>OZ024913.1:8639549-8774549 GCA_964017125.1 Flabesymbios commensalis
ACTGTTATATCCCAAGTTAGTCAAGCGGTGCTCCCTAGATCTAGCCTTAGCCCACTGCCGGTAACCAGTGGACTACTACTTTACCAGTACATTTGATACAGCACATTAACCCTTGTAGTGCTAGGTTCGTATATAGATGGTTTGGCTTAACCCTTGTAGCGCTAGGTCCGTAGGCGTATGTAGACGGTTTGGCTCAACCCTTGTAGCGCTAGGTCCGTGGGCGTATGTAGACGGTTTGGCTTAACCCTTGTAGCGCTAGGTCTGTAGGCGTATGTAGACGGTTTCAAGCTGGTTCGAAGCCAAATTAAATGACATTAAAAATGGTAAGATATTTTGTGGAAGGTGATCAGTTCATCAAATTATGCAATATTGGAGGTGTCGATTTTTCATAAAATGAAATATTTTTCGTCATTTGAAGCTGGAAATAGCGTTAGCAATTCCAGCTTCAAATGACGAAAAATAGCAACAAACCGTTCAGCAGGATATGGTTAAAATGACAAAATGATAAAACGTATGATACAAACATTGTGTGCTTGATATTAAGAGTAGTACTTGATACATTCTAGTTCAGCAAACTCTTTCATCAAATAAAAAGTACGTAAAGTTATTTATATCCCATGACAGAAAAACTCTTCCAATTTGCCATGTCACGCGTGATAATCAAGTTGACGAGTTGTTTGATATAAGTATGTAAAGAGAGATATTCCACCAATTCACCTTTCTAGATAAAATCTAAACATCGGCTAAGATCCCCGCTAGTATTGTCCTCACTGGTGAAAGCCATGCAGTAACAGTCTGTGGACTGAAGCCGCATTTACACATAGTATGACATGTAAACTTATATAGTATATCATAAATTTGGCCGAGTTTGGTCCAATCTATGCTATGCGCTAAGTTATCATACTACAATTTTAACCCACTTGAAGTTGTGTTTTGCTACCGCGACCCACAACTTCAAGGGGGTGAAAATTACTCAGATTTGTTTAATTTGAGACCAAATCTTTGCAAATATTGATGTTTAAATATATAGTTTTCACTCCCAATAACAATGAATAACAGTCATTTAATCTGCTGATAAAAAGGATTAAAAACGCCTATGGTCGTGATTATAGCGCTTTTTACGGGGTTAATATAGCAGTTATCACCTGAAGTCACCAATCATGTAAGGTAGGTTATAAGCCCTTACAACGCCGAATTAATGTTGTATAAATCCTGGTGGCCAAAAGGTTTATTTCAATTTGAAATCATTATAAATGTCTCAGTTAGCTCTCTCGGACATTAGAAATATTTTTACTCTTACAGTGCGGGGATCGACATCAGACGTCAGAATCTGGCGTCTACAGACGTCAGATTCTGACGACTAATGTCGATCCCCGCGCTGTAAGGGTTTGAACTGTCTGGCCAGCTGCCAATATGTGGGAGCTATACATTTATAAGACTCGAGTCTGTGTAGATATAAAGTAACAAAGTTACAGAGGAGACGTCCAAACATTTATCAATAAGTTCAACGCTTCACCGCAGCTCCAGCCTGGTGAATAACGTCAGCGGAAAGTAATCCCCAGAATGTATAAAAGATTGATAGATGTTTTATGGTATTAACATCATGTATTGTATTCAGTGGAAGGGTGTATTTGAGCATAACATACTGACATATGTAGATAATGTATTAACCCTTTCAACACCAAGCAAGACTATAGTCATGCTTAATCTGTTAAATCACAGTTACTGGAAATGAAGTGTCTCAAATTAAGCAAATATGAGTAATTTTCAACCACTTGAGGTTGTGGATCGCGGTAGCGAGACACAACCTTAATTGTTTGAACATTTAAATAAATTAACCCTTAAGCGGAAAACACATAGGACGCGAGCGTCACGCGAGCGACACGCGGCACGCGATAGCTGCGCGAGCGACGCGCGACTGATCAAAACACATAGGACGCGTAAGCTCGCGTGCGTCAAGCGTAAAATAGTAGATCTGAGCAATCAACATCAAAGGATTTTTGCCGCTAACGTACTTCAATAGCGATGCTGGTGCTATACCTTGGCAACACACTGTCGTCCAACGTGAAAGGACGTTAGAACAATGTCAATAGACATAAGCAATAGAAAGGATAATAGCAAAATACTTTAAAATTGCTATACTGTTCCTTTAAGTGGGATGATGTTCAAAATTATTAACTATGTGTAGGCCCATTGGCCACATTAGTAACCCTGTTTATTTGATATTCGTTTTTTTTAAGATAAAAACTGTTTTTATGCCCCCCCCCCTCCCTCGCGTCAAATATCACAAAAAAAAACATTATATAGATGGTCTTGAAGGACGAAATACATTTTAAAGTGTTTTTTTCACAGCTATGACCTTGAGGAATAAGTCAAGGTCGAGGTCAATAACCAAGTTCCAGTCTTATAAATTGCTCAGCATTTAACTCACAAAGGCTATAGTGCGCATGTGGGAAATAATTAATTGTAGCCTTGAATAAGTATCCACTTGCCAAACTCGGAGTGCTAGCATGGATCACAACATTTAACCCTTTCCTGACTATACATTGTCATCTTCATCCACTACAAGCCGAGCTGTAGTGGATGGAGATTATTTGATGTGGTTTAAAAAAATAAGGAAAATTGTGATGTATTGGTATGTCAGTTTCATGGAAATTTTCAACTGGTTGTAGGAAAATTAAGTGTGTTTTCAGGGATTTAAAAAGATGCTTTAATGCATCGTGAGGGCTTAAATGGTTAACTTGCTCGTCAAACATACATGCACATACAGTTGCTGCGCATTGTCGGCGGCATTTTATGACCATGTCCAATCACACACACGCCCATGATTTTCTGGGCTGACTCAACTAGGCCTATACCACATGTCCTCTTCATTTTATACATTAAAAACACACAAAATACTAATTTCCAAAATAACGCTAGTTATGAATTTTATAATTGTTGCATTTGTGGTAACGTGACAATATATATAGTGAAGATATATTGGTCCCTTGGACATTTCTAAATTTATTATTTTAATTCGTGCATTCTTGTTATAATTACAAAACTGTCCCTTTTGATCAATTGGGACTGTTTTGGATTAATGAAAACCATATAGGAAATATATTTGATCACATTTACTTTATAATGTCAGTAACAATATCAGCTTATCAGCTTACCAGTATTCAGGATCGTGGTTATCTCCTCCCAGATGTTACACATCTTATCAGCATCTCTATAGAAATGATGCTCAGGGTCGTATTAAAAGGCATGGTCTTTCCTGGACCTGTGTAATTAACAAATCCATATCGAGGGGCCTGTTTTCTTTTTTTTTAGATTTCGGCATCATAACTATAGACTTAATTGAAGGAAAGCTTGCTTGCCTAAAAACACGTCACATACGTACACTTGCTGTATCACTACGTGGATGTATGGGGATTCCCTAATAAATCATCATATGTTGACGTCATACTGTGGATTCACCTCGCGTAAAGCTCGCGTCACGCGTTAAATGTCGCTCCAGAAGTGATCGGTGACGCTCGCGTGCCGCGTGCCGCGTGACGCTCGCGTGACGCTCGCGAGCTATGTATTTATGCAATGTGAAATGAACTAAAGTGATTGCTTACGCGTATGACGCGTGACGCGTGACGCGTGTCGCTCGCGTGACGCTCGCGTCCTATGTGTTTTAGGCTTTACAGCGCGGGGATTGAATTTAGACGTCAGAATCTGACGTCTGCAGACGTCGGATTCTGAAAGTCCATCCCTGCACTGTAAGAGTAAACTCATAACATAGGTATTCAAATGAAGCAGAAAGAGCTAATTGGAGCATTTATGATCATTTCAGATTGAAAAAACCCTTTGGTCTCCATGGTGTAAAAGCTAGGGTTAATTGATAAGGGTTAACCCTTGTCCGTCTACACCCGTATAGATATATTTATATTTCCGAGCGGGTTTCAAACCAAATAAATAACCACTGAGATTAATAACATTACTTGTGATAGATGTTCAATAAATAACTCAATTTGCGATATGTCTGTGTTTATAATTGAACTTATTTTGCACCATTAGAACATGATGAAGCTGGAAATTATGAAATTGTTTTCATTTACAAATAAATAATAAATTAAATAAAAAATTAAATAGGACAAAATGTGTACGAATTTAGAGATAAAAAATAGACATAGGCATATAATAAAAATATTTCTACATGTACGAATTACTTACATTTTGTTTCTAGTAATGCGTGTACATGCACACTCTCTACTGCTAGGCCTACGATGTTTTGAATTTCTGTTTCAGTATAGCGACATACAAACTCCATTGTTACGATATTTTGTCGTGATGGTTTAGTGTACTGCACATACACCCTTCAGGGCACTATAGCCTACTGTTACGATGTTCGGAAGTTCTGTTTCAAATCATGTTTATACACACTATACTGTTACGATGTTCGGAAGTTCTGTTTCAAATCATGTTTATACACACTATACTGTTACGATGTTCGGAAGTTCTGTTTCAAATCATGTTTATACACACTATACTGTTACGATGTTCGGAAGTTCTGTTTCAAATCATGTTTATACACACTATACTGTTACGATGTTCGGAAGTTCTGTTTCAAATCATGTTTATACACACTATACTGTTACGATGTTCGGAAGTTCTGTTTCAAATCATGTTTATACACACTATACTGTTACGATGTTCGGACGTTCTGTTTCAAATCATGTTTATACACACTATACTGTTACGATGTTCGGACGTTCTGTTTCAAATCATGTTTATACACACTATACTGTTACGATATTCGGACGTTCTGTTTCAAATCATGTTCACTATACTGTTACGATGTTCGGACGTTCTGTTTCAAATCATGGTTATACACACTATACTGTTACGATGTTCGGACGTTCTGTTTCAAATCATGTTTATACACACTATACTGTTACGATGTTCGGACGTTCTGTTTCAAATCATGTTTAAACACACTATACTGTTACGATGTTTGGACGTTCTGCTTCAAATCATGTTTATACACACTATACTGTTACGATGTTCGGACATTCTGTTTCAAATCATGTTTATACACACTATATTGTTACGATATTCGGACGTTCTGTTTCAAATCATGTTCACTATACTGTTACGATGTTCGGACGTTCTGTTTCAAATCATGTTCACTATACTGTTACGATGTTCGGACGTTCTATTTCAAATCATGTTCACATACACACTATACTGTTACGATGTTCGGACGTTCTGTTTCAAATCATGTTTATACACACTATACTGTTACGATGTTCGGACGTTCTGTTTCAAATCATGTTTATACACACTATACTGTAACGATATTCGGACGTTCTGTTTCAAATCATGTTTATACACACTATACTGTTACGATATTCGGACGTTCTGTTTCAAATCATGTTTATACACACTATACTGTTACGATGTTCGGACGTTCTGTTTCAAATCATGTTTATACACACTATACTGTTACGATGTTCGGACGTTCTGTTTCAAATCATGTTTATACACACTATACTGTTACGATATTCGGACGTTCTGTTTCAAATCATGTTCACTATACTGTTACGATGTTCGGACGTTCTGTTTCAAATCATGTTCACTATACTGTTACGATGTTCGGATGTTCTGATTCTAATCATGTTTATACACACTATACTGTTACGATGTTCGGACGTTCTGTTTCAAATCATGTTTATACACACTATACTGTTACGATATTCGGACGTTCTGTTTCAAATCATGTTCACTATACTGTTACGATATTCGGACGTTCTGTTTCAAATCATGTTCACTATACTGTTACGATGTTCGGATGTTCTGATTCTAATCATGTTTATACACACTATACTGTTACGATGTTCGGACGTTCTGTTTCAAATCATGTTTATACACACTATACTGTTACGATGTCCGGACGTTCTGTTTCAAATCATGTTTATACACACTATACTGTTACGATGTTCGGATGTTCTGTTTCAAATCATGTTTATACACACTATACTGTTACGATATTCGGACGTTCTGTTTCAAATCATGTTTATACACACTATGCTTTTACGATGTTCGGACGTTCTGTTTCAAATCATGTTTATACACACTATACTGTTACGATGTTCGGACGTTCTGTTTCAAATCATGTTTATACACACTATACTGTTACGATGTTCGGACGTTCTGATTCTAATCATGTTCATCCACACTATACTGTTACGATGTTCGGACGTTCTGATTCTAATAGTGTCAAGTAAATACCTTATAATGTTACGATGTTTTGACGTCCTCCTTCTAATAGTGTCCATACATACTGTTTTGACGTTCTGGTGCTGTTATTTTTGTAATATGGTAGATTCAACAATGCAGCATCATTATTCCATTTATATGTATGTACGAACATACAGTTTTAATTTGGATATCAGAAGGAAGAGATATCTCAAAATATCATAAAATGTAAACTCTGTCTCTAGAAGTTGAATATTAAAACTCATGTATAACAATGTTGTTATTGTCATAAAAGCACAACATTACAAATTGTCTATACACACTATCCTGTTACGATGTTCTGACGTTCTGCTTTTAATGTTTTTTATGCACATACGATGTTCTTACGTTCTGCTTCTAATACTGTTTATACACATACGATGCTCTGATGTTCTGCTTCTGATACTATCTATGTAGGCCTACACACTCCACTGTTACGATGTCAGCACGTTGTGATTTTAGTAGGCCTATAATATAGTCTATAGGCCTACGATTTTTTGTTTTTTTATGTCTTACTTCCATGTCATTGTATATGGTTTAGTAGAAATAGAGATTACATAATTATCTCTTGGAATACCATTTCACCGGTTGAGATTAGGATAAGATAAATGTATTATATAATAGGGAATGAGCAGCTACAGAACACCATCACATAACTGTTTGTCGTTATTTCTGTATCAACCCTTCAATAAAGTCACTGAACACTTAAATAACTCAGTGTTGGACATCTTAACTCTCCTAAATCCCAGCTGTTAAGTCTCACGTTTATTCACCTTGAGCTGTGCCGCATATCAAGGTGAATAAAATGTCCTCATTTAATATAGTCTACCAAGTTTATGCTGAGAACGTCTTCATAGATTATAGCATTGTACATTGAATACATTTATTCATAGCATGCCAGGAGGTGCTTATATGGGGCTTAAGGGGTACATAATTGTTATGTGAATCTTATTTGCAAAATTTGCTCAAGCGCCTCGATATTTGTGAGCAATTAAAAGTCAATTAATTTCACATAGCTACATATTAGAATGATTACCCTAATTTTCAAACATAGCCCACGACTTCGAGAAATCAGTACATATTGAAATTTAAACTCGGGAAATAATCACGTTTCCTTTTATTTATTACGGATGGGTGCGCGATAACTGACAGCTGCAGGTCGCGGTGGATCTATTCATTCCAGAGTCGTTGACACGGAACACCCCGTGAACTGTGAGGGGGTATAAACATATCTATTCAAATGGGCTTTTCAAAGCTTCTGTTTACATTAAAATATGTGTCCTAGGGGAGACATTTTGCAAACAGAATCTCTTAAAAGCGAGTTTATAGACGTTTTGGTCAAATTATTTTAATTACCATAAAATGATTCATAACAATATGAAGTGTTCTGTATATCTACATCGGGCCTTATCAATATTTAACCCTTTCAACGCGAGGACCGTCTTTATACGTCATAATCTGACGTCTGCAGACGTCTGCAGATTCTGACGTCTAAAGTCGATCCCCGCACTGAAGGAGTAAGACATTTATATTGGCCGTAGAGTGGCATAGACCCATAACATAGGTATTCAAATGAAGCCGAAAGAGCTATCTAAGACATTTACGATGATTTCAAATTGAATAAAAAACTTTGGTCTCCATGTTTTATACACAAATATTTCAAGGTTGTAAGAGTTATTAAGATAGGCGAGTCCCTTGACATTAAACGTGAAATCTATGCGATCTAAACTTATGTGAAGTCGTGCAAACATGACCTCTCATTAATTATTTTGTTTCTTGTTATGACTGTATGTCTCCACCACTTCAATTAAAAACGACCCCTAAAAGTTTATTAAGCCTATGATAAAAATCTGTGGTTTTTTACTTATAGGATGATATGTGAAGTAGTGTTTCAATTTAAAGCCACAGTTAGAATGCAATGCCTCTCTTATTGAGTTTGTAAAGGTGTGAGCCCTCGACAGCTGGTCATGTACATCTGTTTGTTGATTGAGTAGGTCATCTTTGTGTTACGAATAATACGTCGTAATAACCATCTACACACAAAACTACAGGCTTTAATAAAAAGCTCTCTTTGACGAATATCTCAAAATTTGACAGAGATACATCGGAAATTTGTAGAAAATGTTTAATATGTTTAGCAAAAGACATTTCTGCCATCAACGTTAGCGTCAAGGTAGACCATGATACGCATGCGCGTGAGCCTACAACCTGTGCTCAGCGAATCGTGACGACCAGCCTACTTTAAATGTATTTTTGTCTGAATGAAAAGACGACGACGTTTGTGGAATTATAAAAAGATGTTTTCAGAAATTCGAAAAAATGATCAAAAATTAAAAATCCGTCTGTAGAGTTTATAACAGAAAAAAAATCCGTTGAAAACGAAGAAATTCGTAGAATTAGCAAATATAACTTGACGCCATCTGTAATTCACCTTCTACGCCATGTACACGCTGGGGCCCGGGTACAGAAGGCATGCAATTACAGGGGGTCTTTGTTAAAAATCACATAATGTACCAGTTGTCCGTTATAATCACAGTGTACACGCCATACACGCCATGCACGGGTAGCTATTATCAGAATTAGGATTTCTGGCTGAACTATCTTGATTTACAATGTCGACGTCACATGTCGAAGTCACACGCTAAATGTCAGTGTCAGAGGGGCGGCGTGAGTGGGGTCGGCTGGTACAGGGTGCATTATTTCAATTCCAAAAACACGAGACTTTTGAATTGTTTGATTGGCCGCCGTCTGCGACGCTGGCCCAACATTAAACCAAAACTGGTTCAGTATTCAACCCGTTCATACCACAGGACGATTTTACGGTAGTTATAAAATGTGCAGTTGCATATCACAAATATGTACGAATTGTAAACAAAATTAAGGTTATATTTCATTCATTTTCCATTTTGCGTCAGTATTGCGTCATATGACGTCCGTAATGCGTCATATGACGTCAGTTATGCGTCATATGACATCCGTAACGCGTCATATGACGTCAGTAATGCGTCATATGACGTCAGTAATGCGTCATATGACGTCAGTAATGCGTCATAAGACGTCAGTAATGCGGCATATAACGTCAATAATGCGTCATATGACGTCAGTAATGCGTCAATATTAACTCTCCATTCCCGGCTTGGAATGCAGTTGTCATCTTACAACGAAAATAATGCAGTGGTGTGTTGCTGGTAAACCCGCATACATATATATTCAAGCATGTTTCATTTTTAAACCATGTTTCAAACATATTTGACGCATGTTTCATGTTTCAAGTATGTTTTAACATGTTTCAAACATGTTTCACGCATGTTTCATGTTTCAAGTATATTTTTTGAATGTTTCAAACATGTTTTACGACTGTTTCATATTTCAGGTATATTTAAACATGTTTCAAACATGTTTCACGCATGTTTCATGTTTCAAGCATGTTTTAAACATGGTTTAAACCAAATAAAATATCATTAAAAGTGGTAAAATTATTTGTCACAGAAGATAAGTTCATTAAATTACTTAATATACGGTGTGTCTGTATACAATGTTGACTAAACGTATCGAGTTTGCCGAGAAAAGAGCATGCATGGTTGTTTCTTGTCATGTGCTCAATTGTTTGTTTCTAGTTTTCGTCATTTGAAGCTGGAATTGCTAACGCAATTTTCAGCTTCAAATTATGAACAATATGTTTATTCATGTTCCAGCTTCAAATGACGAAAACTAGAAACAAACAATTGAGCACATGACAAGAAACAAACAAGCAGGAGTTAAAACCCTGAATTTACCATTGTCATCTTCATCCACTACAAGCCGCGAATAGCTTTCGCAATTCTCGACTTGCCTTGGATGAAGATGAGTTGAAGTGGGTGAAAAATTAAAGAAAATTGCCATGTATTGGTAAAAAAGTTTTATGATTTTTTTTCTTTTAAAAGGAAGTTGTAGGAAAATGACGTCTGTTTCCAGGCATGTAAAATGATGCTTTAATGCATCGTAAGGGCTTAAAGGGTTAATGGTTAATGTTATGGTACAAGTGGCCTGTGTATAATATTACACATGTGCGTCCCGCCCATTCCACCCTGTGAGGTCAAATGATCAGAGGCCTAGCTGTGCCGCACAAACCAAACAGCAGTAACTGCGTACTTGTAAAGTGAGCCATTATTGGTGTTTATATGCATGACGTTTCAGCCGAGTTGCGCCATGCTGCAGCACCATGCATGCTCTTTTCTCGGCAAACTCGATACGTTTAGTCAACATTGTGCCACCATTGGTAAACGTACTGTGTCCACTGTGTGACGTGCTGTGCAGATTGTTTTTTGCTGATGGACAAATGGACTTGAACTGTCCGCCTGGGATTTTGCTGGTAATATTTTTCATCCTGATGCGTTTCGTGACAGGTTTGACATTTAGACAAACCCTATCACTTTCCATTGTTCTGTCCACGTATAGGACAACATTATCATGTTTAACCTCAGTTTGCTCCAGGTACATTTATCTTAAAAAATCCAAATGTAATTGACACTGCACTTTCTTCACCATCTCTATATATTTAACCCTTACAGTGCGGTGATTGACTTCAGTCGTCAGAATCTGACGTCTGTAGACGTCAGATTCTGACGTCTAAAGTCGATCCCCGCACTGTAACAATTAAAATAATTGTAATGGGCGAAGGACCATAACATAGGTATTCAAATGAATCGGAAAGATGTTACTAAGACATTTATGATGATTTCAAATTGAAAAAAAACCTTTGGCTTTAAGGTTTTTATAAGAAAAATCAGCGCTTTAACATGTTTAAGGGTTAATGGAATTATTTTTATCGTCACTTTAAAACTTGGTAATTTATTTCGGAAGAAAACTCACAGCGGGCAGCTAATTAATCCTTAAAGCGCTGAATTTTATTTTTTATATAAACCATGGGGAACAAAGGGTTTTTTCAATTTAAAATCATCATAAATGTCTTAGTTAGGTCTTTCCGATTCATTTGAATACCCACGACCAATATAAATATATTTACTGTTACAGTGCGGTGATTGACTTTAGTCGTCAGAATCTGACGTCTACAGACGTCAGATTCTGACGACTAAAGTCGATCCCCGCGCTGTAAGGGTTAATGGGGATAGCTCATTATTGAAATAAAAATATAATATAAAAAAATACTATCTCTTAATTGAAACTTTCTGCAAAATTCATTTTTTTGTCAAATCGACTAAGTATAAGGAAATCTTCCCAAACAAAATGTTTCAATAAGGTTTTTTACTTCTTGGCTATTTAAAACTAATATTAGGATCAGATGCAAGAATATAAACTTAATATAGATTAAAATATTAGGGTTTAGTTTTTGAGAATGTATCAATCTTTCACTGTATTTCAAGGTCAAATGCATATAATTTGATATTTTTTTATAAAAGATCATAAAAAAAAATTCGGAATATCTCTTTCAATGTTCTACCATTTTTTATTATTTGGGGTAGAGCGTGAACTATGGCATTGGAGGTAGCATCATCGGTAGTTTTGGTCAATGTATACGTTATATCGGGGAAAATAATATTCGCAAATGGCATGGAGTTTAGCATGGATATTTAAAATAAGACACATCACGGTTCAAAATCATTTGAACAAGGTGACCAATGATGAGGTGTTCATGTTTACGTCTGACAATCATGTGAGCGCGATGACCAGTGATATTTGCACGGAATGCACGTCATCATTGAAAGTAGGCGTTTCTTAGTGGATTTGACAAAATAATAAAACAAATGTTCTATTTAACCAAAATAATAATCTATTCGTGTAAATTTAAAATGTGTCTTTGTTGAAAGTGATGGCTGATCTATAATTGCACGCTGAATATTCACTTTGTTTCAAATGCTTGACCTTCAAGTAGTTATATTCTTAAAATATATATCATGGCAATGATATATATTTTAAGTTTTAACCCTTTCAGCGCGGGGACCGACTTCAAACGTCAGAATCTGACGTCTAAAGTCGGTCCCCGCACTGAAAGAGTAAAATATTGATATTGGCCGTAGACCCATAACATAAAGCGGAAACAGCAAGTTACTAAGACATATATGTAGATTTCAAAATAAAAAAAACTTGCTTCTCATGGTTTAGCCCTTTCAATCCTGAATTTACAATAGTCATCTTCATCCACTACAAGCCGCGAATTGCTGCCGCAATTCTCGACTTGTAGTGGATGAAGATGACTTGATGTGGTTTAAAAATTAAAGAAAATTAACATGTATTGGTAAACCAGTTTCCTGGAAATTTTCGTTCTAAAACCCCTAGTTGTAGGCAAATTGAGTATGTTTTCAGGGATGTAAAATGATGCTTTAATAAAATAGTCCCGCTTTCTAAGGGCTACCTTTAGATAACATGTATATTCTCATGTGATTTTGCCCAGCTGACCCTCTTGTTTATACGTGCACCTATATAGCCCTATATGAAAAAAGTCGTCAGTAATGACTTTTAATTATGTCACTAAAACATCTATATATCTGTTAAAAAAGTTCACCAAATAACCAATTTGTAATGCAGCAATGAAATAGCCAATTAGATTGAGTGGATATTTTATCATATTGAAGTTAATGATAACGTTACACGCGATGGGAAGTTTGACATTTAGATCCAAATATGATGGTTTGAGAAAAAATGCACCTGCCTTGACGCAGCTTCCATTACAGAATTCCCTTTAACCCCGCCAAGGTAATTTATTTAAATTTTCAACCACTTGAAGTTGTGTCTCGCTACCGCGATCCACAATCCCAAGTGGTTGAAAAGTACCTATATTTGGTAAATTTGAGACCAAACATTCACAAATCTTGATGTTTTAGCAGTCATTATATTCCCAATATCAGTGATTTGACCGGCAAATGCAACAGATTAGAAGCGAGTATAGTCGTGATTAGCGATATGATGGGTAAAATCACTGACCATTATGATGATAGCAGCGAAAACAGACAATGCAATTTCAGGTGAAAGAGGAGTTCCAGGGCGGATCCAAAAATTTAAAAAGGGTGTTCCGATTGAAATTTGGTTAGATTCCCACCAAAAAAAATCAGCTTCGAAACAAACAAAATGTTAAATTAGCCAGCTGACAAACTGGAGTTTGAGGCACATTGGGGACATTTTTAGTGTCCAAATACTGAGGTTTGAAAAATTTAGAGTGCTGTTTTATAAAACAAGCTGCTTTCTGTTATTTGATCAGCTAATGAAACATATGTGACCCGCCACGCGAAAAGGTCCTCAAATTTCCAAAATTGATTGATTTAGTTGATTCGATAGCCGTGTCCTATTTTATTAACTGAAATAATTTTTGAAAAATCTTTTTTACTTTTTGTCTCATAGGATTTGTAATCTTTTAAATTTAGTTATGTAATCATTAAAATTAAATTTTCAATGACGTCATAAATAATTTAAATAAAGCCGCGGGGGTCAAATATTTAAAACGACAATAGTCGTGATTATGGGTGAACGGGCTAAGTTTCTGACATATGTCTGTCATCTTTCTATCATACTAATACACCAAGTTAGTCTCTTCGTCACAAATTAACATAGACCTTCCTCAAACAAGAAACCATTGTTTGGACCAGCAAACATCCATGTTGTCTTTCAATTCTTATTGTCCTCAACATATCCACATTGATAAAATCCACGGTTTTTCAAATAAGCAGACAATTAACTAATTTATTAGATATGAGTAGTATGGTATTCCAACCCCTAATTTAAATTACAACTGAATGATGGAGGTGATTGGCTGATCTTGTCATGTGACAGACTGAGCCACTCTAGTCGGGGGTAGAATACCATATTATTTGGTCCAAAGAGTATTAGAAATAAGTATAGATAGCTGTTATATTTATATTGATAGAAAAAAAATCACAAATCGTGTATTGTTGTCATGTGAGCGTAGCAATATCATGTCGAAGGTTTTCAAAAAACAGAAATTATTATTATTTGACTTGATGCGTTGCTATAGAAACAAATTCTAAGTGCATTTTTTCACAACCAGGTGGATTTCACTTCATATATATCACTTTCCTGTCACGATAGGTAAACGTGCTGTGTGTGCATATAAGATATCCCTCAGGGATCACAAGACGTTCACCCGATGCTGGGTTAATCTTGGCCCATTATTTTCGGCGCTGGATCATCATTAAACCTGTTAGTGCTACAAACGATTACAATTGTTTTAAATCTCTTTTAACCGCCGACTAAATCACTGTTTTGGAGAATTAAATGTGTTTTTGTACATCAAGATTTGCAAATGTTTGTTTGCAGTTTGCATTAAAGACGCAACTTTCTACTTTTTGAAAATAAAATAAAATTATAGGCCTATACTCCAAAAACTCAGCCTGCTATAATTTAAAACCGCCACTTTGTGCGACTAAGTATGGTATTCTACCCCCGTCCAATGATAGAGTGGCCCAACCTGTCACAACTCTGCTAGATTTATGGAACAACTTATTGCTACTCTGTCTCGTTCCACTGGTGAACAAAGGCAGCATAATTATCATGTAATCATAATGTATTATAATGGGCATGTGTTTGTGACTATTCATCGTTTTCTTTCAATTGTATTCAATTCTATTCGAGAAACCATTCATTATTAGCCTTTTGTAGCTACTATGTAATCCTCTCGGAATAAATATGTTTATACTAACATGTCACACGACGAGATCAGACAATCAAATCCGTCATCCAGTTGTAATTTAAATTAGGGATAGAGTACCATACTTGGGCCCACTCTTTTATCCTAGGCAAGTCTGAGCTAAGACGTTTGAAATATTCTATTCGAATCGAGTAGTTAGCCTTTTGAATAGTTTACCAAAGGATTTACACCAGGAGCAAACAGTGGACGACTTTCTACATCAACTACATAGTATTTATTAAAAGTCTAAGGACAGTTTTAACTGTGGTAATGTTTGCTCTTGGACAAGTACTTGTGGATGTTAGGCGTGAGCGTACTATTTAAATTATCATAATCTCCATGTTTTATTAATATATTCTGCGAGAAAGCTTTTCACTGTGCTGATAAGCCTGATAAGACGAATATATAATATACATGGCATACCATCGATATTATCGCAACATATAATGCTGAGCTCATGAGAGAAAACTTTTCGCTTTGCTCTCTAAAACTCGGCAGTGAGTTTGACAGATTGACGGAAGTTCTGATATCGATACTCATGTGCTGACAGTCCAACTAAACTAGATAACAAAAGAATGACATTATTATAACTTTATATGTTTTAAAAATTGCATTTATTTTTAGGTTTCTACGCTTTCTATAGTTTTTTTGTTACTATTTGATAATAATATGTACTTAGTTTATGTCTCGTTTTGATGCGAAAAACTTAGATTATGTATATTCTCACAATCTGTGCTGTGGTTTTCACTATGAGACGTATATCGGTATCAGCCTATATCGCACTCTAGCTGTAGTTTGAACTGCAATCTATTATAGTTGTGTCATGTGTAACTTGATCGAGTGAGAAAATACAAACGTTGTTAATTTTTCGTGCGATATTGGAAAATACAGCACATGTCCAATGAATAAAGTCTAAAGACTCACACCTAATTCATTGGACGAGTGTTGTATTTTCCCATATCGCACTCAAATGAACACCGTTCGCATATCTTATTTTTTACACACTATCTTTTAAGTGTAATTATCGTTTTATCCTGAATGTCAAACTTAGTAAGGGTGCTGGTCACTTGTATTTGACATGCATTTTTGTATAATTATTGTATATATTTGCGTTATAAATCCTAATGCTAATAATATTAAATCTTGATCGTTGGAATGATGATCGTTGTATTTCTTAATAATAAATTGTTATCACGGTTATTATAGGCCCTACCTTCATTTTCACTATCATATGTATGTCACACCATAATTTTTTTTAAATATTAGATATTAAAATATCGCTGTCCGTGTTCAATAAAGCAAACCGTACCGTCTTGGCACACAGTTATTTAACCCTTGCCATACGAGGTGCCCATAGATGGGCTCAAGCTAGTTCAAAACCAAACTAAAAGCCACTAAAATTAGAAAATTAATCTGTGGAAGGTGATAACAATTCTTACGCCAGCCAGTGATTATTTTCATCAATGTTATGAACGTAAAATTATATATAACCTAATATTTTCAACCAGTAGCGTTTTATAATGAACATTCAATGTTTAAGTAATATTATGTTTAAGTAATATATGAGGTGGCTGTCACCTGAATTCCAAAAATAAATCTTTTTATTTTTTATGTTGATAAAATACTTAGTTTATTTACTAAATGTATCCGATTCCTACATATAGTTTGAAAAAGAAGTAGCATAACAGAGTCAGAACAAAGTGAATGTCGTAGGGCTGGATGTGAAGCACAGAATAAATTGGTATGAGCTGCATCACTTTCATTTATTTATTACGCTTTATATATACAATATTGTACAAATATGCAATTGTAAATAAAATTATGTACATCAGGATGTCAAATACAGGTGCATGACCACCACCCTTACTACGTTCGACATCCAGGATAAAATTTATACACACGATAATTACATTAGAATTGAAGTTAAAATGTGAAAGAAAATTTTAATATACATACTATGTATAATATATGTTTCCCGCACCAAAATCAGACATAAAATTGTTACTTATTATCATATATTGTGCCAAAAAAACATCATCATCATCATCATCATAATATGTAATATGATACGTTGATCATGTGTTGTTTAAATGCTGGGCCGACGTCGTATGCGGCGGCCCAGCATTTAAACAACACATGATCAACGTCTCATACTCGCTATGATCTCATGTATCATGACATCCCCAGACCACCCCCCCCCCCCTCCTAGTTCCATCCAAATGACAATACCGCGTCCACTCGACAGGTGGCGCAGGGTGATAGATACATATTGTTGCTCAATAAATTATAATTTCACGGCCTCTCCTGCTAAGCTGTGGCAGTGTTCCCCCTGGTGCCACTCTCCTGCTAAGCTGTGGCTTCCCTCTGGCGCCGCGTCCACAATGAGCTAGATGGGCTGCCCCCACGGGGTGGAGTTACCACCCTGAGGGGATAAGGCATACACCCGGTCAATTGACCTCCTGTGGGGAGCCATTTCCCGAAAACGAGCCGCGCAGAAAATCCGATTTATCCATTCAGAATTAATTTCAAGGGCTGTGGGTCCTTTAAAGAGCAATCAAGTTGAGAGGTTCCACGCCGACGACCCGGCCAATTTGAAGAACATTAAAATGGCGAGGCGTGCACATGCGCACACCGGCGGAAACCAGATGATTTCCTGTGCGATAAGAGCTGGTCAGTTCACTGGTCAGTTCACAGTGTACGGCATCTATAATCTAACCTTTACACCACTAAATTAAATAATTTGAATTTTTACCCACTTGAAGTTGTGGGTCGAGGTAGCCACGCACATCTTCAAGAGGGTAAAAATTAGTCATATTTGTTTAATTTGAGACCAAACATTTGCAAATGTTCAGATTCAAACAATCATTTTGTTCTCAAGAACAGTAATTAATTCGGCTAATAAAACGGATTAAAAACGACTACTGTCGCGCTTAGCAGGTGAAGGGTTGATATACATACTCAGCGGGCCTCATAGCATTATATATGCTATTATCGTATAGCTTCATTTACATACTCAATGTCCCCCCAATAGTGCTGACAAAGGCGAGCTGCAGTAACTGATTACTTTAAAGTAACTGTTTAATTTTCAAGTAGAAGTAACTGCCTACTTTTTTAAGAAACCACTCACTGCTGTTTGCCTTTGGCATTATAGCTTTCATTGGGTCACGGTATTTATATATACACCTATGTACAATTTTCAATTAACATGAAAAAAAGGGGAAAATTTACATATATCAATTCATTTGAATTTGGAAATAATTATAATGCAGACTAAACTCTTCATTTGATGTACAGAGCCGGCGCGCTTAAAGTGTGGTATGTCAATTTAAGGAAACGAATAATTTATTCATCGTCCGCAATTTATTAGTGTAGAATATTTAAATAGGTCACATCTTATTGAAGGCTGTATATTTGCGGGATAGAAATATTTAAACTAGAGATAATCCCCTATATTCAGAGATGATTGTGTCGCCTTTGATATTTCATGCGGCATGTATTTACATTATTCCAGTCAATGTCTTTGAAGCTGTCTTAAGGAAATGTCGGAAAAGCGATAAGCTATATAATTTAAATTTTCACCCACAACTTCAAGTGGGTGAAAATTACTCATATTTTTTTTTAATTTCAGACCAAGGATTTGCAAATCTTGATGTTTAAAATGTAATATGAAATGGGCAATGTCCAGAGAGCCCACGGCCAAATCAATTAGGGCATCAATCAATTACT
The DNA here is from genome assembly GCA_964017125.1 of Flabesymbios commensalis. Classification (NCBI taxonomy): domain Eukaryota; kingdom Metazoa; phylum Annelida; class Polychaeta; order Terebellida; family Flabelligeridae; genus Flabesymbios; species Flabesymbios commensalis. The sequence continues at coordinate 8,658,181 of OZ024913.1, forward strand.
AGGGGGGTGGGGGGGGGGGGGGTGTTATGTAGGCCTATTTCACTTCCCGTCTGCAATAGGCCTACTTTGTAAAGTGGCAGACACACCCTTTCATATCCAAGGGGGCGATATCATTGCAATGTTGTTTAACTTTATTTTAAGTATTTATGACTCGTATTTTTAAAGTAAAAATGTATTTGTTTAAATGCAAGTTTTTTTTCAAATGTAGGGGCCTACATATCATGTAAAGAATGTGATTTGCAGAACTAACCCTGTGGCCCAAGTATTGTATTCTACCCACTAATTTGAATAACAACTGAATGACGACGGTTAGTGGCCGATCTCGTCATGTGACGGGCTGAGCCACTCTTCGATTGGTCAGGGGAATATCAGACTTGGACCGATATTTTGAAGGGGAAGCATGTCTTCCATCAACTAGGGTTTAAATATTTAATCGACTCCAATTTGACAAATCTAAATTAGTTTCTTCCGATTCCAGTTGTAGGTCGCGTTAGCAAGACACGCCCTTAACCATTTCAGCGCGGGGATCGACTCTAAACATCAGATTATTTAAAGCCCTGAAAAAGTATTTTTTTAAAATGGCCTTAGACCCATAACATGGGTATTCAAATGAAGCTAACTAATTGTGATGATTTAAAATAAAAAAAAACCCTTTCATTTCTTGGTTTCCAGAAAAGCATTTTAGCACTTCAAGGGTTAACTGACTGAATGTTGTAATTAGATCATTTAGCGCTTTGAAATATGTCATTGTTGATCATCGTAGAATAAACAAAACTTCAATTTCATTGTTAATTATTGTAAGATGAACAATGTTTCACTGCTATTTTTGATAACATTCTGAAGAAAACCGGTAAAAGGTAGAGGGAGAGTTATATAGTCTGTTATATAGTCTGCTATCGAGACTGTAAGCCTCTGCAGCCGACTTTAGCACCTGGTCGTCACGGGACCTGTTTATTCTTGTGCCATTTCAACTCCCCGGGGAGCATGCAGCTCTGCGACCATTTCAATGATAGGAATTCATCGTACTTAACAGGTACTCATTTAGAGCTGAGTGAGGTGAATGACTTGAGAGTAAAGTGCCTTACCCACACAACGATGTTCCAGCGTTGAGAGGGAAGAAACATGCCATTCATCTGAAAATCCTGCCTCAAGCGGGGAGTGATTGTTGATAAGAGAGGACGAACAATGCTTTACTACTATTGTTGATGATTGTATAATTAACAAGGCTTTATTGATTTTTTTTTAGCATTATAGGATGAATAATAATTAACTATAATGTTGAGGTATAAAGTCCGGGTGTGTTAGTCTGTAATAACAGACTATGTGCATGTGCAATACATATTATCAGTAATCATTGCCATACGTAAAGCTGTGCCTAAAAAATACGGTGTGCGGACGATTGATTTCGCAATGAATTAATGCTTTATTGTTCGATCAATGATTTTTATTTTATCACTATTATCTTATTTTAGTTTATAATGACAGATTTACATCTTATTGGAATAACGACTTAACGTGGAGATTTAAACGCCAGTCTTTATAGGTTACTTTATAATTTGAATAGAGTTATACCTCACATTTCATATATAAATATAAATATAAAGTAGAGTTAAAGAGGTAGTCCACTGTGTACGAACAGCGGGAGACATCTGTACCCAGACAACAGAACGAGGGTTACAGAGATATAGTCAAGTGGGGTACAACTAAACCAGAGACATACATATAGTGGTCTATAGCTTTAATTGTAGTTGCAGTATTTTAACTATAAGATCATCCAGCGACATGGTAGATAGATTTATATATATTGTATTGACGACAAGAAGTCTATTTAGAATTATGCGTCATTAAAATGAACAGTAATACATATATATACAACAGGATCAGTTCTGTAAAATCACGTAAAAATCGACATGATAAGAAAAACCAACCTGCCATTATCAGTTATTATATAAACAAGCTTAGGGTATTTAAAATATGAGTCATATCTGCTTAACTCTTACAGCTCGGGGATAGACTTCAGTCGTCAGAATCTGACGTCTGTAGACGTCAGATTCTGACGACTAAAGTCTATCCCCGCGCTGTAAGGATTAAAGTCGTATATATATGGGCCTCGAAGGGTAAAAAAAATAAATAGTTTTATAGAATACGGACAGTGATAAGGTGATTTGTGAATGTTTAATACTTATGTAGTTATTGAAATGCAACATACAAAATATTGTGAAAGTCTGTATAGACGTCAGATTCTGACGACTCAAGTCGACCTCCGCACTGTAAGAGTAAAAATATTTCTAATGGTCGTAGACCCATAAAATAGGTATATTCAAACAAATCAGAAAGAGCTAATTAGGACATTTATGATGATTTCAAATTGAAATAAACCCTTTGGCCTCCAGCATTTTTTCAAAAATTGTTTCAGCGCTGTAAGTGGTTAAATAAAGTTAAACCGCATTGTCGTGATATGTAACATATATTTTAGTTTGCAAATGACGTTTAAAGCATCATTTTACATCCCTGAAATCATACTTAATTTTCCTACAACTAAGGGTTTTCCATGAAGCTGGTTTACCAATACATGGTAATTTTCTTTAATTTTTAAACCACATGTAGTCATTTTTATCCACTACAAGTCGAGAATTGCGACAGCAATTCGCGGCTTGTAGTGGATGAAGATTACCATGATAAATTCAGGATTGAAAAGGTTAATATTGATTGCTGAGGTACACCAGATGTAAAAGACTAAACTTTGAAATAAAACTAATTTAAGATACGCAGTAAGTTTATTCTGCATATAATCTACAATACCCGATTTATTTTAAATTGAGATTACAATAATATTTATAGATGTCTGATTATTTCTTCTCGCACAAATTTAGTAACACAAATATTGATTCACGCATGTAGCCGACGCAAATAACTACAAAGAGGTGACGACGATAGAAAGAAAGACAAGCTGATATTATTTCGTCCTACTTAGCTTTCACCTGTCTACCTGAGTGGTCAGTTGATGGTGGTCAGCGGGCGGGTGGTCATTCAGACCCTGGTATACACCCGCTGGGTGATTGACAACACGGCTGGGGCGGTCACAATGCCGGACACAACACGGCTATAGGGCGGTGACAATGGCGGACACGCTGCTCAGCTCTCGTGTATAGCCCTTGACATGCCATCACTGACACCCAACCCACATACTCCACACGTAGCATACCTGTAATCGCTCTTTAATTTATTTTTTCACCCACTTGAAGTTGTGTCTCGCTACCGCGATCCACAACTTCAAGTGGGTGAAAAATACTGATATTATTTTATTTTATTTGAGACCGAAAATTTACAAATCTGAATGTTTAAGCACATATTTCCATCCCAATACAGTGATCTGACCGGTTAATGAAACAGATTAAAACTATTATAATGGTCATGAACGTTTAACGGGTTAACTTTCATTGAAATGCTGATCAAAAGGCACAAGGACATAATAGTACGAAATTAGTGGAATTTGTATGCACAGAATTATATGTCAGTCAGTACGTCGTTTTGACGACACTTCTTTAAAACGAAAACAAACAACGAAAACACACAAAGTTAAAAATATAAAAAAATGGCATAACTGTTTTGTAGAAATTGTGATTTATTCCATAGAAAAACTATGAAAAACATGTGACGCTTTTGCTGCTAGGCCCGTATATATACGGTTTAACCCTTGTGCTGCTAGGACCGTATATATACGGTTTAACACTTGTGCTGCTAGGCCCGTATATATACGGTTTAACCCTTGTGCTGCTAGGCCCGTATATATACGGTTTAACCCTTGTGCTGCTAGGCCCGTATATATACGGTTTAACCCTTGTGCTGCTAGGACCGTATATAAACGGTTTAACCCTTGTGCTGCTAGGCCCGTATATATACGGTTTAACCCTTGTGCTGCTAGGCCCGTATATATACGGTTTGACCCTTGTGCTGCTAGGACCGTATATATACGGTTTAACCCTTGTGCTGCTAGGACCGTATATATACGGTTTAACCCTTGTGCTGCTAGGCCCGTATATATACGGTTTAACCCTTGTGCTGCTAGGCCCGTAGGCCCTATATATACGGTTTAACCCTTGTGCTGCTAATCCTGTATAGTTTCCCTTTTCAAGAATGTTCTAGATCAGTAGAAATATTACTAAATTTGATCAAACAGTTTTTGGCGAATATTGAGTTTCTAAAATAATTAAATATTGCTGATGTCTATCTTCGGATAAATATACTATTTTTCGTCATTTCAAGCTGGAAATTGCGTTAGCAATTCCAGCTTCGAATGAATGAAAAATAGAAGCAAACAATTTAGCAGTTAAAAGATGAATTATCTCACAATGTGCTAGATATTTATTGTTTGTTTTGTAAAAGCCAAGCTGATCTAGCTGTCACAATTAAACTAATTAAGCGTAATTAAGACATATGCTCTAATTATTCACGTCACTATATTCTAAAGATAACATCTACTTTCATCATCTGCAGGACTTGGACAATTTCTAAAATCACCCGCATACAGCTATTATACACAACCCCTTCAACTCTAGGAGATGTTGTTGACCATATGAAAACAATACTTATAAATTATAAAATAACACGAAAAAGCTTTTTATTCTTACTGACGACACATTGATGCACGTTTTGTCGAATTCCAATACGATGACTTGATATGTATATTCATATTTTAATGTGGATATTCAGTTATTTTTTAATTCTAATAATCTCGTAAGCTAACAACGTTTCCATGATTGTATTCAATGTCCATTTTCCAAATTAGTGGTTATTTGGTATTGGGTCATGTACTTTGCTAAGGCTGCATCGTCATATAAAATTGAATCTTATAATATCTTTGACACTTCAATTTTAATATGACAATATGATGTCTAAAATAATGTTGTTGGTATTTAACCCAGAAATAGCAACTTATTCATTAAAATTCCATTTTGTTATGGAGAAGGGGGGGGTGACTGGCGTGGATGTTGATCACATAGGGTTAATGGGGCCCTGGTCTCTGTGAAGCATTTCAAACACACAATGGTCACCTGGAGTCATCAATCGCCGTAACAAACGAGTTTCAACTTCAAGTGGCAATTAGATCTATGAAGGTTTAAATTCGCCATCTAAACGTGTAAAAATACTGTGACTTCTTATTATTTAGTGAATTAATTCATGATCTGACAGTGTTTTACGTCTATTTCGCATCTATTTATCATTTACGATGCCAACTTATCTGAAGCATACTTCTAAAGAATATGTTTTTGATATGTAGATATTTTTGATAGATTTTTAGACGAATATATACTTATACTTTTTTATCATATGGTATATGTGCAGCAAATATGGGGTCAACGTTGACCCAAAGTTTTATTAATGTCTGCAACATTGGCCCGACATTAACACATCTTTTTATCAAGTGATATATAGGCAAGTGTTAGGGAGCCTTTGTTCGCAGAATGTCGATGAGTTCTGAGATAATATTATAATAAGGACTCGCGCGTCATTACGAGGTAATTATAACATTATCATATGTGAACGTATAATGACCAGGTAACTGGTACCCCCCACCCCCCCACGCCCAGTGGTGACACCTGCTGGTGGTCTAATGAGCTAGGGTTGTCATTATCTGATGTCACAAAGTGTACATGAAAAGTCATCTGGACATGTATACTGCTCTGCAAAGCCAAAAGGCAGTATCTGCTTACTTGTACAAGTAAGCAGATACAGCCTTTTCGCTTTGCAGATCAGTATTGACGTATGTATTAATGTGAACTATTATAAACTTTATCATTCAGTAAATCTGTGAAGCAATCATATCTAGGCCTAATCCCTCTCCGGCTGAATTGTATATTTTATGCATTGAAGTTGAAATTACTTACAACATTTCCAACTATTGTTTTTAATAGACAGCTTGTAAATATATTTTCCTGATTGACTCATAATCTACCACAGATTATTTGATTATTCTCAGTGGCATTTTTTTTAATTTTATTTAAAATTTGCATTGCAAGATATATTCGTGCACAACAGTACAAGTGTAAATATTCAATTTGCTGTTTTTATCATTTTATAAAGCACCTTGCTATAACATGATCCAGTCAACGTGTGAAAGTGACATTAGAAAACACATTTATTACTAACTATATTGTACAGTCACTATTAACATTTACCATATCATTTACCATTTATCATCCAATACAGTCTTTGTAGGTCAGAGACATGTTGACCAGTTGGCTGTTATCATCTATCTGCTTGCTCTTCATTATCTAGAGCTATAATTGCTCATCTGAATCTTCCGTGCATGTGTGCGTGTGTGGAGGCTTCTCTAAATCGTAGTGGATTTGTGCCCAATGTCTGTCTAGTCTGTTCTTAAAGGTATTTAAAATTGGGGCTAGCACAGCATGTTTCGGGAGTTTCACGGGTTCACAACCCTTATGCGAAATACATTTTACAGATTAACAACTTACATCCTAAATTGCGTAGTTTCAAGTGATGCCCCCTTGTACTTTTTTTCGGTAATTAGTAATAATCCCTCATTGGTGCTGTACTTCTCCGTTAGTACAGTGTGTAGACCTCTATCATGTCGCCTCGTTTTCTCCTCGTTTACCTCTGTCCGCTCAGTTTGTCCGCTCAGGTTGTGTCTTTGCGTTCTCTACGTCTGTATGTCCCATTCATTTCTGTGCTTCTGTCCAGCGCTTTCTATAGGTGGTCAAACACGAGACGTTGACCCAATGCTGGGCTAATGTTGGCCCACCGTCTACGACGCTGAGCCAACATTAGCCCAGTATCGGGTTACTGTGTCGTGCTTGGCACCACGCTGAATGTGGGCCAGCGTCACAGACGGCGGGTCAACATTAACTCAGCTTTGGTGTAAAGCATGTGCCTGTACCGCCAGCATGCCGATACCGCCAGAATGAAGTGCTGACTAGGACTGAATGGATACTGGCTAGCACCGGCGATGCTGGCCCAGCATTTACTAGACATTGGTTTGGTGTCGGCTTGTAATCGCCGCCAGCAGTAAGCAATACCAGACCAGCTGCTTTTGAGCGCAGCCCAGTAAACACGAGGCGATGAACCAGTGCTGGTTTGATGTTAGGCCAGCATCGTAGACGGTGCGCCAGCATTAAACTAGCATTGTGTCAACGTCGTGCTTGCCGGGAGTGTTGACAAGCCACATTATGTTTCTACCAAAAAGGAAAAAAAAATTACGCTTAATATATAGTCTCCACTGTCCACATGAGCCATTTAATAACGTTAATTACAAAAACCATTTACACTACATCTATTAGCTTTCAGCCTTTGTGCTTATGCTGCTGGAGGGGGGACATCTCCAGTTTTTTGTTCACAAAAAACTAGACCCTTCTAGTTATTTTGTGGAAACTGAACGTTGTAAGTAAACCTATTTATCTAGACATGTACGGGTTCATGTACTTTGTAACTAAGTAGCATATTTAAACCTCTGTGGTTGACAGGCTGTGTACTTTCACATCGCATGATATTTAATTACCTTAAGAGGGTCACCTTGTGTTTTATCTACTATATAAATACCGAGGTATATATTTAATTAAAAATGAATGAATGAATAAATGAATAAATAAATGAATAATTAAATGAATGAATGAATGAATGAATGAATGAATAAATGAATGAATGAATGAATGAATGAATGAATGAATGAATGAATAAATAAATGAATGAATGAATGAATGAATGAATGAATGAATGAATGAATGAATGAATGAATGAATGAATGAATGAATGAATGAATGAATGGACAAGCGAAAAGTAGTCCAGGGCTATTGGTCTAAAATCATAGAGACCTGCATGGAACATATTCGATACACGCTAAAAATGTAATCATATATCGTTGAGACAACATAGAAAAACATAAAAAGTCCTCTAAAATCCCCTTTATTTAGTATCAGTGTCCTAAATTGGAGTAATAAGGGGTATATAGCGGTAATAAAGGGTCTAGTTGTAGGCCAGCGTCGCAAACAGTGGCCCAACAATAGCCCTTACAACGCTGAAATATTTTTGAATAAACCATGGAGACCAAATTGTTTTTTAAATTGAAATCGTCATCAATGTCTTCGTTATCTTGCCCTATCAGGTCTGACAACAGCAGACAACTGGATAGATGAAGATGTGTCTTCGTCAGCTCTTTCTGCTTCATTTAAATACCTATGTCATGGATCTACGGCCATTAATTTTTTTTTATTTTTTCAGCGCGGCGATCAATTTTAAACGTCAGAACCTGACGTCTGAATACGGTGTCCGCACTGAAAGGTTGGAGAAGTAATGTAGTTGGGATATAATTTATCTACACCTGCCTTACACGCTGTTCTCGTGTGTTGGGCCTGGAGGGTTCATGTGAGTAGTATATATCAGCCACTGCCATGCCATGGGACAGAAAGGGTTATTTTAGTTTGGGTAAATATATCGTCCCCTTGGGTATGAAAGGGTGTATCTGCCACTTTATAAAGGGGAAGATGCACTTTTTCATATCCAAGAGGACGATATATCCACGTACAAACTGCGTCATTGTCCCTGGCCATGAGACATCAAGGGTTAATGTGATTAGGATATATATCCACGTGCCACGCACACTGTGTCACTGTAGTCGGCCGCGGGACCTAGAGGGTTAATGCAGAGGGATCAGGCTTCATGAAGTGATGGATGCGTCGTGACAAGCCGCTCGTGGGACCTAGAAGGTTAATGTGGAGATATCAGGCTTCATGAAGTGATGGATGCGTCGTGACAGACCGCTGTACATTATCAACAACTCGAAATTGAAATACGTAACTCTAGATTCGCCAAAACCAAGACTCTGCTATTTTTCCAATTGGCTTAGATACAGTTTGACGTAGCTGGCTGCGGAATGTGTTTTGTTATTAACTCGAGCCTCGTCTTGTTTCAATCAATGTAGTTCATTCATGTAGAATCTACTGGCAACCCTTTTACCCTTTCAGCGCGGGTACCGACTTTAGACGTCAGAATCTGACGTCTGTAGACGTCAGATACTGACGTCTAAAGACGATCCCCGCGCTGAAGTAGTAAACTGTTTATGATGGCCGTAGACCGATAACATAGGTATTCAAATGAAGCGGAAACAGCTAACTAAGACGTTTATGATGATTTCAAATTATAAAAAAAACAATTTCGTCTCCACGGTTTATACTAAAATATTTCAGAGTTGTAAGGGATAAAACCACATGACGTCTGTAGTTCATTCATGTAGCAGTTATTGGTAAACCTCTGAATCCCTATGACGTCTCAACACAGCAGTGTTTATTCCTGAAAAAATACTTAATTTCCTACACCTTCCTGCAAGGTTTTGGAACCAACAACTTTAAATTCTTTTAGCAACCTAAGACAATTTTTTCATTTATGACTCACTTTAAGTCATCTTCTCCCGGCTACAATACGGGAATTGTGCCAGCAATTCGCGGTTTGTATAGTGGATGCAGATTACAAAGGTAAGTTCAGGCTTGAAAGGGTTGACCTGACAAATAATCAGCCATTTATATTTTGTTGATAAATACTCTGCACAATGTGTGAATAAACCCATGTGTGAATAAACCCACTATTTCTACAGGTTCTAATGAACAAGGGATTTAGTTTGTTTTCTCTGTTTTACACGAGCGAGCAATATGCCAGGACCAAACCCCATTAAAAACAAGTCTATGTGATTTACACTCCAACCTTCATCATTGCTTTAATTTTATGAACTCCTTGATTCTGAATTAAATGCTTTTTACATTACTTTCTCAATTACCTCAGGGACTGACAATATTATGTCTGGTCTGAAGGTTTAATGATTTCAGTGATTTAACTTTTCAGGTGTGACCGAGCTGTTGATCATGACTCTTTGAGGGATCCTCATTATAGTCCGATGTGTTTTAAGTCAGTTAAAACCCTCGGAGTTCTACATTCTTACCTGTGGAAAAGGCCTCGGCCTTCGGCCTCGGCCTTTTCCACAGCTAAGAATGTAGAACTCCGGGGGCTTTTTCTTACAGATAGGGTTATCTTACAGGGTGGGTTCTAAAAATTAATTTTCTTTTGTGAGTCTCCTCCAACATGTGTTAGATGGAGGATCTGACAACACAGCATTTAATGAGCTATACACTGTTTGCACGATTTTGTGCATAAGCAGGACTCCCAACTAAATAGTCTAGTTTTAATCACTGTGTGGCGTGTTGTAATATAAGTGTGACAGGACTCCCAACTAAATAGTTCAGCTTTTAGTCACTGTAGTGTATAGCGTGTTGCTATTGGGAAAGGTGTATTCCTTAACAATTTTAATTTTTGAATAACTGGACAATCAGTTTGAAAAAAAGTCTTCCCTCCCGCATTACAAATGCTACCTCCTATGTCAAAATTAAGACATAAAGGGAGGTGGAATCAGTCTCACACATGCTGTTAAATTATATTATAATTTATCCAGTTCTAATTGGATCTAATTCTAAGGCCGTGATTAAAATTTGAAATAAAAAAGTGAAAATAAAAATATATAAAACCAACTGGAGTGGAAATCAGAATTGAGATATGTTGTTGTTTTCTGATCGCCAACTATTTTTAAGGAGGTAAATATGTATCAGTATGTTACCTGGTAGCTAATACTGCTGTCTGAGACTAATGCTGACTTTAACACATGTAACGCTATCATGGCGCGGGATCAAAGGAGACAGAGACTGGTATTTTAAGTGAACGACATGTAGATGTTATCTTGAAGGGCACGGGACGATTAATTACCTTAGTATAAACCCCACCTGCTAATGTTACAACCAAATACAGTCATTAGAGTCACAATATATCACATCCTGATAGAGTTAGTCTATATGACCAGCACTGTGACGGCCATTAACAATTGTCATACAGGGACCTCATGGACCGCATAAAAACTTGTATTTTTTTATTTCGCATAAAAATAGTGCTACGCCTGGCAGAAAATAACAGGACTTCGGAGACCATTATTAACACCGTCACCACAACTAATAATAAATGAATAATAACATAAACAACATTATGATATTTTCACTAATAAACTTTTAGTAAAAAAACATTTATCCTATATAGAATTTTCTCTAAATCACACGTTTCTAAACAGAATTTAAACCAATTAAAATAGCGCTAATATTATTACAATCTTGACGTATATGCTGTGAAAATCAAATCAAATACACATTAATTCAATTCAATTCAATTCAATTCGGTAACTTCTATAGCGCCTAAATCCTCGGAGATACGAGCTCAGAGGCGCAGAATCCAAATCGAAACCAGCTCAATGTCGAGAGTCAAAGCGTAAGTCGTCAACTGGGCGCCGAATCTCCGAGGAATTAGGGGGGGAAAGCCGAATCGAAAAGAAAAATCTTCAACATTTTTTTAAATGAGGTGACTGTACTCGCAGTTCTCAAATTAACCGGCAGTGAATTCCAGGTGGAGGGAGCTGCAACTGCAAAAGCCCTTGAGCCCCATTTTGTTCGAAAACGTGGAACAGTTAACATATTTGTGTTGGATGATCTAAGCAGTCCTGAATTTTGAAGTGGTACTAAATAATTAAAGAGATATGTAGGTTGGTGAAAAAGGAAGGCTTTAAAAGTGATGGTACAAGTGGTGATGGTGAGTTTAAAGCGTATGCGGCATTTTACTGGTAGCCAATGAAGAAAATTTAAGAGAGGCTTAGATCTGCTAAAACGATAAGCTTTACAGACTACACGTGCCAGACAATTTTTTACCCTCTGCAATCTTTCAATGTCCCGGTCAGGAAGATTGTACAAAAGGGAATTGCAATAGTCAAGATGACTAGTGACTAGAGCACATGCAACAGATTTTGCAGCTTCAGGGCTAAGGTACTTCTTAATACGCCGAAAGTCACGGATGTAATCGAAGCATATTTTGCAAGTCTGAGAGATTTGTCGTTTGAAGTTAAAATCACAATCAAAAATGAATCCCAAATTTCTAACGAATGCTTTAGGAAGTGTGTCATGGTCAAGTAATAATATAGGGAATAGATCTTTGAACTTTTCTCTTTGTTTTTTAGAACCAATGATGATAAACTCGGTTCTACTTGGATTTAGCTTTAGCTTCGAATTTGTCATCCAAGTGAAAACATCAGTAACACAGGATTTCAAATCAGTTAGGGATTCTGAAGCTTCAGAACCGGATAGAGATATATAAATTTGTGTGTCATCGGCATAGAGATGTTGTTCTACATCATGCTCAGCGATGGCGTGACTGTGGGGAGCAGTATATAGGGTAAAAAGTATAGGTCCAAGGACAAAGCCCTGGGGTACACCGAAAGATATATAAACCGCTTCGGAAATTCAATCGTGAATTTTCACCTGTTGACATCGGTTGCTCAAGTGCGATGTAAACCAGTCAAGAGCTGTACCAGAAATTCCATACCACGCTGACAAGCGGCTAATTAGCGTGAGGTGGTCAATTGTGTCAAAAGCAGCCGATAGGTCAAGGAGGGTGAGTGCTGTCACTCTGCCCTTCTCCATATTGAGTAAAACATCGTTTTCGACCTGTAAAAGAGCTGATTCAGTGGAGTGGAATTTCTTGTATGCTGATTGCAAATTATTGGACATTGAATTTGATTCCATGTGGGAAAGTAGGCGAGATGCGACAACTTTCTCCAATATCTTTGATATAAAACTGAGGTTTGAAACTGGACGGTAATTTTTTAGCTCATTTTTATATAGAGTTGTTTTTTTTAGCAAAGGTCTAATATATGCTTTTTTGAACTGGTCCGGAAAAACACCCTCTTGGAGAGATTTATTAATGATACTAGTGATTGGTTCAATTAGGACGTCGAGACAATCCATCAGCAAGCTAGTAGGAAATGGATCAAGATCACTTGAGGTACTTTTTTATTTCATGATTAATTTCTTGATCTCTGCTTCTGTTGCCAAAGTCAAAGTATTCATTAAAAAAATTATGTCGTACGAGGGATGCACGTTTCGGAGTTCATTATCGTCTGGAAATTTTGAGCGAATAATAGTAATTTTATCAACAAAAAAGTTTGAGAATTTTTCACAAATTGAGTGATAAATTCTCAGGCAAAGAGGGAGCAGGAAATTTATGAAGGATGTTGTTTATAGATTTCCAGTGCTACTTTGGATCTTCAGAATTTTCTAATATGATGTTAGCATACAAATTTGTTTTTGCTTTCTCCATAATTCTATTGCACAGATTGCACTGAACTCTGTAACGTGATCTATCGTGTCTGTAACAGGTTCTGCGCCAATCTCTTTCCAAGCGACGTCGTCGAACTTTTGCTTTTAATATTTCTTGTGTCATCCAAGGGGTAGGGGGTCTTTCCGAAACATTTTAGTGAGTAATGGAGCATGTTTGTTTAAAATAGTTTGCAGAATGGTATCATATTGCTAACAGAGTTTTGGAAGTTCTTTCTCTGGTTTAGTTTTTAAATCTGAGTTTAAAATGTCATTTTTTAGATTATCTAGATCAATTTTGTTAATCCGCCTGAAAGTAATTTTTTTTTAGACACTTTGGTCTAGGAAATTCTAGTTCCGAAAGAACTAAAAAAGGATCGGAAAGCCCATCACAGGCTAAGACGGATCTAACTGCTGGGCAGGACGTCCTAGTGATAAGTAAGTCAAGCCAGTGTCCATGTATGTGTGTCGGAAAATTTACATGTTGCTCGAGATCAAAAGATCCAAGAATATCGCAAAATTTAGTAGTAGTGGGACTTTGTTTTTTGTCAAGATGAAGATTGAAATCATATAATATATCATATAAAACTCAGTTGCTAGAGGTATGAGTAATTCCAACAATTCCTGGAATTCCTGGTAAAAAGTGTCAGAATGCGAAGGTTCAGGGTGGTACATACAAAGTACTAAACCTTCAAATGAACTGCCAGAAACTTTCAAACATATGCATTCAAATGTTGAAAAAGATGGAATGGTGTAGTCTGTTACCTTGAATTCTGAAAAATGTCTACTTCTCATAAATAAATAAATATTTTTCGTAAGAAGTAACAAGTAGCAATAGTTTATTTCTGATGACCCTCGAAGTGCTTGAAACTCACAAGCTCTCAAACGTCATGAAAATATTGAATTCGAAATTTAGGTAATCATAAATTCTTATTTGCTGTTTTCTGTTCCTCCATATTCCACTTCACCAACTCTCAGATACGACCTAATAATCCTGCGTGGCGCTATGACCTATTAATCCTCGCGTGACGCTATGACCTATTAATCCTCACGTGACGCTATGACCTATAAATCCTCACGTGGCGCTATGACTTATTAATCCTCACGTGACACTATGACCTATTAATCCTCACATGACACTATGACCTATTAATCCTCACGTGAAGCTATGACCTATTAATCCTCACGTGACGCTATGACCTATTAATCCTCACGTGACACTATGACCTATTAATCCTCACGTGACGCTATGACCTATTAATCCTCACGTGACACTATGACCTATTAATCCTAACGTGGCGCTATGACCTATTAATCCTCACGTGACGCTATGACCTATTAATCCTCACGTGACGCTATGACCTATTAATCCTCACGTGACGCTATGACTTATTAATCCTCACGTGACGCTATGACCTATTAATCCTCACGTGACGCTATGACCTATTAATCCTCACGTGGTGCTATGACCTATTAATCCTCACGTGACGCTATGACCTATTAATACTCACGTGACGCTATGACCTATTATTTCTCACGTGAAACTATGAACTATTAATTATAACGTGACGCTATGACCTATTTATCCTCACGTGACGCTATAACCTATTAATCCTCACGTGACGCAATGACCTATTAATCCTCACGTGGCGCTATGACCTATTAATCCTCACGTGACGCTATGACCTATTAATCCTCACTTGACGCTATGACCTATTAATGCTCACGTGACACTATGACCTATTAATCCTCACGTGACGCTATATGACCTATTAATCCTCACGTGAGGCTATGACCTATTAATCCTCACGTGACGCTATGACATATTAATCCTCGCATGACGCTACATGACCTATTAATCCTCACATGACGCTATGACCTTTTATTCCTTACGAGACGCTATGACCTATTAATCCTCACATGACGCTATGGACTATCAATCCCCACGTGACGCTATGACCTATTGATCCTCACGTGACGCTATGACCTATTAATCCTCACGTGACACGATGACCTATTAATCCTCACGTGACGCTATGACCTATTAATCCTCACGTGACGCTATGACCTATTAATCCTCACGTGACGCTATGACCTATTAATCCTCACGTGACGCTATGACCTATTAATCCTCACGTGACGCTATGACCTATAAATCCTCACGTGACGCTATGACCAATTAATCCTCACGTGACGCTATGACCTATTAATCCTCACGTGACGGGTTGACCTATTAATCCTCACGTGACGCTATGACCTATTAATCCTCACGTGGCGCTATGACCTACTAATCCTCACGTGACATTATGACCTATTAATTCTCACGTGACGCTATGACCTATTAATCCTCACGTGACGCTATGACATATTAATCCTCACGTGACGCTATGACCTATTAATCCTCACGTGACACTATGACCTTTTAATCCTCACGTGACGCTATGACCTATTAATCCTCACGTGACGCTATGACCTTTTAATCCTGACGTGACGCTATGACCTATTAATCCTGACGTGACGCTATGACCTATTAATCATCACGTGGCGCTATGACCTATTAATCCTCACGTGACACTATGACCTATTAATCCTCACATGAAGCTATGACCTATTAATCCTCACGTGACGCTATGACCTATTAATCCTCACGTGACGCTATGACCTATTATTCCTCACGTGACGCTATGACCTATTAATCCTCGCATGACGCTATGACCTATTAATCCTCACGTGACGCTATGACCTATTAATCCTCACGTGACGCTATGACCTATTAATCCTCACGTGACGCTATGATATATTATTCCTCACATTACGCTTTTTGACCTATCAATCTTCACATGACGCTATGAACTATTAATCCTCACATGACGCTATGACCTATTAATCCTCATGTGACGCTATGGCCTATTAATCCTCACGTGACGCTATATGACCTATTATTCCTCACGTAACGCTGTGACCTATTAATCCTCACGTGACGCTATACGATCTATTAATCCTCACGTGAGACTATATGACCTATTAATCCTCACGTGACGCTATATGACCTATTAATCCTCACATGACGCTATATGACCTATTAATCCTCACGTGACGCTATGAACTATTAATCCTCACATGACGCTATGACCTATTAATCCTCACGTGACGCTATGGCCTCTTAATCCTCACATGACGCTATGACCTATTAATCCTCACATGACGCTATGACCTATTAATCCTCATGTGACGCTATGGCCTATTAATCCTCACGTGACGCTATATGACCTATCAATCCTCACGTGACGCTGTGACCTATTAATCCCCACGTGACGCTATGACCTATTAATCCTCACATGACGCTATATGACCTATTAATCCTCCCATAACGCTATGACCTATTAAACCTCACGTGACGCTATGACCTTTTAATCCTAACGTGACGCTATATGACCTATTAATCCTCACGTGACGCTATATAACCTATTAATCCTCACATGACGCTATATGACTTATCAATCCTCACGTGACGCTATACGATTTATTAATCCTCACGTGACGCTATATAACCTATTAATCCTCACGTGACGCTGTGACCTATTAATCCTCACATGACGCTGTGACCTATTAATCCTCACGTGCCGCTATGACTTATCAATCCTCACTTGACGCTATATGATCTATTAATCCTCACATGACGCTTTGTGACTTATTAATCCTCACATGACGTTATGACCCTACGCTATGACCTATTAATCCTCACATGACGCTATATGATCTATTAATATTCACATGACGCTTTGTGACTTATTAATCCTCACATGACGTTATGACCTATTAATCCTCACATGACGCTATGACTTATTAATCCTCACGTGACGCTATGACCTATTAATCCTCACATGACGCTATGACCTATTAATCCTCACATGACGCTATGACCTATTAATCCTCACTTGCCGCTATATGATCTATTAATCCTCACGTAAGACTATATGACCTATTAATCCTCACGTGACGCTATATGACCTATTAATCCTCACCTGACGCTATATAACCTATTAATCTTCACGTGACGCTGTGACCTATTGATCCTCACATGACGCTGTGACCTATTCATCCTCACGTGACGCTATGACTTATTAATCCTCACTTGACGCTATATGATCTATTAATCCTCACATGACGCTATGACCTATTAATCCTCACATGACGATATGACCTATTAATCCTCACATGACGCTATATGACCAATTAATCCTCACGTGACACTATGATCTATTAATCACGTGCAGGTGGGAACAATGAAATCAACTGAAAGAAGCATTACCACAGGTGTCCCTCAAGGCTCCATTTTAGGTCCCTTACTATTTTTAATATATATTAATGACATATCAGCTGCTACATCGTATTTTGATATCATTCTCTATGCCGACGACACCACCTTAATTACCAACATACACTTAAACGATTTCAATAATGTTCATTCACTTTCGCAAACAATTAATACACAACTTTCGCACATAAGCAAGTGGCTCAAAGTAAATAAATTATCTCTAAATACCTTAAAGTCCAAATATATGTTGTTCCGTAAATCTCATCGAAAGTTACCCGTCCTTTCAATATGTCTGGATGGAGTGCCAATTGAACATGATACTTGTTTTAATTTTTTAGGTATAACTATACAAGAAAATTTAGGCTGGGAAACGCACACTAATAAAATAGCAAATAAAATATCTAGAGTAATTAGAATAATAAATAAATTAAAGCATTTCGTCCCAGTATACATTCTTAAAACATTGTACAACAGCTTAATATTGCCACATATCAACTATGGTTTATTGCTTTGGGGATATCGATGTGAACGAATTTTTAAATTACAAAAGAAGGCAATACGAATCATCACCTGCAGTAAATATAATTCATATTCCGAACCGCTTTTTAAATCTACTAAATTACTGAAAATTAAAGACATAATGAAAGTACAACAACTAAAATTTATCTATAAATTAATGAACAATTCGACTCCTGCATATTTTGAATCCATGTACCCTGACAAATGAAATGAATCGGGCTTTAGGCCACCTTTGTGCACATATAGGCTAAACTGGGCCAGGAGAACCTCCTGAGGATGGTGAGATGATTGAGATGACACTGTCCTCCAGACACAGGATTCGAAATTCGAGCCCTGGCGGTCTGAGGCCGAGCACGCTACCTCTCGGTCACGGAGGCTCCCCACAATACTGACTTTCACACGTGGATGGGGAAGAAACATTTTTGTTTCTTTCAAACCGCCGAGACCGGGAACCGAACCCCGAACTCTGGCGTGAAAGGCAGCGGTGCTAACCACTACCCTAGGGCCCCCGCCCCATGTACCCTGACAACAGACGAAACATACACTCTTATAATACGAGGTCGAGACACCTTTTCCAAATTCCCCGCATTAAACACGAGTTTGCAAGACATTGCCTAAGATATGAAATACCTATTGCCATTAATTCTCTTTCCACTGCAGTTTCAAGTAAAATTCTAACACATTCTTTATATTCGTTCGGCCAATATGTTAAAAGAACTATTATTGACAATTATTCGTCAACCTGTTCCATTGTTAATTGTGTCATTTGCAATATAAACTCGTAATATATATATACTGTCCTATATTTTTAGTCTTTAATATTTTACTCAATATTTAAATATTATGCTTATGCATTGTTAGCATCCAACCATTTATTATCTTCAAGTGTATATTTATACGGTTATAATGTACAAAATATTTAATTTTCTTGTTATGTTAGTGAAGTGAATGTTCACCCCAAATAATGTAATATACCAACGGTGGCCCTCATGATAGCGATACATACAGTGTCTTAATGGGGGTCTCCTGTCCATAAAATTATATTATGAAATTGAATTGTTTTTCAATGTTTATACATGGCGAATAAATGTTTCTTGACTTGACTTGACTTGACTTGACTTAATCCTCACATGACGCTATATGACCAATTAATCTTCACGTGAACCTATGATCTATTAATTCTCACATGACGCTATGACCTATTAATCCTCACATGACGCTATATGACCAATTAATCCTCACGTGACACTATGATCTATTAATCCTCACATTACGCTATATGATCAATTAATCCTCACGTGAACCTATGATCTATCAATCCTCACGTGACGCTATGACCTATTAATCCTCACATGACGCTGTATGACCAATTAATCCTCACGTGACACTATGATCTATTAATCCTCACATGACGCTGTATGACCTATTAAGTCTCACGTGACGCTGCTTGACCTATTAATCCTCACATGACGCTATGACTTATTAATCCTCACGTGACGCTATGACCTATTAATCCTCAAATGACGCTATGACCTATAAATCCTCACATGACGCTATGACCTATTAATCCTCACTTACCGCTATATGATCTATTAATCCGCACGTGAGACTATATGACCTATTAATCCTCACGTGACGCTATATGACCTATTAATCCTCACATGACGCTATGACCTATTAATCCTCACATGATGCTATGACCTATTAATCCTCACATGACGCTATCTGACCAATTAATCCTCACGTGACGCTATGATCTATTAATCCTCACATGACGCTATATGACCAATTAATCCTCACGTGAACCTATGATCTATTATTTCTCACGTGAGGCTATATGACCTATTAATCCTCACGTGACGCTATGACCTATTAATCATCACATGACGCTATATGACCAATTAATCCTCACGTGACACTATGACCTCTTCATCCTCACATGACGCTATATGACCTATTAATTCTCACATGACGCTATGACCTATTAATTCTCACGTGACGCTATATGACCTATTATTCCTCACATGACGCTATGACCTATTAATTCTCACATGACGCTATGACCTATTAATCCTCACGTGGCGCTATATGAACTATTATTCCTCACATGACGCATTGACCTATTAATCCTCACGTGACGCTATGGCCTATTAATCCTCACGTGACGCTATATGACCTATTAATCCTCACATGACTCTGTGACCTATTAATCCTCACGTGACGCTATGACCTAATAATCCTCACGTGACGCTATGACCTATTAATCCTCACATGACGCTGTGACCTATTAATCCTCAAGTGACGCTATGACCTATTAATCCTCACGTGACGCTATGACCTAATAAACCTCACGTGACGCTATATGACCTTTTAATACTCACATGACGCTGTGACCTATTAATCCTCACGTGACGCTATGACCTATTAATCATCACATGGCGCTTTTTGACCTATTAATCCTCACATGACGCTATGACCTATTAATCCTCACGTGACGCTATGACCTATTAATCCTCACATGACGCTATGACCTATTATTCCTCAGGTGACGCTATGACCTATTAATCCTCACGTGACGCTATATGACCTAATAATCCTCACATGACGCTATGACCTAATAATCCTCACGTGACGCTATGACCTATTAATCCTCACGTGACGCTATGACCTATTAATTCTCACATGACGCTATGACCTATTAATCATCACGTGACGCTGCTTGACCTATTAATCCTATGACTTATTAATCCTCACATGACGCTTTTTGACCTATTATTCCTCACGTGACGCTGTGACCTATTAATCCTCACATGACGCTATATGACCAATTAATCCTCACGTGACACTATGATCTATTAATCCTCACATGACGCTATATGACCAATTAATCCTCACGTGAACCTATGATCTATTAATCCTCACGTGACGCTATGACCTATTAATCCTCACGTGACGCTGTATGACCAATTAATCCTCACGTGACACTATGATCTATTAATCCTCACATGACGCTGTATGACCTATTAGGTCTCACGTGACGCTGCTTGACCTATTAATCCTCACATGACGCTATGACTTATTAATCCTCACGTGACGCTATGACCTATTAATCCTCACATGGCGCTATGACCTATAAATCCTCACATGACGCTATGACCTATTAATCCTCACTTGCCGCTAGATGATTTATTAATCCACACGTGAGACTATATGACCTATTAATCCTCACGTGACGCTATATGACCTATTAATCCTCACATGACGCTATGACCTATTAATCCTCACATGATGCTATGACCTATTAATCCTCACATGACGCTATCTGAACAATTAATCCTCACGTGACGCTATGACCTATTAATCCTCACATGACGCTATGACCTATAAATCCTCACATGACGCTATGACCTATTAATCCTCACTTGCCGCTATATGATCTATTAATCCACACGTGAGACTATATGACCTATTAATCCTCACGTGACGCTATATGACCTATTAATCCTCACATGACGCTATGATCTATTAATCCTCACATGACGCTATATGACCAATTAATCCTCACGTGAACCTATGATCTATTAATTCTCACGTGAGGCTATATGGCCTATTAATCCTCACGTGACGCTATGACCTATTAATCCTCACATGACGCTATATGACCAATTAATCCTCACGTGACACTATGACCTCTTCATCCTCACATGACGCTATGTGACCTATTAATTCTCACATGACGCTATGACCTATTAATTCTCACGTGACGCTATATGACCTATTATTCCTCACATGACGCTATGACCTATTAATTCTCACATGAAGCTATGGCCTATTAATCCTCACCTGACGCTATATGAACTATTATTCCTCACATGACGCATTGACCTATTAATCCTCACGTGACTCTATGGCCTATTAATCCTCACGTGACGCTATATGACCTATTTATCCTCACATGACTCTGTGACCTATTAATCCTCACGTGACGCTATGACCTAATAATCCTCACGTGACGCTATGACCTATTAATCCTCACATGACGCTGTGACCTATTAATCCTCACGTGACGCTATGACCTATTAATCCTCACGTGACGCTATGACCTAATAATCCTCACGTGACGCTATATGACCTTTTAATCCTCACATGACGCTGTGACCTATTAATCCTCACGTGACGCTATGACCTATTAATCCTCACATGGCGCGTTTTGACCTATTAATCCTCACATGACGCTATGACCTATTAATCCTCACGTGACGCTATGACCTATTAATCCTCACGTGACGCTATGACCTATTAATCCTCACATTACGCTATGACCTATTAATCCTCACGTGACGCTATGACCTATTAATCCTCACATGACGCTATATGACCTATTAATCCTCACATGACGCTATGACCTAATAATCCTCACGTGACGCTATGACCTATTAATCCTCACGTGACGCTATGACCTATTAATTCTCACATGACGCTATGACCTATTAATCCTCACGTGACGCTATGACCTATTAATCCTCACATTACGCTATGACCTATTAATCCTCACGTGACGCTATGACCTATTAATCCTCACGTGACGCTATATGACCTATTAATCCTCACATGACGCTATGACCTAATAATCCTCACGTGACGCTATGACCTATTAATCCTCACGTGACGCTATGACCTATTAATTCTCACATGACGCTATGACCTATTAATCATCACGTGACGCTGCTTGACCTATTAATCCTATGACCTATTAATCCTCACGTGACGCTATGACCTAATAATCCTCATGTGACGCTATATGACTATTAATCCTTACGTGACGCTATGACCTATTAATCCTCACGTGACGCTATGACCTATTATTTCTCACATGACACTATGACCTATTAATCATCACCTGACGCTGCTTGACCTATTAATCCTATGACCTATTAATCCTCACGTGACGCTATGACCTATTAATCCTCACGTGACGCTATATGACCTATTAATCCTCACGTGACGCTATGACCTATTAATCTTCATGTGACGCTATGACCTATTAATCATCACGTGACGCTATGACCTATTAATTCTCACATGACGCTATGACCTATTAATCATCACGTGACGCTGCTTGACCTATTAATCCTCACATGACGCTATGACCTATTAATCATCACGTGAGTCTATGACCTAGTAATCCTCACATGACGGTATGACCTATTAATCCTCACGTGACGCTATATGACCTATTAATCCTACGTGACGCTATGACCTATCAATCCTCACATGACGCTTTTTGACCTATTATTCCTCACGTGACGCTGTGACCTATTAATCCTCACATGACGCTATGACCTATTAATTCTCACGTGACGCTATGACCTATTAATCCTCACGTGACGCTGTGACCTATTAATTCTCACATGACGCTATATGACCTATTAATCCTCACGTGACGCTATATGACCTATTATTCCTCACGTGACGCTGTATGACCTATTAATCCTCACGTGACGCTTTGTGATATATTAATCCTCACGTGACGCTATATGACCTATTAATCCTCGTGTGACGCTGTTTGCCTAATAATCCTCACGTGACGCTGCTTTACCTATTATTCTTCACGTGACGTTGTATGCTTGTGTTTTTTTTGATCAGTTATAATCGAATACTTTTTAAAGATAAACCTATTAATCTTAACCTATGACATATGAACACTGATTGTCCATCGCATGATATTAAAAGTGATTAGGTTTTTTCATATTTTCCACAGATTTTGATTCGTAATACATTTAGCAACACTGTAGGCTATTCAGTATTTTTATTTGCGCATTATAAAGTCATGCACATAGATGTAGAAAAATTTATCTAACTCACTATATGATCATCATAGATCTCTAAATAAAGACCATTTAAACCAATTATTGAATACAGGTTAGCTGGGTAGGTAATATCCATACATTTTATAATGACGTATCTCTCCATCCCGCTGTACATCAAGTGACCGGCTTTATCTTCGTATATAAAAGCACTAACACACCACCACCAGAGTCATCGCACGCCTTTTCATTTTATGACATTGATAGCTGTTTTTCCTTGCAAATCCATTAAGCTTGATGTCACCCTCATCACTAGACTCCTCTCAAGAAGCCTTTCTCTCTAGAATGACTGGCTTGTCTTAGGATAATGTCACTGGCCATGCTGCGTTATAACGTTAAAAAACAGTAACTGCTTACTTGTCTAGTCAGGACTTACTTTTCTTTGTTTAGGCTTTGTAGAGCAGTATTTATCAGTATCTATGTCTCCTCCACAAGTCAATCAACTGGTGAGGTAAGTGAGTGAATATTAATTCACGTCGCTTTCTCCGAGTTTGACGTGAACAGCATGGTTCAACGTCAGAGATGGACAGTATAGCAAAAGCTGTGGTTTTCTATGCAGGGGGTTAGTGTACGTTGAGACCACTAATTTGATGAAAAATGTGAGGATAACTCTATTTCAATGAAAAATTTACCTATAAAGACAGGGGTTTAAGTCCCCACGTTAAGGCATTACTCTAATGAGTTGTAAATTTGTCATTATAAAATAATATAAAAAAAATTGATTAAACAATGACGCAGTAATCCATTGCGCAAAACAGTAAACAGGTAAAACAGTAAACATCAGACGTTGAGCCAATGCTGGTTTAGTGTTGGCCCAGCGTCGCACACGGTGGCCCAACTTTAACCTGGCATTATGTCAGCGTCTTCTGTTTATTGAGGTGGGCGTGTCTTGTGGTCACTTTAACACTTAACTCTTAAAGCGATGAATTATGTTTGTTCATTGCTGAAACCATGGAAATCAAAAGGTTTTTTCACTTTGAAATCAATTTAAATGTCTTAGTTACCTTTTTCTGATTCATCATGTTCATTTGAATACCTATGTTATGGGTCTACGGCCATTAGAAATATTTTGATTCTTACAGTGCGGGGATCGACTTTAGACGTCAAAATCTGACGTCTACAGACGTCAGATTCTGACGACTAAAGTCGATCCCCGCACTGTAAGGGTTATATCGCTAATTTAAATAATTTAAATTTTCACTCACTTGAAGTTGTGTCTCGCTACCGCGACCCATAATATAAAGTGGATGGAAATTCCGCATTTGTTTAATTTGCGACCAAACATTTGCAAATCTTCGTGTTTAAACACACATTTTTTTCCCAATAACGTTGTTACTTATATCGTGCAATATGTTATATAAATATTTGTAGATGTTGTTAACGTTATTATACACGATATAAAATGGACACAGATGAAACTGTGACGTATTATGTGTTAAAAAACCTGGAGAATAAACTTTTCTCCTCAAAGCAGGTGATATTACCCAGAGCTCCCCTCTCGCATCACTTACTGCCTGCGCCACTTGACAATATGGATCTGCCCCGTTTGCTAAAAAACATTAATAACTACTACAAAAACTAGAATGTTTTAAAAGAAAACAACAAAGAGATAAACAACTAGTTTAGATGCAGATACGACCAGAGAATGTCAATTTACATTAGTGGTAGGCCTATGTAGTTTGTTTGTTTTTCCAACAGCCCATTGTAAACCATTGAAGCCTCCGCACACGCACACGCACACACATACAAAGATAGGATGAACATATAGCTCAAGACAATGAGGAGCAAACTGATACAGATGATAAGTCAACATATCCCGGACCTACAAACACTATTATAAACACTAAACAGCTCTAACATTATTCACTGATAAGTTTGATTTACATTGATTTAACTTAGCCAGCTGACAAAAGTACAGTTTTTGTCAGCAAGCGGTTACAGTCGTGCATTTGCAGTTGTTTAGAAATCCTCGCATCCCTCTTAACTTTCTAATTGGCTTTCTTTACGAATTTATCTAATATTCAAACTTCAGTTGCGCAGATCTTGCAATTTTGCCCGAACTAAAATTTTCAAAAATAACATTATTTTTAAAGAACGTTCAACAGTGTTCAAGTTTATCACCATTGTTGTATAGTTGAACTCCAATTAAAATATATAATACTACAGTCAAATATTGACTATAAACTCCAATCATAAAAATAAAAGTTTCCCTAATTGGAACTCTAAATAACACATTTTCGAAGGTTGAACCAGATAGCTTTTACAATTCTTGGTCTCCTATTTAACAATTCCAGATACAATCTTGACGCTTAACCCTTGTGCTACTGAAAGGCTGGTTTCTCTTTGTCCTTCACTTAACCCTTTAAGTCCTCACGATGTGTTAAAGCATCATTGTATATGCCTGAAAACAGACTTAATTTTCCTTCAACAAAGGGTTTTAGAACGAAAATTTCCATGAAACTGATTGACCAATACATGGTAATTTTCTTCAATTTTTAAACCACATCAAGTCATCTTCATCCACTACAAGTCGAGAATTGCGACAGCAATTCGCGGCTTATAGTGAATGGAGATGACAATGGTGATTTCAGTCTTGGAAGGGTTAAACCTGGAATTGTTAACGTCACCCTGGACTAAGGTCGGTTTTAAGCTCACTGATTGGTGGAGACTTGATCACGTGTTGATATTTAAGCTCACTGATTGGTGGAGATTGGTGGAGTCTGCTTGTGAAACTGGCCCCGGATCCAAACGAAAATTTATATTAATAGAAAAATAGATATATCTTAATTTGAATCATTAGATCAGCTGACGATCTGCCGCACAATTTACTACCAATTTCAGTGCCATTTTAGTTTATTTAACGTTTACAACGCTGAAATATTTTTGTATTAACCATGGAGACCAAAGGATGTTTTCAATTTGAAAACATCGTAAATGCCACAGTTAGCTCTTTCCGATTCATCTGAATACCTGTGTCATGGGTCTACGACCATTATAATAAATTATTGTTTTATTTTTTCAATATCTGACGTCCAAAAATGTTTAACTCTTTCAGATTCGTGCGTCAAGTCTGTCCCCACGCTGAAAGGGTTAAAATTGCATTGAAACGGTCCTAGCAGCACAAGGGTTAAACGGTAGATATATCTTCACATCGGGTGTAAGTCAATGTAAGACAGATATATTAGTATCGGGGGGGGGGGGGGGTACTGGGCGGTGATGGAGCGTGCAGCAGGTGTGGGTGGTGTATTTGTCACCTATATGTAATGTAGAGCCGAAAGGCAGTTAACTGCTTTCTCTTTTAGTAAGCGGTTACTGCCTTTTGTTTCTGTACGACAGTCTATATGTCTAGTGGCAGGTGTAGTATCTATAGACGATCAGTCAATGTCACCACATCTAATATACGTGGTGTCATCGTGATGGACGTACTGTCGTCATATGTCACCATGATCAAGGTATTGTCCTACTCACTGGTCACACGACGTTGTTGCGACATTGAATCAACGTCATTGACGTTGATTCAACGTCGCAACAACGTCATGTGCCCGGTGGCGTAACTACAATTGGTCCAATGTCACCAGACTTTCCTTCAATGTTGAGAAAACTCGTCGTAAATCCAGGGTCTCTATTACTCTACACGTAATGTACTGTCGTTGTGACAAAAGTGAAGGTATTGTCAACTATACTATCAACTATACAAACATCTTATAGTTTCCAAATATACTCTACACAAATATACATTGCCATATAATTATATGGATGATGGCATATACAATTTCAATTTTACTTATGGACGATATTAATATTATTGATCAAAATTCAAATGTCCCCATGGTTCACAATCGAATTTCGGATGAGTCTAATCACCTATATCACATGTACAGTAAATATATCACAATATGGTTATAATTCACAATCTCATTATATGTTTGCATCTTGCAATCACAATATTTACCTCCCCCCAGGAAGGTTGTGTTTTTGGTATTGTTGGTTGGTCTGTATGTCCCCCTGATTACTCAAAAAGTAATGAGCCGATTTGCCTTAAAATGTCGCCAGAGGTGTGTTTCGGGCCAAGAAACAATCGAATAAATTCTGGGGATGATCCTGATTACGATCCGGATGCAGGATCCGCATTACGATTAATCACATGAATTAGTAGGCCTAGTAAAATACTATTTTGAAGTACCATACAGAAGACTACTTCATGACGGCATAGTCTCACAACTGTTGTGTACAGTTACTAGCACTATACCTTGAATGAATGAATGAATGAATGAATGAATGAATGAATGAATGAATGAATGAATGAATGAATGAATGAATGAATGCACGAATGAATGAATGAATGAATGCATGAATGAATGAATGAATGAATGAATGAATGAATGAATGAATGAATGAATGAATGAATGAATGAATAAATGAATGAATGAATGAATGAATGAATGAATGAATGAATGAATGAATGAATGAATGAATGAATGAATGAATGAATGAAAATGTTGAATCTATGAAGTATAATTTTTCATCAGCAGTTTTACTATAGACCTACGTATTGAATAAATACTATAATACTAGTATAGGTTTTACGATTATTAGGATAATTCATTTCGGCGCAGGTTTGCAGTCTCTGGCTGACTAACGGTCTACACCTTAGACGACAACTGACCAATTATCAACCGATTTTCATGAAATTTAGTAAATATTATATTTCACCAGAGTCCTAATATCCCTGAAAATGTCGTTAAATTATATTCAAGTATTTCAAAAGTTAGACCATTTGACATGTAGTAAATTTAAACTATGACGTCCCTCTTTAAACCCATTTAACTACATGTAATTCAATAATTTTATTACATGTCAAATGGTCTGACTTTTGCAATATTAAATATAATTTTACATGGGCAAAATTTCATGGAAATCGGTTCATAATTGACGGAAAAATCGACGAAAAGCATGCGCTACAGAATTACCAAAATGAATGTGACCCAGGGTATAGTTCAAGATGTATTAAAGCTCATAAATTAATCCTAGGCTACAATACCATTCTAATGATAGGTCAGAGTCACAATATATTCATAATATAGCATTTTGTTCCATCATGATGACAATTTAGCAAGAATTGAAATGACAATCTTTTCAAATCTGACAATGGAGTCATAACTCGAAACTGCGATGAAGTCTCTTTATCTTAGTGGCAATAATGTAATATCATCTCTATTGGTAAGACGTGTTGGTAACATAATATAGCGCAATAATGTACACAGTCATTAACAAACAGTATTAATATTTACTTATGATAATACATTATATTGAAGAAAATTATTAACGCTACTTTGTAGACAATAATAATAATAAATCAATGAAAGCTTATAAAGCGCGAAACGTGTTTAACAGTTTTGAAAGTTGTCAAATTTGATGATTTTGGAATATTGTCTGGACGATTACGGAGCAGCATTATAACTCCTTCCACCAACTCGTTGCAGCCTGCTGGATGGTACAGTGAGTAGACACAGTAGGAACATAATGTAATCAACTGCTGTATGTAAACTGAAGGGATGTTGCTTATGGCACAATACGCCAATAACAGGATGTTGTAGTAATGCGTGAAGCCAATCTAAATTTCTAAGAGTTGGCGTGCTGATGTTTTCATATTTACGCGTCATCGTGAGAATGTGTGATACAATATTCTATGTGGAATGAAGACGTGTGGTGGAATACGAGCGCAGTCCATGAAGCAGTGAATTGCAATAATCAATCGAGACGACACAAATTCATGCATTATTTGCATAGCAGCATTTCTGAAAAAAACTGCGAATTTTCGAAATATTCTTCAGATGAAAGAGCGAGGTCTTGCAGGTATTTTAATGTAAGAATACAAACTGAGTTTGATATATAGACATCATGAGATCATGTATTGGCTTTGAGGTGTATCCCATGTAGGAATTTTAGTACTTTTATGTTTTATAATATATCTTTTATTAAGGTACAAAATACTTTACATTGCTTGTTGTAGTATATAATTATTCAATTATTATGGCACAGACAAATGTAACCACATGTGTGGTCTTACCATTTGACATATCGCTATACAAAAAAAACCTTTGCTCATATATTATCATGATTGTTGTGGAAAAACATCAAGGATTAAAAATCTTACAATTTCACAATGACAAGATGGGAGATGACAAGATGGAATCTTCATTTAAAATCCTTCAAGAGCAAATTTTTCAACTTCGGCAACTGAGCGGACCTCTTCACCAACGACGGGCGGGGGCCTAGGGTAGTGGTTACTGGTTAGCACCGCTGCCTTTCGCGCTAGAGCTCGTGGTTCGTTTCCTGGTTTCGGCGGTTTGAAAGAAACAAAAATGTTCTTCCCCATTCACTCGTAAAACTCAGTATTGTGGGGAGCCTCCGTGACCGAGAGGTAGCGTGCTCGGCCTCAGACCTTCAGGATTTGAATTTCGAATCCTGTGTCTGGAGGGCAGTGTCATCTCACTCATCTCACCATCCTCAGGAGGCTCTCATGGCCCAATTTAGCCTGTATGTGTACAAAAGTGGCCTAAATCCCGATTCATTCATTTTTTCTTAACAAACGACATGATAGCCAGTGACAATTTACCCCTACATTACAAGAAATAATATCCGTCACTGAGCAGATGTCAATAACCATTCAGCTACACAGAAAAGCGAAAATGTTTAGCAAAGAAAACAGCAGTACATGTAACTGCTAACTTGAAAAGTAATGAAAACTGATTATTGCTAACATGAAAAGTAATGAAAACTGATAATTGCTAACATGAAAAGTAATGAAAACTGATAATTGCTAACATGAAAAGTAATGAAAACTGATAATTGCTAACATGAAAAGTAATGAAAACTGATAATTGCTAACATGAAAAGTAATGAAAACTGATAATTGATAAATTGGAAAGTAATAGAAAATTATTATTGCTAACTTGAAAACAAATGAAAACTGCTAACTGCTAACTTGAAAAGTAATGAAAACTGATAATTGCTAACATGACATAAAGGAATGAAAACTGATAATTGCTAAATTGGAAAGTAATAGAAAATTATTATTGCTAACTTGAAAACAAATGAAAACTGCTAGCTACTAACTTGAAAAGTAATGAAAATTGGTAACTGCTAACTTGAAAAGTAATGAAAACTGATAATTGCTAACTTGGAAAGTGATGGAAAATTATTATTGCTAACTTGAAAACAAATGAAAACTGCTAGCTGCTAACTTGAAAAGTAATGAAAACTGATAACTGATAATTTGAAAATTGATGGAAACTGCTAAATTGCTAGCTTGAAAAGTAATGAAAACTGCTAACCTCTAATTCAAAAAGTAATGAGAAATGACTATTGCTAACTTGAAAAGTGAGGGAAATTGGTAATTGCTAATTTGAACAGTAATAAAAACTGCTTACTGCTAACTTGAAAAGTAATGAAAACTGGTAACTTCTAACTTGAAAGTAATGAAAACTGGTAACTGCTGACTTGAAAAGTAATGACAACTGGTAACTGCTGACTTGAAAAGTAATGAAAACTGGTAACTGCTAACTTGAAAAGTAATGAAAACTGGTAACTGCAAACTGGTAGCTGCTAACTTGAAAAGTAATGAAAACTGACTATTGCTAGCTAACTTGAAAAGTAATGGAAATTGATAGCTGCTAACTTGAAAAGTAAAGAAAACTGATTATTGCTAACTTGAAAAGTCATGAAAACTGATAATTGTTAACTTTAAAAGTAATGAAAACTGATAACTGCTAACTTGAAAAGTACTGGAAACTGACTATTGCTAACTTGAAAAGTAATGGAAACTGGTAACTGCTAGCTTGAAAAGTAATGAAAACTGCTAACTGCTAACTTGAAAAGTAATGGAAACTGACTATTGCTAACTTGACATGTAATGGAAATTGATAACTGCTAACTTGAAAAGTAAACAAAACTGATTATTGCTAACTTGAAAAGTAATGAAAACTGATAACTGCTTTCTTGAAAAGTAATGGGAATTGGTAATTGCTAACTTGAAAAGTAATGAAAACTGATAACTAATAACTTGAAAAGTAATGGAAACTGCTAACTGCTAACTTGAAAAGTAATGAAAAATGCTAATTGCTAGCTTGAAAAGTAATGAAAATTGGTAACTGAAAGGCAGTTACACACCAAATCTATGCAAAAAACTTGAAGAGTAATGGAAACTGGTAACAGCTAACTTGAAAAGTAAGTAGTTTCTTCTGTTTTACTTTGCACGGCAGTATATTTCTATTGTAACTTAATTACCCGGTATTCTGTTATCATGTACACCGTGTGGTTATGACATAATGTAGGTAAGCCTATGTTTTTTTCGACGTTTTAATAATTTTTTTAGAAAAGTTTCCCTGATTTTTAATATGAAGTAACGTGTGAGTCCAACCTTATGGACGATAATTTAACCCTTATCCCGCTAAGTTAATTAATTTCCATTTTCTCGCACTCGAAGTTGTGTCTCGCTACCGCAACCCACAACTACAAGTGGTGGAAAATTACTCATATTTGTTTAATTTGAGACCAACATTTCCATATTTTGATGCTCAAATACTCATTTCATTCTCAATACCAGTGATTTGATCGGCAAATAAAACAAATTAAAAACGACTATAGTCGTGATTAGCAGTCAAAAGGTTAATGTTGCTGAAACAAAATTACTTATATATAGGGAAGTTATATAACACAAAATGTCACAAATCAATGGCTAAGTTTATTGTTATTGACAACCATGATGATTGTGTAGAGGATTACAGATTGAGCTTTCAGAAGTCATGAATATGTGATAAGCTGTCAAAGCCCTCTCATGAAGCATATCCCAACAAGCATGAGACATTCACCTAAGGTTGGCTCAATGTTGGGCCATCGTCGAAGACGATGGACCAACACTGAACCAACCTTGAATGTGTGGTGTTTGCTGAAATAATGTAAAACATCATAGAATGATGTATGTATCATGTCATATCCGTATTTGTGAACTCGGTCAAATACAACATATAACAACAACTCCCGACAATGTTTATTTATTTAAAGTCAGGTTATTTTCCACTCCTTTATGTTTGAATTGCATTCTGGCAGCTAATTAAATCGTAAGATGATTAGCAAAAATAACTGGGTGTAGGAGGGTGTAGACATTCTATGCTGAGTTATGTTGTGGTATTTTAGCTTAATTTGACGGTGGAAGTGCTAATGCAATCACCAGCTTCAAATGAAAGAAATTACTTCAAATTAAAAAAAAGGGCTGTCTAATTATTATTCAGATGTTTTGAACTATTCTCGACATACATTTACCTAATTGGGGCCTGCATAAGCAATATATATATTTTTTTATGAATTGAAGATGGTATTTCTAACGTAATTTACCAACTCAAGTGACAAAATTACTCTTGGGTTAAAAACTAGGCTGGTAAAAAATGAAATGAATCGGGTTTTAGGCCACCTTTGTGCACATATAGGCTCAACTGGGCCAGGAGAACCTTCTGAGGATGGTGAGATGAATGAGATGACACTGTCCTCCAGACACAGGATTCGAAATTCGAGCCCTGGCGGTCTGAGGCCGAGAACGCTACCTCTCGGTCATGGAGGCTTTACACGTGGATGGGGAAGAAACATTTTTGTTTCTTTCAAACCGCCGAGACCGGGAACCGAACCCCGAACTCTGGCGTGAAAGGCAGCGGTGCTAACCACTACCCTAGGGCCCCCGCCCAACTAGGCTGGTGCTTTATTTGTAATCTTGGTAATATTTGTAAACCAGCAAATTCAATTAATTTCAAACAATTCTGACATGTGAAAAACATATTAAAATCGTCGTGCACTGAAAAGGTAAATACGCCTTTTATGAAGACACCTCGTGAAGGTCGGAGTGTTAAATTTATTTTTGACTTGATGTCTGTAAATTAAAGAACAGCACTGGGCATTAGCAATGTTTGTCGCCTTGTTTCAAAAAGTAAAAATTTGGCAGCCATTTTAATTTCAGCCTCGCTCTGGTTGGGTGACCTCAGAATCACGTGCATGACCTCTCTCCGTTCTGCTGCTCCGGGACCTCTGCCCCCATACTCTCGCACCCTTGCGCACATACTCTCGCACCCCACCCCCGGCACGTGATCGACCGGCCCCGCAAATCAGGAAGTGTCCACATAGAATCTCAGCCGTGAATAATGGCCATTCCTCTCATTCTTCTCTGTTCACATGGTAACTGTTTTGACCCCCTGGTTACCATGGTAACACTGGAATAGCTACATGAGCCATCGATTCCCAGAAACTGACATGGTTTGTCTCCCAATACGGCTCTACAAAGCCAAAAGGCAGTAACTGCTAACTTGAAAACTGCCTTTTGGCTTCGGCTTTTGCACAGCAGAATACTTGGCGAACGTGGCTAACATTCATTCAGCAACCAACGAAGCAAAGAATCAACAAGGGCTATAATTCTTGAAAATGTTGAAACAAAATACTAAAACTAATAAGCCTACAAATAATTGACATGACAGTGTGGTTTAATATCGATCATATTAAAAATCTATTGTTGATGTAAGTTACAATATTTTTTAAAATGTAAAAAATGATCTATGAAAATGACTTATAATCTATTATGAAGAGTCTTGAATATGAGATCGTTAAAATGGTTATTAAAAGTGTAGATCTAATTTCACATTAAGCTAAATTTTAATTTGAAACCATTTGTAAAAATATTTTTAATGACCGATTTTAATTACATTTATTATCAATAATACTTTTGCGATTCTCAAAGTGTTTTATTGGCGTTTACATCTTCCAGTCAGTGAACTATTCTATACCTGCCTGAGAGGCTGAGACATGCTTATATATAACCTGATAACCACAGGACGTGTGAATGAGGCATTGACACCTATGACTAATCGTTCTACTCGTGTCCTGTCTATATCCATACAACAATAGTCTTTAAACGGTCATCTGTTTTACCATTAGTCCTCTATTTGGTCACATTAACCCTATGTATCCGGGATCATCGCAGGGAATATGTTTGTACATTAATCCCTAAATTTACAGAAAATCAAAACCTGATGCGGGTAAAAGTTCAAAAAATAAAACACTGAGTTTGTGTAAAACAAGGAAATAGGAATTTTCTCATTTAAAATGTATACATTAATTATAAATGTTACTCAAATAATGTACATTGGTTCTATTCTGAGCTTCTGGGGATTAAATAGTTAATGGGGAGCATGCGTCCGGCACGCAGTGAATGGGGCGGGAGCATGAAATGGTTGAGAAACCCGGGCCACGGCCGAGGGAGGGAGCGTGGAATAGTTGGGAAGCCCCACGAGACCTTCTCTGTTCTGGGTGCAGTGGGCAGATGGCAGACCGTTACCCCCACCCACAACCCCCCCATCCACAACCGCCCCCCCCCCCTCATCAAAATTAACTCTTTAAACCTTCACGGTGACCAAAGGCATTGTTTTGCATTCCTAAACACTTTCTTTATTTCCTACGGTGAAAGGTTTAAGAACGGACATTTTCATGACACTGTCTTACCTTTACAAAGCTGAAATATTTTTGTATAAACCATGGAGAGCAAAGGGATTTTCAATTCCAGTCATCACAATATAAATTTCTCAGTTACCTCTTTCTGTTTCATTTGAATACCTATGTTATCTATCTACGGACATTATACATGTTTTATTCGTTCACTGCAGGGACCGACTTTAGACGTCAAAATCTGACGTCTAAAGACGTCAGAATCTGACGTCTATTGACGTTAGATTCTGACGTTTAAGGTCGGTCCCCGCACTTAAAGGGTTAAAATATAAATTGCTGATTTCCTCAGCCTGTTAACTTATAACTCACTTAAAGTCATTTTCATCCACCATATGTCGAGTATTGCGTTAGATTCAGGCTTGAAAGGGCAACCTTCCCAACTCCCAGCTTTTCACTCTTATTTGTCGCAATTCCCTCAAAATGAATAAAAATGACTTGACTTCGTAAAATATCAAAATATAACACTTCAAATGAAATCTTAGAACCTCCATACTGTGGCGGATTATAACATTTTTATTACAATGATTTTTTTAATTCAAAATATGCCATGTGGTTCATAAATACGACGCTGCGGTTTAAAGGGTCAGAATCAAGACTGATCCCCTCATATTCCGTGCAGGGAATAGACATCCGCCCAGCGTAGACAGGAGGTTGCGACAGCTTCGTAGACGTTGGCCCAACATTCTGTCAAAGTTGGCAGTGGATGATATTAGCAGGGTCATTGGATTTTCCTAAGAGCCGCCCTAATGTGCCTGACATGCATTAATGATGAAATAAACGCCATTGTCAGCATTATACATGTCTGACTTTTTTCTGAATGGCGGAGTACGCCTTGACAGAAAACAGGGCGTGTCATACGATGTTATGACCTGCCTTTACCATTGTCCCTTCTCTAAAAGTGTGCTGCGTCAAAAGGCAGCTGAGGCACCCCTAAACAATGTTACAATGCAACAGAAAAATCAGGGATAATATTAAAATATTAAAATAATTTTATTGCTAACCCTGGAGGTGTCTGTTTTAGTGGCACGTGTTGCACATTCAGCTACCACTTCCCAATGTCGACATAAAATTATCGTTTTATGTTGGGTTGCTTATGAATTATGACAGGGTGTCGTAGGTGTTGATATTGTGTAAAGTTATTAACTGGCGATACAAAAGTGCACAATTCGTTTTCGCGTAAAAAAGTTCTATATTTTATTTTATTAAATCCGATTATTCTCAACGAAAGAACAAATGTAGCGTTAAATAAAAATGTATCTATTAAACATAATATTAGCAATATAGTTTTATCACCAGTTTTTATATATTTAATTTTGTATGCTGGTACATGTACTGTAGACCATGAATTTTGTTGGAGCTAATGAAACCTATAACTACCCTGATGACATCGCAAGGCTCTGACACAGAACTTCCATTTTTAAATGGAATAGTTCTATTATGATCACTAGATTTTGCCAGCTGAAAGTATTTTTGAAATATTTTTCTCAATTTCATGGTGTCCGAGTTTTTCGCTAGGCAGAGCGCGTGTAGTTTTTACACAGTTTGCTGTGTGAATAAAATGGGTTGTCACTGTCACTGGGTCTGCTGCGAAGTGAGTTGGGCAGCGCGGTTATGCCGGGTAACCTACATCCTCTTTTTTTGTTTTTCTACATCTTTAGTGTAGGCCTATGTGATACTGAGGAGTTAAACAGAGAATGCTATGGGACTTTCAAAATGGTTTTCATATGACTAATATATGAGAAATGATGTAGGCCTAGCTGTTTGTTTTGCTTACATCGACAATATAGGGAAATAAAAAACCAACCATATTTAACATAATAAAACCATGTTTTATTTTCACAGAAGTTAATGTTGGTTTCTGTTAAACGCACATGCATGATTCGCACACGTGACGTTCAATTGTGAGATCACACACACGTGACGTCACGTTCACGTATGAGGTTGACGCACCTTATGTTCACGTGTGAGGTTCACGCACCCCACGCTCAGGTATGAGGTTCATGTACGCAACGTTCATGTGGATCACTTTATCCGTATGAGGTTTACGTGTACCACGTTCACGTGTGAAATTCACGCACCTCACTCTCACGTGTGAGGTTCACGCACCTCACGTTCACGTGTGAGGTTCACGCACCTCACGTTAATAAGTCAGATTCACGCACTTCACGCACGTCACGGCCACGTGTGTTGTCCACGTACCTCTTATTTACGCGTGACGTTCACGCACGGCATGCTGTATGATTGTATCATTCAATAACGCACTGTGCTCTTGACCTGACCTTTTTCACTGTGATTTGACCTTGATTTGACCCCGCCTTGACATGCCACATGATGATGGTCACGTGCACATCACGTGTCACTTTCCATCTGGCATCCACATCATTGAAATCACGACGAACACTAAATAATAATAATTATATCATATGGATCTTAAATGTTTGCTGAACAATTAATTCGGCTTTGAAATGTTTCCCGCTCGGCGTGAAAATGTGACAGAAAGATATATTGATAAAATATATTTGCATCCCTTAAAAATTAAAAGAAAACAATTGAAGTGCTTCAATATTGTAGCTGTTTAAATTATATCTCTATAGTTATCTCAGAAGACGTCATGAAATATATTTTTAGTTTAGTAAATACATAACATTATTTTGATTGATTTAAGGAGGCAATTTGTTACAGACGTTTTTAGATGTTTCTTTTCGTCCATGTTTTTTGGCATGGTGTAGGCCTGCACTAAAATACACTTTTAGCTTAATGCCAATGTAATCGTAAAAAAAAGAAGATTTGTAATATGCGAATTTCCGCATTCAACATTATGCATAATTGCTTTTTGTTTAGGCTTCTAACTCCCTTCTCACATTTATTCTCTGACTCACTGATCACATTGTTTACCATGGACAATATTTTCAATAAAATTAAAACTGAAATAATCATCACAATAACATCCTCCTGAGCTTTTTATTTGATATATTATACATCGGAAATTTATAAAATAATGCCATTTGTATTCACCTCGAGATTCACATCTCAAGATGAATACAAATGAGTAGAAATACCTGGTTAAGACAGATTCTGATAAAAATAGGTGATTGATTAGCTACAAAAAACACACACAAGTGGAATCATTAATGCTTCAGATCAGAAATTATTCAAATGATATTTAAATAGGATCATTAAATATTTATTTACTGACATCCTCGCTGTTAAGAAGTGCGTTATGTTAAAAAAGCGAAACCATCGCGAATATGCGTAATGGTTATTCCAGATGCTCCTGTTTACTTCTGCTTTCTGCTCCGCCTTCAAGTCATGGCACAAAACTCATCTACAAAGTTACTACAAAAGAAGTGCACGTGCATTTCACGAAAAACAGACATTCTAGCTCGCAAACATTTAGCCGACACTGAGATAACGTTATGGTGGTGAGAGAATACAACCCAACAAACAAGATATATTGGACCAATGCTGGTTTAAAGTTGGGCCACCGTCTGCGACGCTAGCCCAACATTACACCAGCCTTGATTCAAAGTATCGTGTTATCTGGGAACCATGACGTGTTTGTATTAAGCGTGGTAAAGTGAGGGCTGTACAAAGAGTAAGTCAGTTTGAAGTTTATCTGTTTCTGATTATGTAAGTGACATCTGAAACTGAGCCAGCCAACCAAGAAGTGAATATGTCAGCCTGCTAACTATCATGTGATACGTCCGTGCCTGCCTGCCTGCCTGCCTGCCTGACAGCAAATCACTTTCAACTCAGTTTGCTAGCCAATCTGGAAGCCAGGCAAACAACCAAGCAAGTCAGTTGAAAAGTCAGACTGACAGCAACACAGGCAGCTTTTAAGTTATTTAGACAACCATTTAGTAACGCAGCAAGTCAGGCAGCCAGACAGGAAGACATACAGCCACTTAAGATCGTCAACCAAGGTTCCACTCACGGCCACCCGTAGCGCTATAAGAACCTATTCTTGTTGCCATATGATGCTGCTCAGCCTGATATAGTATTTTTAAAATTAATATAATAATAATATCAACTATACTGTATCAGTCTGAACTGCATAATATCGCAACAAGAATATAGCTTCCCATACGTAGTTGGAAGGATCTCTCCCGCCGCTGCCGTAACACGTTGTGGAGGGTGGCGTTTGCTAACTATCCATAAGAAACGCTATGGGTGGCAGTGGTTCCATTGAATCATCCAGTCTAACCAGCCAGCCACTTGACACACGACGTTGTTGCGACGTTGAATCAACGTCATTGACGTTGATTCAACGACGCAACAACGTCGTGTGCCCGGTGGGCAGCCATATACATTGATAGTCAGTCAGTGATCCAGCCACTCAGTGAGCAGTCAATCTGTCAGCCAGCCACACAGCTACGTCATCCAGGTAATCTCGCACCAGACAGACTGTAGACACTCCATTGAGCCGCCAGACATCGACCACGTCAGACGCTGTGCCTGGGGACTTTACAAAATAGCTTCTTATTTGGTAAACACGAAGGGAATCTTTAGGGGAAGCTGGATGAAAAGAGAATGTGTGCCATGTAAATATAGTAGTGTGTCCCTCTTACCTGGTCTACCCCGTGGACAGCTCATAAACCAATGCTGGGTTAATGTTAGGCCATCGTCTGCGACGCTGGCCCAGCATTAAACCATCATTGGGCAGCGTGTTTTACTTGCTGAGAGGCGGTACAGACGCTACAGGCTCGGAACCTGGATAATATCAATACCCTTCAACAAATACCTTATGTTGACCAAATGCCGATTTAGTGTTGGCCCAGCGTCACATACGGTGGCCCAACATTAAATCGATATTGGTTAATCATAAATGATAATGTTTTCTGTATCCCTCGATGTGTGCATACACCCTGTCGTCCCTCTCAACTCTCCCCCATACACCTGTACCATTCACCCGGATCTATATGATTGTTAGCTGTCCTCCCACAAGTCGACCTAGATCTTAAACGACTGATTGGCTGGGATGGACCTGCCTGGCTTTCTCTCATATTACAGGTTCTAATGTAAGTTAGACAATACCCCATTCATTCATTCATTCATTCATTCATTCATTCATTCATTCATTCATTCATTCATTCATTCATTCATCTATTCATTCATTTATGCTTTCATTCATATGTACATGAGCTCTGTACATGAGCTATGTACATAATCTATGTACATGGACTCTGTACATGGGCTGTGTACATGAACTGTGTACATGGGCTATGTGCATGGGCTGTGTACATGAGCTCCGTACATCAGCTCTGTACATGGTCTGTGTACATGGGCTGTGTAGATTAGCTCTGTACATCAGCTCTGTACATGGTCTGTGTACATGGGCTGTGTAGATCAGCTCTGTACATGGTCTGTTTACATGGGATGTGTACATGCTCTGTGTACATGGGCTGTGTACATGAGCTCTGTAGTACAGACTGAGTACATGGGCTGTGTACATGGGCTGTGTACATCAGCTCTGTACATGGACTGTGTACATGGGCTGTGTACATGGGCTTTGTACATAAGCTCTGTACATGATCTCTGTTCCTGAGCTTTGTACAAGATATTTTATTTGCTGGGGTGTGACAAAGTTATGTAAGTCTTTCTTCGAGCAGTAGCAGTGATTGAGCTCAAATATTTGTACATGTACAATTCCTGTGTGACATAATGTACAGTCTAGTAACAGTAGAAATGCGAATACGGATTACAACAATCAACAATGTAAACAATTGTATTACATCAGATAACTACAGATTCAAAAGTTCTACCAAACATGATCTGGTAAAAGGAATGTCATAAATCATCAGAGAGAGATAAAACACAAGATACCCAGTGCCTCCTGCTGCCCCCTACTGCCTCCGAAAGATAATGCTATGATTGATTACCTCTTGCTATGTAACCATAGAAACATAAAAAGTAAGATACGTTGGTATTTTCTTCGAGTGAGAGGTCTCTGTGTCGAAAACGTGTGAGATAATTTATGGAAACGATTATCACTTGGGCTGTGCGGGAAGGTGTAAAGACTCCCTACACCTCCATGCGTTGTCTGTGCGAGGGAGATGTAGGATGAGTGACGGGTTGCGTGGGAAACGTATAGGACGAGTGTACGGGTTGTGTGGGAGACGTAAAGGATGAGTGTACGTGTTGTGTGAGAGACGTGTAGGATGAGTGTTTTGCTAGTGTGGGAGACGTGTAGGATCAGTGTTAAGGTAACTTGGGAGACGTGTGGGGTTAGTGTACTGGTTGTGTGGAAGACATGTAGGATGAGTGTACGGATTGTGTGGGAGAAGTGTAGGATGAGTGTACGGGTTGCATGGGAGACGTGTAGGATGAGTGTACGGAATACATAGGAGACGTGTAGGA
This sequence comes from Flabesymbios commensalis, assembly GCA_964017125.1. Taxonomy (NCBI): domain Eukaryota; kingdom Metazoa; phylum Annelida; class Polychaeta; order Terebellida; family Flabelligeridae; genus Flabesymbios; species Flabesymbios commensalis. Next base: position 8,699,970 of record OZ024913.1, read on the forward strand.
TGAGTGTACGGGTTGCATAGGAGACGTGTAGGATGAGTGGTCGGGTTGCATGGGAGACGTGTAGGATGAGTGTACGGTTTGTGTGGACGACGTGTAGGATGAGTGTACGGAATACATAGGAGACGTGTAGGATGAGTGTACGGGTTGCATAGGAGACGTGTAGGATGAGTGTACGGGTTGCATAGGAGATGTGTAGGATGAGTGTACGGGTTACATAGGAGATGTGTAGGATGAGTGTACGGGTTGCATAGGAGACGTGTAGGATGAGTGTACGGGTTGCATAGGAGACGTGTAGGATGAGTGGTCGGGTTGCATGGGAGACGTGTAGGATGAGTGTACGGTTTGTGTGGACGACGTGTAGGATGAGTGTACGGAATACATAGGAGACGTGTAGGATGAGTGTAAGGGTTGCATAGGAGACGTGTAGGATGAGTGTACGGGTTGCATAGGAGATGTGTAGGATGAGTGTACGGGTTACATAGGAGATGTGTAGGATGAGTGTACGGGTTGCATAGGAGACGTGTAGGATGAGTGTACGGAATACATAGGAGACGTGTAGGATGAGTGTACGGGTTGCATAGGAGATGTGTAGGATGAGTGTACGGGTTGCATAGGAGACGTGTGGGATGAGTGTACGGAATACATAGGAGACGTGTAGGATGAGTGTACGGGTTGTATAGGAGACGTGTAGGATGAGTGGTCGGGTTGCATAGGAGACGTGTAGGATGAGTGTACGGGTTACGTAGGAGACGTGTAGGATGAGTGTACGGCTTGCGTAGGAGACGTGTAGGATAAGTGTACGGGTTGCGTAGGAGACGTGTAGGATAAGTGTACGGGTTGCGTAGGAGACGTGTAAGATGAGTGTACGGGTTGCATGGGAGACGAGTAGGATGAGTGTACGGGTTGCGTAGGAGACGTGTAGGATGAGTGTACGGCTTGCGTAGGAGACGTGTAGGATAAGTGTACGGGTTGCGTAGGAGACGTGTAAGATGAGTGTACGGGTTGCATGGGAGACGAGTAGGATGAGTGTACGGGTTGCGTAGGAGACGTGTAGGATGAGTGTACGGCTTGCGTAGGAGATGTGTTGGATGAGTTTACGAGTTGCGTAGGAGACGTGTGGGATGAGTGTACGGGTTGTGTGAGAGACGTGTGGGATGAGTGGACGGGTTGCGTAGGAGACGTGTAGAATGAGTGCACGGGTTGCGTGGGAGACGTGTAGGATGAGTGCACGGGTTGCGTGGGAGACGTGTAGTATGAGTGCACGGGTTGCGTGGGAGACGTGTAGTATGAGTGCACGGGTTGCGTGGGAGACGTGTGGGGTGAGTGACGAGTTGCGTGGGAGACGTGTAGGATGTGTGTAGGGTTGTGTGGAGGACGTGTAGGATGTTTATTGATACTGTGCGGGGATCAACTTTAGTCGTCAGAATCTGACGTCTAAACGTCTAAAGTCGATCCCCGCGCTGTAAGGGTTAATCAGTTATTAGTCGATTAAATCATTGGAGCTTGTGGGCATGGAATTTATGTTCATCATGATTTGGTCTCAAGGTACACGAATATGAATATTTTTCACCCACTTGAACCCCTTAAAGCGCTGAAATATTATACGTATATATTATAAAGTGTTTTTTCAATTTGAAATCATCAAAAATGTCTTAGTTGGCTCTTTCTATTTCATTTGGAAGCTTATATTATAGGTTTATGGACATTATATATTTTTTACTCTTATAGTGCGAGGAACTACTTCTCTTCTTTAATTCCCTTAGTGCGAGGATCGTCAGAAACATGACGTCTACAAACGTCAGAATCTGACGTCTGTAGACGTCAGTTTCTTAAGTCGATCCCCACGCTGAAAGGTTTAACATTATTATGTAAAATTAATTGCAATTGGAAAAAAATAAAAGTTGAAAAATAATACATGAATCTGGTTAAAAACCTTACATCAAAATATGCTGTAGGGTGTAAAGTGTCGCCTACAATAACTAAACCACTTTGTTTGTCTGATCCATGGGGGGTTACCCTCACACCGTGCTGCAGCTTGAAGATGAAAACAGCACCTCTGATCTGGTCAACCGGTCAGCCATTCTACATCTTGACCTTTACTGGATGAGTGACCGCTGTCAAGGTCTGCCTCACCATAAATCCCAGCGCTGTCCCGTCTCTACAAGGGCTGCGCCAGTATCAGAAGAAGGGGGGTTCTAGTGGTTATCTGGGCTAATGAGATCTTAATCCTTTGCCTGCTGATCACGACTATTGTCGTTTTTATTCGTTTATTTAGCCGATTGAATCACTGTTATTTGAGATGAAATGAATGTTTGAACATCAAGATTAGAACATTTTTGGTGTCAAATTAAACACATATCAGTAATTTTCAGCCACTTGAAGTTGTGGATCGCGGTAGCGAGACACAACTTCAAGTGGCTGAAAATTTAGATTATTTAATTTAAATTATTTAATATCTCTGATATCATACCATAGATTATTATATCATATCGTTAATTTATAATGTGTACAATCCTAGTAAATAATATATATTATCCTAGCCGAAATATAATATAGCTGAAATATAGCATATATAGCTGAAATATATCATATCCTAGCTGAAATATATCATATCCCAGCTGAAATATATCATATCCTAGCTGAAATGTATTATATCCTGGCTGAAATAACTGTGGCCTTGTTTTGTGGTTAAAGCTGCCTGCTTGGCAAGAGATCGCGGGTTCGAAGCTGGCCTTCAAGTTTCAAAGAAACAAAATGTTTTTTCCCCGCTCACTCGTAAAGATTCAATATTGTGGGGAACCTCCGAGACCGAGAGGTAGCGTGCTCGGCCTCAGACGGCCAATGTACGAATTTCGAATCTTGTGTCTGGAGGGCAGTGTTATCTCATTCATCTCACCATCCTCAGAAGGTTCTCCTGGCCCAGTTTAGCCTATATGTGCACAAAAGTGGCCTAAAATCCAATTCATTCATTATCCTGGCTGAAATACATAATAGCCTAAATATATAATATTCATGCTGATCTACATGATGTCCTAGCTGACTTTGATGTTTCCAGCAGAGATGAGATGCACTCACCCGACGCACCCCCGCTCTAGCCACAGTGGCTGAAACAAGTTTCAGCCACAGAGTGACCCCGTACAAAATCGTGGGACATTCATTGGACGGTAATATCTAAGACTTCCCCCCGAAAAACCAGGTCGAAAATAGTATTTTTTAGCATCAGTAACATTTTAACGTCGTTTAGAGTTGTTAAAAAGTTATGGACATTTTTCGAACCTTGGGGTCGGGATCGCTCTCAGTCACCGCCATGTTGAATTTTCTGGGTAAAGAAAATACATCAATCCAAAGCCTCGGAGAGGACGGTACGGCTACTCCCGCTCTGACCATGGGACAACACTGACCCGGCATTGCCGCAATGTCTCAGCAATGTTGATGGGGGGGGCTGATGGAGTGAGGTAATGTTTCTCAGTGATAGCCGTCACCCCGTAACTGCAGGAAAATCTCTGGGGGGTTTGACTAACGACAGAGGACGAGACGTGATGGGTCATAAAGAGATGAAAAATACAGAAACGTCACTCGTCAGGTCATTTCACTCTTTTTTGTGAATATCAGATACCTACATATACACTGCTCTGCAAAGGCAAACGGCTGTATCTGCTTACTTGTAAAGTAAGCACATACAGCCTTTTACCTTTACACGGCAACATTTTGTTTATTTGAATCCTGAATACCAGGGCAGGGGGGCGAATCTGCAAGCTCTTGTATGATCGACATTTTGTGTAACCACTGTACCAGGGCCCCATACTTTTGGTAGGAGCATCTCTTATTTTAGTCAGAGAAAGCTATTAAGCAAATTTTCGTCAAAACCTGGAACAATTTTTTTACCAATTCCTTACCACTCTATGGTATAAGGTTTGGATAATTCTGAAAATTTGCTCACACTGAACATACTGATGGGGGATTTTTAGGGGATAGGGCTAATATTAGATTTTTTACTTTATTTTGCGCATCTCTTACTTCGCCCATTAAATTACATTCTGCATTGTGCAATGTTCATGGTGCATTCAGCTGATGTTTCATGGTTCTTCATGTGTCATAATAACCAGGGGGGCTCTTTAGCAAGAGGTAGGGGGGGGGTTCTGTAGCATGAGCGGCGGGGGAGGGGAGGGGGGCTCTAACGAGGGGAGGCAGGACGGGTGATAAATATGTGATAAACCGAAAAAACTGACTTGCCACATATTCCAGCTTAGTTGCAGAATTGTGCATCACCACCATTAGGGTATCGGTATCCAGCTGGATTTGATATATTAATGTGATAATGATGATGGTTTAAGGACCTATAATCAGATAATGACCTTCCACATCAAAATGACCTGGCGCCGCTAGTAATATTAGCTGGTATAAACATATATATTTAAATAAGATAATATTAATCATCTCATAGAGCTTGAAGAGACTCTTCTAGCTCTATGGTCACCTGTACATCGTATACACAAAGTAAACAAATATAGGTAATTGTCCCTCACCCGTAATTGTGGGTCACGGTAGGGACACACAGCATTGAATGGGTGGCAAATCAAATTATAAGGGTTGATGAAACGCACATAGGTATCACGATCACGTTGATGACAATTACAGTTTGAGAACGGAAAGTGTTTAACCTTTTAACCGCCGGTGCTGCATAAATTCGGGTTTTCATTTTTTATTAGCACATGAGGTACCACCTTTTAAACATGTTAAAGATAAAATGTGACATCAATCGGCAATATTTGAAAACAGTTGACCTCCATATTGTCAAATCTGAATAATTTTCACTCACTTGAAGTTGTGGATCGCGTCAGCGAGACACAACTTTAAGTGGGTGAAAATTCAGATTGAATAATTTGGCGGTTAAAGGGTTAACTGAACTAAGCTGTATGTGATGATTTCTAATGAGAGGTCGGTGATCTACATACGCGATGTCCACAGATGTATTAGGCTGCTATTCAATGTTTGTAATCTGACATTAATGACGTGAGAGTGATATTGAATATTGTCGTTATAATGCTAGGGTCTACATCACTCAGATGTTATTAAACCTTTCAGTGCGTGGACCAACTTTAGACTTCAGAGTCTGACGTCTGTAGACGTCAGATTTTGACGTTTAAAGACGGTCCCCGCACTGAAAGAATTGAAAACATTTATAATGGTCGTAAGCCCATAACATAGGTATTTAATTGAAGCGGAAAGAGCTAACTAAGACATTTATGATGACTTCAAATTGAAAAATATTCTTTGGTCTCCATGGTTTGTACACCAAAAATTCAGCGCAGTGAGGGTTAAAGGTTAAAGGTGTCCATGGTAACTAATTGCTACACACGTCCACAGCCGCATCTGATGACCAGTGAATGGTTCTGATCTGAGAATGATGACGCGAGAGTGATATTGAATGTTGTCGTTATAATGCCAGGGTCTACATTATTCAGGCGTAATTAAAGACTTCTATGGTAATACCGCACTACGCGATCAGCTATAATGACAAACTATTACATCAAACATACACTTAACCTGTTAACATTAAGCCATATCCAAAAGTATGTAAGCACGTGGGTACTGGATATTTCTATTTACAGGTAAAATCAATCAGTGCGAGACGATTTTAGACGTTAGAGTTTCACGTTGTTGACATCAGAATCTGAAGTTCAAAATCGATCCCCGCACTGAAAGAAAAAAAACATGCACAATGCCATAGACCTATACAATAAGTATCCGAATGAAGAGAAAAGACATTTATGATGATTTCAAATTGAAAAAAAACATTTGGTCTCTTGGTGTTTATAAAATAATTCAGGTTGATCACGCTACCCGCGTTATTTACGACGGGCCTGGCCTCGTGTAAGGCTTGGAGCACAATATCTGCTACAATAAACAAAACAAAATAGTACAAATATTCTAAATATTGAAACGGATAATGTATGGCAGGTAATCCAACTACATGCGAAAAATCAAGATGGGTGGTGTGATGTGTGAACACAAAATGAAATGAATCGGGCTTTAGGCCACCTTTGTGCACATATAGGCTAAATTGGGCCAGGAGAACCTCCTGAGGATGGTGAGAACACAAGTAAATGAATAAACACGAGACATCATTAACCATTTGAACCCTCACGATGCATTGAAGCATCATTTTACATCCCTGAAAACAGACTTAATTTTCCCACAACTAAGGGTTTTTTAATTAAATTTCCATGAAACTGGTTAACCAATACATGGCAATTTTCTTTACTTTTTCACCCACATCCATTACAAGTCGAGAATTGCGACAGCAATTCGCGGCTTGTAGTGGATGAAGATGACGATGAAATGTCAGGCTTGAAAGGGTTTACATAGTCTTACAATTACGTTCAGTAATAACAACATTAATAAAAAGGGTAAACATATTATAGGCCTAATGAAAAACAAAACATAAATCAAAAATGATTGTGGATAGTGTAGCCACCTATAGAAAGCGATATCGTACAATTATTGAGAATTTTAATAAAAGTACAGTACAGTAAACATTAAAAATGATGAAGAGATTTATAATTTGTTGCCGGAAGAAGATTGGTGCGACAGGCGGTAGCCCTAACCACAATAAACCAGGGTGGGTGGGTACCCATGTTTCCCAAATGAAACAACCTGCAGCAACATGGACAACAGAACACAATTGACCAATTATTTCTTAACCCTTACAGCGCGGGGACAGACTATAGACGTCAGATTCTGACGCCAACAGACGTCAGAATCTGCGTCTAAAGTCGATCCCGCACCGAAACAATGCAAGATTTATGATGGTCGTAGACCCATAATATATAGGTATTCAAATGAAACAGAAAGAACTAACTAAGACATTTATGATGATTGTAAATTGAAAAACCCTTTGGTCTCCATGGTTTATCCAATGATATTTCATCATTGTGAGGGTTAATATATTGGGTAAATATCTTAGCCCCACAACGAGGTGATCCAACGGCCAATTTCCCGTTTTGAATGTGAAGATCACAGTTTGTGATACACTATCTGATGATGATAACATGTTATCAACATATCAAGGCGGTACAGATAGATGTTAACGGGTCAAACCCTTCAGAGTTCAAGCCCTTCACAGTTCAACAAGTCAAGAACACACCTCTTGAGCAGTTCATGTTTCCGCTAGTAACAATAATATGTTTTGTATTAAAAGGATTTTACGAAAAAGGCTGACCTAATTCAATGTAGTATACACATATAATCATCAAAAAAACTTTGGCTAGATCTACTATATCGAATGACTGAAATGGTATTAGAAGTAATTGTATTGTCAGCAAAAAAATAGCATGTATATCTAAGCTAAAGATAAATATATATTTATCAGTTCATATTTTGTTGGGGGGGGGGGGGGTGTAGCTTAGATATGGATAGATATTTTATAGACAATATGAAGTCTTATGAGAATATTTCATTGCAACATAATATAGTAATCACATATAGGTCATTTTATATTTTGATGTTGATATAGGATAACCTTTAACGATGACTGATTACCACACCCTCTTAATGCCATGCAAAGCCAAACGGCAGTAATTGCTTACTTGAAACGTAAGCACTTACTGCCATTTGGGTCTGCATTGCAGAATAATCTATGGTGACTTTAATATCATATATGACCTGCTGGTGCCCACCCACCTATACATCTCGTCTGTGGTCCTCATATTTTCTCATTAGACCTTCTCAGACAGACAGTCTGACTGGCATGTCCTGGATTATGTTACTCAAAGTGCCCTGTATCGTGCTGAGATGGCAGCAGATGCTCCTGGTACAGGTTGAATGCTGGCGTGCCAGCATTGAACCTGTACCAGCAGCGTCTGCTTGTCGTCGCATGGACATTCTCACGTTAATGAGACAGGTGTACTTGTCCATAACCTGCATCCCAGCCTTCAGATATTTCACGGCGATTAAAAATGATCCGTAACTTCGTAGCTGTACACGTCGTCAAGGGGTAGTAAATGCGACTAATTACCATGGCAACAATGTGGCAATGAGATGCAACAGTTTAGCACAGAATCAAGGACAAGATGCCAACATGTGTCAAAACAATGAGGCGACGACATGGGTGATAAACCTTGGAACACATTATTTATAAATGAGCTATTATATTGATCTACGAGGTAATAATCGTCTATCCCTTACTATGCTGAAATATTTGTGTATAAACCATAGAATCAAAGATGTTTTTTTCATTTGGAAAACATCATAAATGTATTAGTTAGCTCTTGCTGCTTCATTTGAATACCTATGTTATCGGTCTACGGTCATTATAAATCTTTTAATCTTTCAGTGCGGGGATCGACTTTAGTGCGGGGATCGACGTCAGATCTGACGACGTAAGATTCTGACGTCTAAAGTCGGTCCCCGAACTAAAAGGGTTAAGAACACGAACACGAAGATATACTGTTATTTTAAATTTATCTCGGGAGAGAAAGAGAACGGGTAATTTCATTGAAATATTTTTATGTTAAATAGCAACTTCTTAAATTACCAGCACATTTACTATTTGTGGATATATTTAGTAGTATTACCAAGTCTGTGCTGCAAACAGCTTTACCCAATTAATGATGTTTGCCTTTGTACGTGCGGCAAATCATCTCATATTTGAATTATTACGTGTCTCTAAATTAGAGCTGCAGGGCACCCGACTGTCCACAGCTATCCCAGCTAACACGACACATCGACCCAATGTTAGACCAATGTTGGGTCATCGTCGAAGACATTGGCCCAACATTGGTCTAACATTGGGTCGATGTCTCGTGTTTGCTGGGATGTCTGCTCATAGCCTCTCAATACCAAGGACTGGGGTCTGGTTTAGTGGTTACGCTGAATGACTGTCACGACGGAGCTTTAAATAGGGTTTGACACCGGCTCTGGTTTTCAGGTTGAAATGGAGATTATATTGGCCCAGTTTAGCCTATATATGCACACAGGTGGCCTACAGCCTTCTCATTGATTTCTTCTCCACACGTCTGGTAACCATGTCCTGTCTACATTGACTACCTTCTGCCTTCTACCTGCACAAACACGTGTGTTTTAAGTGTGTAACTCGAGCCTGGAGGTAAACACGCGTTACGCGCGTGTCACGGACAACGCTCCTTGCTGTAAACTGGTAATTTATATTGTGACATGAGACCCTAGTCCATACCCAAAACAAACATGGCCGCCAGGCGCTGTTTACACGACGACAAAACTAAACCCGACAGACACAAATATCTGCAGCCCACCCTGGAGAGACAGTCAAGCCAGTGTGAAACCAACGTGGACTAAATACTGGGCCTATACTACCATGCAAATGCAAACAGAAGTAACTGCTTACTTTAAAAGTAAGCAGTTACTGCTGTTTGCCATTTCTGTGGTCTGCAGGTGATTATTTTGCACTTGTTTTCTTTTCGTGTCTTGTCAACCACTAAACGTGCTCCATATTACATCACGTGACTGCAATAGAACCCCCTAGCCTTGACCTTTGACATGACCTGCATCAAGAGTACTGACTCAATCATGATTGTTGAAGAGGCAGTAGGCCTACTGAGCGTTATCTTGTGTTTTTACTTTCATATAGTTTCAGGTCTTAATATGTATCGTTTTAACATATACGTGGCTATGTTCATTGTCTGAATGGGCAAATCGAAGGGTTTTAATAGTTTTCAGTGAAAACAAATGTGTTTATCTTTTAACACGCGAGGAATTATAGTTGCTGAATACTAGTAGCAGTTGAGTATGAGACAACATTAAAGGGACACAATCAGGCTAAAATCATAAAAAAATCATTAGTTTTATTTTGGCTTCTTAATATAATATGCAAAATAAGAAATACGGGAATTTCGTCTTTCTATTTCGCTTAACTGGTAAATGCACAACACAAAATTTTTAAAACTTACGCAGTTTTAGTGTACGGACATCTTTGCATCATATGGTCATATTAAAAAGCCAAAATTAAAATACTGATTTTTTGCTGATTTTAGCCTGATTGTGTCGCTTTAAAGTTTCTGTCACACATGAAAAGTGTTCAGATGTCTGCACCGATACTCTTCATATTTGCTGTCTGGAATTATCTATGAACATTGCAAAGAACAGAGAAACCATTGAACCCGTGGTCTACGTTTTATTAACTATTGTATAATTATGAGGACGTGGGTTGAACTAACGTTAATACTAGCATATTATCTAAAACATCCCAATCATTCGGACCGAGAGTGTACAATGCTGCCTATCGCACTGAGCAATAAAATAAGCATACACTGAAGTCATTCGACAAGAGTAGGGTATAGTTAAAATTTCGGGCTTCCTTCTGCCGCGATATTGCCACAATTTGCAGGAAGTGACGTAAAGCAATATTCCTTCACCCATCATTCACTCCTAGTTTTACAGTATACGCCAGGTTATGGAGTGCCAAGAAGGCCTTATTTCATTGCTCTGTCGGTGTTTTTTTGCCTGCTGTACTCGCTGTAGACGTCATGCTGTGTTCTCCTGCAGAGCAGACCTCATCATAGAGCTACCAGGCTGCCAATCTGCCATGAAAAGACAAACAGCAGTAGCTGCTTACTGGTACAGTAAGCAGTTACTGCTGTTTGTCTTTGCACGTCAGATTATGACTACATACATCAATAAGGCATAGCGGAGCGCTGGCCGCGGCGATGTGGCCAGTGCTAAAACGCTCTATGATGCTCACTTTGAAGACAATCTGTTTAACATTTTTGAGAAAAAGCTCGTAATGACAAGTAGCGGGCACTTTATGATTGATGCGCAGACGATAACCGGGTCATGCGTCTGGATGTGGCACGTTGTATGAACGCTGAATCTACGTCAACGTCGCTACAACGTCCCATGTGAGAGATATGCAGTCCTACAGGGAATATGTGAAGTCAAAGGAGTAGTCCACTGTGTACGAACAACGGGACACATCTGTACCCGGAAAGCACCACGCCTATTAACTAAAACCAGAAACATACATAGAGTGGTCTACAGCTTTAACTCAACTAGCAGGAACGCTCAAATAACCCCTAAGGTTTTTCTTCAATTTAAAATCACAAATGGCATAATTTGCCCTTTTCGCTTCATTTTAATACCTATGTATTATGGGTCTGCGCTTAGACGTTAGAATCTGACGTCTAAAGTTGATACCCGCGCTGAGAGGGTTAAGTTATGTAGGCTCTATTATAAAGGACTTCCTTGGTAATATACAGTATCTACATCAATAGTTTGGTTGTATTAAAGCGATTCTATAGAATGATGGTGTGTCTTTTCTTGTAAGAAATTGTACCTCTTCTAGTATAGCACAGTTATGAATAAAACGAATAACGTATTCTTTATTAATAGAGGGATGATCCAGATATCATAGCAAGTAACGGCCTTATAGGTCTAACATGTGTACTATTTTCGATCAACAGTTTGGTTGCATTTGACGAGTCCTCAATTGTAAGCACATTTACTTTTTTAATTAAACTAAAGGATGGAAAAACCCATTTACAAGCTGATATTACCGCGATTCTCGCCTTGTTCTTTATGGAAAAGTGTAATTAATTACGACTCAAACAGCATTATGACAACTTGACATTCTCATATCTGCCAGATAGTCATTGCTGGCAGAGATACACAATCCTGCCGATGGTGAGCCGTTACTTAGAGAACATGAGGCATTGATCCGATGTTGGGCTAACGTTGGCCCACCGTCGACGTCTACGTCGGCCCAACACTAGACCAACACCGGGCCAATGTCTCATATATACACCCCCCCCCCCCCGGTGTACGTACGCGCGGTATTTGAGTACGTGGGGCAGGCTGTCACTGTTTTCTGTACTTGTCGTGCCGAGCAATCCAAGATGAGAGGTCATAAACAGCCAGCCAAAAAGATACAAGCATGTTCAGCATCCGTGATCTCCATAGTGATGACCTAGTTATTAAGCATCCGATTGGACGAGATGCCAATCTCGTCCAATGTGATGCTGAAGAACTAGGTCAACGCGTTCTAGAGTATCGACCAGTATCATAACTTTCCCGCTCAAAAACAAATTCCCCTTGAATCATGCAGTCAATGGAAAATGTTATCCAATGCTGGCATTTAGGTAACTATGGGGACAAACATTGGACCAGCATTGGTCACTATAATCTGGTCGCTGTGGGGAGTGAGTCTCCCAGAATCCCTCGCGCCCCTCGGGATCAGCGGGAGTTTCCAAGTGGTGTGGGAAAATATCCGGGTTATATTATACAGGGCACTCCACCACGAAGGACCATGTCAGCTCAAAATGCGTCTCACCCCAGCCGACACGAGACGTTGGTTTAACTTTGGTCAGACGTCGTAGACGGTGGACAAACGTTAAACCAACATTGATTCAACGTCTTGTGTCTGCTGGGACTCCACCCATGATGGACAATGTTGCCTTAAAACGCAGCTCAGTCATTCCCAGTATGTTATGTACCAGAGAGAGTGAACTGGGATCCTTGACTTGATGACGAAATGAAATGAATGGGGTTTTAGGCCACCTTTGTGCACATATAGGCTAAACTGGGCCAGGAGATTCTCTTGAAAATGGTGGGATGAATGAGATGACACTGCCCTCCAGACACAGGATTCGAAATTAGATTTCTGGGGGTCTGAGGCCAAGCACGCTACGGTCACAGAGGCTCTCAACAATATTGAATCTTTTACGAGTTTGAACCCGCGATCTCCGATTTTCCAAGCAGGCAGCATTAACCACTGCACCAGGGCGCCCGCCCTGCTTTATGACGAAGTCTTTAGAAATGTGACGTGAACTTAGTGATGGGCTGCGAAAACTAAATGATTGCAACAATCGTAACGCAACATAATGCTAGTTTTATACTCGTTATTCTCGCTTGCTTGTTACTCCATTAACTCTCACAGTGCGCATTCTGTGACCAGAGCAATCTCTCCCTGTCGGCCCCAGAGGGTTGTGGTGTAGAATAAAACATTTTAATGGATGTGTTCACTGTTGTTGTTTTTAAATTAAAAAAATGGATCCTATGCCCAAGAGGATCATTTTAACGCCCCCCCCCCCCATCGCATGTTGTGTTAAATAAATAAGATCACATAAAAAAAGCTGGTATTTCCAGAGCGACTAACCCAGATAATGGGCATGTAACTGGTCGTATCGACCAATTATATGCCCATTATCTAGTCGCTTTGGCAAAACTTTTAAGATCGTCTTAGAAAGCGACAACTTTTGGGGACATCGCTTGCTGTGTCAAATGAGTAAGATGACATAAAAAGGCTGGTATTTTAACAGAGCAGCTAACATAGATATTGGGCATGCAATTGGTCGTTTCGATCAATTTTATGCCCAATATCTGAGAAAGCCGCTTTGATAATAACGAACCTGTAGGGTAACCGCAGTTTCCATACAACAAGGCTAGGCTTCTCGAGGTGGTGGACCGAGTCTGCGACCTCGAGAAGCCTAGCCTTGCTGGGGAAGATGGCCTACCGGAGCCAGTGGAGTTGCGAGTCCCTGTTGCAGTGAGTCACCTTGGTGTGATGGCCGCACATAATTTAGATGTCAGCTTAACAGATAGGATCTATTGACTTTCCTGCTATCCTTACAAAGCCTGCTACACCTATAACAAGCGTGCACGAGTCATCCAGTCCTCCGCATGGCGACAACCCCTCTGTCTGTGCGGGTTCTAGTCTGAAATAGCGGGGATCGAATTGTACACACCAAAATTGCAATTCTGTGAAACGCAGCGACGTCAGTCGGTGAAAACAAGGTTATATAACAACCCCTCCCCCATACTTCACTCTGTGAAACGCAGTGACGTCACTCGGTGAAAACAAGGTTATATAAGACCCATCCCCCAAACTTCATTATATTAGCCAGCTCGGTAAAAACAAAGGAAGTCAAGGTCATAGAGTTTCACAGAATTGCTGAATACTATTGCACCTGCAAGCGATAAATCTAATATCATTATTGTTGTGCAATATGAAACCGTATAAGTAATGTTTTACAGGCTAATTACCTGATCATCATGATAATGAATACCATATTCCATAACGCAGTTATGTTTTTTACTAAAAATTGTGAAGCTAAGACCTTAGCGGATTATACTATATTCTTAAAAGTGATATTCTTTTATCTATTTCTGAGAAGTTAATTAATTTATGTTTTTAACCACTTGAGGTTGTGTCTCGCTACCGCGATCCACAACCTCAAGTGGTTGAAAACTACTCACATTTGTTAAATCTGAGACCAAACATTAACAAATATTGATGATTAAACAGTCATTTCGTTCCAAATAACAGTGATGCAATCTGATGCAATCGGTTGATAAAACGGATTAAAATCGGGGATTAAAAAAATAATTTACGTGATTGGCAGGTAAAGGGTTAATTGTTTTGCAGACAATGACATCCACTATATTTCAAAACATCACAGAAATTATAAAGAAATGGAATGCTTCCAATAGTATATTAGGCCGTAATCAGAGAAAACGTACTGCACAATTGTCCCAAATCACAAAATACAGAAAACATGAAGATTTTTCGTCCGAATTTGTTCTCAGTCAAAGGCGATCACACATGCGGTCATTTCCGACTGTGGTCAAACTTTTGTAGCAGAACGGCAAGTTCACTCTCGTTACTGCTGGCAAAAATAAATATCTTCAGTATCCCAGTTTTTCGTAATGGTGATTTTCTTTTTCTCTGTAAATGAAATATAAGTCTAATCTACAACACTGCTTCCCACACATCAATAAAAATATACCTTCATTATGTGGATGGTGACGCATTTGTCAAATCTCGCAAAAAACACCTTTCACACATTTATAAGTATTCGTTTTCGTACCAATTAACAAATTGTATTTATTTATTTATTTATTTGCATGCAAAAGAATACCTTTACAATATGTACAATAAAATACACATATAATTTAAAATGAATGAAAATTGCATAAAAGTATAGAAGTATTTGTGTATATAATAATTTTGCATGCTAGGAAGTGGGATAGGCAGTATATGCCCAGTAATTCCACCCCTGTTAGTTTTGACATTACGGACATTGTCTACATAATGCACACTTACAGACATGAACCCATTAGTTAAGCTTTTCTTAAAACCAAGTAATGTGCTTGCATTTTTAACACTCTCGGGAAACTCGTTCCAACTATATAGGCCTACTCTGTTAAAATATTTTTTTCTAGATTGCTCATTTTGACATCGTAGTATTTGAGTTTTTTTTATCCCGCCGGCTATGTTACTCTCGCCCCATGATAATGAGTAGTTTGCCAATCTTTCAATGGCTGCTGATGAGTACCACAGACGTAGTCCTAATCTGTTCGTTCACTTAGTTGTAGTTTTACTCCGGTATTCGTTCAGGTCGGGTTCACCTGTGGCTGTTATGACTATTAAGAGGCAGCAAACACGACACGTTGACCCAATGCTGGGCTAATGTGAACATCAGCCCAGCCTTGGGTCAACGTCTCGTGTTTGCTGGGAGGCCAGTGGAGGTCTCTTAAAAAACGAGTTCTCTTTCTATCATCATATGGCTTGTCAGCAAACAAAATGCATTGAATCAATGTTATTTTAATGTTGGGCCAACATCGTAGACGATAGCCCAACATTAAAACAAACTTGAGTCTATATCTTGAGTTTGCTAGTTTGCGCCATTCATCAATAGGACCAGAAGTCTGGCTCTACATCTGCCGGCTTAATTCGCATATCTGCGTTAGTATTTCTCCCATCATACAGTGCAGCCATAACGAGGCTCTGGTGTGATGTATTATGGAGCCAGATAGAGTGAGTGACTGCTCAGCCAACTCAAGCTGCTCACCTGGATAATGGCACATAAAAGATGGCGAATCAATGTAGATTAACGTTGGTCCAGCGTCGTAGACGGTGGACCAACGTTAATCCAACATTGACTCAACGTCTTGTATCTGGTCAGACCCTACATTTTTTCATGGAGTAAAAATGTAGGCCTACCCTTGCTATAATATTTCAAATATTTTTATCTAGCTGGAAATGATGTTCAATCCATCGAATATTATCGCTCAGTCATCATCAAGATTAGCTGATTTTTAGGCAAAAAAAATGAAAAATATTTTGTTAATCTTGAGAAAAAATGCACCTCTTGTAATTATGTTTAAAGCACGTTTTTCTGAATTTTTCCATCGTGCATGATATAGGACCCGAAGTCTAATTTATTCATCGATTAAACTCATCAATAAACCAACTATAATTGCTTAATGGTAAAGAGTAAAATTTTGCTGATTAAAATCGTGCTATTTTTAAATGCTAACTTTCTGTTTGATTATTCCGTGGTGCTTTTTGGTGAACATCCCGGGGCAAAAGCGTCTGCAAGTTGTTTTGATTATCGTGTAACATCTTGAACATAGCGCATCACAGCCCAAATACTTTTAAAAAATTACCACAGCTTGTAATTAAAGTATAGGCCTACTAGATATATTTGTTTACCTCCGATACTAAAATGGTATGACAGTAGGCCCTAAAATAAACGGCCATTTAGCTGACATACAGCCGATTACAAAGTGGCCTATCAGAGGAAGTAGGCCCTGAGCATGCGCGATAGACCATATGTCACATACGGCCGCTAGGCGGCGTGTCTGTCTATAGTATCACAGGGTACTCAGAGTACTTAGCTACCATTTCAATGTGACCTGCGGCAATGGTCGACCCATCAAGATGATCTTACAACTCACTGGCGCCACACTTTAAGACCTGTGTCCCTCACTAGGTTCAATGCCGTTCATAGCAGTCAGATAACCCGTGGGGGAAACGATATGAACGAAATGTAGTAGTTTAACCTATCACGACGATGCAAGTTTAAACACTCATCATCTCTGAAAATTGAGATATTTTTTACACATAAGAGCTCAGAACAAACATTTTAATAAAACTGTGATAACAATATATGATAAAATGACTTCATTTTTTTACCACTCAAGGTTATCTCCACCCACTACAAGTCGCGAATTGCGATAGCGATTCGCGGCTTGTCGTGGACGGAGATAACAATGGTAAATTTAGGTTTAAAAGGGTTGACGTTTTATGAGCACTTCAAATATTAACTGTAAAAGGTGAAACCTCTTTTCAATTAGCAGCATTTCAATATGATTGATTTCCATTTTGCTAATTATGAAAATTTTCAACTCTCTCGAAGTTGTGGATCGCGTCAGCCTATAACCTGTGCTGTTACGACGCTGGCCCAACATTAGATCAACGTTAGGTGAATATCTCGTAGTTGCCGAGAGTACTCTAACCCTTTAACCCTCACAACGTTGAAATATTTTTGTAAAAACCATTGAGACCAAAGTTTTTTTTCCAATTTTTCAATTTAAAATCATCATAAATGTCTTACATAGCTCTTTCCGTTTCACTTGAATACCTATGTTTTCCAGTGGGGGGGATCGACATTAGACGTCAGATTCTGACGTCTATTGACGTCAGAATTTGACGCATAAAGTCGGACCCCGCACTGAAAGGGTTAAAGCAATACATTAAAAAAATCACCCACTTGAAGTTGTATCTGGCTACCGCGTCCCACAACCTCAAGTGAGTGAAAATTACTCACATTTGTTTAATTTGAGACCCAACATTTTGAAAATCTTCAAGTTTAAACACAAATTTCATTCCCAATAAGAGTTATTTGAGCAGCTAATAAAACATAATAAACACGACTATAGACTATAGCGGTGAGAGGTTTAACAATGTGTCAACCACAGAGAGTAGACTTCTCCCAGTGCTTCACCTTTCAAAAGCTTCTTTCCGCTCTGCTATCACCCCATCATGAGATTAGAATACTCACATTCTACGTCCCACTTCTCTCTCCGCATGATATGATTCCAGTACTGATCGACAATTTAGGTTCCAATTCACTATTTAGCAACTCTCAAGACTGTTCATTTCCATGAAAATTGTAATGGAAATTTTAGATCTTAGATGTCAATCTGCAGCCTTCAGGTACTTCAATTATGCACAGCATCAAACGGGTGAATACAGATATTGTGTCTTTTGAGCAGATGGGGAAAGTAAGAAGTGAATAGATATATTCTAGTAGTATTTCACTCTCATTGTGAAAAAGAACAATATCGATAGAAGCCGATATCGCAACAAAACCTAGTCGTTTCTTCCCTTTATATTTGAAAAGAAAACCGGTATGGTATAGTACGATACCTATATGGTACATATGTAGAAGATTTGAAAATGTCCTTGCTGAAATACAATTTTAATGAGATAAAAATGATTGAAAAAAAAGGGAATAAAAATGATTGAGAAAATTATATATTTTTAAATTCTATTTATTTACCTTTATTTATTTGTATTTATTTGTAACAAAAGCGCAACGGTACAATCTCATTGTTTTCCATGTATATATTTAAGAAAAAAGTAATATTGCATTTTCATTATTCTAAAAACAATTGTTAGGATTGATTGCTTTGTTGTGGTCTCTATTTTCATTAGGACACCGCACATTTTATGTTTTCGTCATAAAATCCCCAGAAATTAATGAACAACAAAAGAACTGATAGATACTCATATTTAGTAGCCCATGAATGGATGATATATTTCGGTTTCTTCTTCCTTATTCAATTTTTTCAAGTATCTAAATAAACAATGTTACTTTTTTTTTGTTTCAATCATTTGTGAAAACATCTTTCTATTGTCGATACAAATAGATACTGTCTGGACGACACGATGGCTCTCATCGCACATAAACGACCAGGTTCAACCTGCAGGAGTTGATACAAGCCGTCCAAATAGTCTCTTTAGGCTCCCTGGCTGATATTATCCGGCAGTAAGATGTGATTTCATCAGTAGATAGTCTGAAATTACCATCTTAGTGGCCTCTGCCAAACAAGGTCAATACGTGGGGAGCAGACGCCACTGACCAGAGTGCAGTGTGCCCTGAGGCCTCAGGCTAAGGTCAATGAGGAGAGAGTAGACAACCACATAGTATCCCAGCAAACACAAAACATATGCATAATATTTGTATGGCCGACGTTGTACTAATGTTATACAAATGATTTGTGTTTGCTGGGATGTGCGATGTGAGTCTGTAATCATTGGCATGCGTAAAGTTGTGCCCCCAAAAATCCTGTACGCGGACGATCAATTGCGCAATGAATTTATGCGATTAATGATTTGTATTGTGTTTTATAATGACAGATTTAAATTTCATTGGAATAATGCTTCAACGCGGGGGGTTAAACGCCAGTCGTTATAGGTGAATTTATCATTTCAATAGGGTTACCCTCACATTAATTGTTGATCTCAGCGCACAATGTCTACCAGCATATAAAAACACAGCTTTTGCTATGCTATTCATCTAACCCATCTGTTTGCGTCAAACTCAGACTAGCAACCTCACAGTTAAGAGGCCAATAATAGACGGTGCACCAACATTTATCCGATCTTAGTTCAGAGTTTCTTGTTTGTTGGGCAACAAACAAGAGACTCAATTTTGTTTTACTGCTGGGCCGGCGTGACAGAGGATGGTCCAGCATTAAGGCAACATTTGGTCAAGATCTCGTGCTGCTGCCTACCCTATACTTAGGCCTAGCCCAAAATGTGCTTGAAACTGAAGGTTTCAGACACAGATTGCGCCTGTACAAAAACGTGCGCAGCTTCCATTTGACGCTCATATCTGAGACTTGGGCCGCCATTGTTCAGGTATATATTAGGTTTATTAGAATCAGCATCCACATTTTCCGCCACGTTGTTAAAATGTTGTGGATATTTTTAGAACATCGGGGTGGCGACCACTCTCAATCGCTGCCATGTTAAAAAGCGTTGATCTTTCCTCTGGGACAAATTTCTCTATCCACGACTCAGCCCTTTACGGTGTGTGACAAACTGATCATCATCTCCTTCTTACTACACTTCAAACATATGTGACGCTCCTCTTATGCTAGTTAACCCTTAAAAGCGCTGAAATACTTTTGTATAAACCATGAAAATCAAAGAGTCAATTTGAAATCATCATAAATGTCTTAGTCAGCTCTTTCCGCTTCATTTGAATACCTAATTTATGGGTCTACGGACATTATAAATATTTTCACTCTTACAGTGCAGGGATCGACTTTAGTCGTCTGAATCTGACGTCTACAGACGTCAGATTCTGACGACTAAAGTCTATCCCCGCACTGTAAGAGTTAAAGCTGGGGTCGATCCCGCAGACAATGGCCCAGCATTGAATCAACATAGGGCCGTGCTTGCTAGATATATTGATAAAAATATGAAAGGGTGTATCTGCCACTTTGTAAAGTGGCAGATACACCCTTTCATATCTAAGGAGAGGAAATGTGGGAAAGTGTGAGCAAGGATCGGCTCCAACATCATCTATGGGGGCCACCATTTAATAAAACCCAGGGGAAGGGCAGGGATATCTTTGAAATACATAATTAAAGGCCGGAAGAAGGTGAAATAAATAATTTGATGTCGTTCCCAATAATTAATTTATGCATATCGGGTAGGCCTACATGTTTTGGTGTACTAGACCATTTTCTAGCCTATGCAATTATAAAGATTCTGGAGGTGCAAGCTCGCTTCGCTCGGTATGCAGTTTTTTACATTCCAAAATATTAGGCTATTACAGTATCAGATTATATAGCCTTAATAAAACAATACTTTGGCAATTTATGAAAGTCGTTCCAAAAGAGGTTGAAATAAATGATTTGGTAACCCATGAGCTGGATTATATTGAAAAATATCTTGGAAAATATTTTAGTGCCATTATCCCTGCCCCCCCCCCCCCCGGGTACTGGATATTAAAATATGGCCCCCTAAGGATAAGAGTGTATCTTGGACCTTTAATGCAAGGAGAAAAAATATAATTCATCAAATCAGGGAGGTGTAAAGAGCCCCTAATCAAAATAATATCAGGTAGGTGTAAAGAGCTCCCTAATCTAAAAAACGAACGGAGGTGTAAATAGTCCCTATTTAAAATAGCGATAGGGACATGGGCATCCACAGTGTGGAAACTACCTGTGCTTTCAGGATGCCTCGAGCTCGCTCCTCGATCACATCTATGGACAGCATGGATCACTTTGGCTCGACTTAATTGATGAAAAAATATAATTCATCAAAACCGTGAGGTCTAAAGAGCCCCTTATCAAAATAAGGACTGGGATGTGTGAAGAGCCCCTGATCAAAATAAGGACTGGGAGGTGAATAGAACCCCTAATCGAAATAAGGACAGGAAGGTGTAAAGAGCCCCATAATCAAAATAAGGACAGGGAGGTGTTAAGACCCCCTGATCAAAATAAGGACCTGGCGATATAAAGAGCCCCTAATCAAAATAATCAGCAAATGATGGTTTGATGTTGGTCCACCATTAACGACGCTGGCCCAACAATAAAACAAGATCGGGTAAATCGGAAATGTTTGCAGGGATTGCTCCAATAAGAATTTTAAAAAAATATTTTCACCAACTTGAAATTGAGTTTCGCTACCTCGACCCACAATGTCAAGTAAGTGAAATTTTTTTTTTAATTGAAATCAAATATTTGCAAAACTTATTCAGGCCTAAGCACGCATTTCATTCCATGCATGTTATATCAGTGATTTTATTGTCTAGCTAAACATATTTGAAACGATTATAGTTCAGCTTGGCGGTGAAAGGGTTAACCCTTAAAGCGCTGAAATATTTTTTTTCTAAACCATGGAGACCAAAGGGTTTTTTTGATATGAAATCATCATAAATGTCTTGGGTAGTTCCTTCAGATTCATTTGAATACTTATGTTGTGGGTCTACAGCCATTACAAATATCTTTTATTCTTACAGTACTGAGATCGATTTTAGCGCTGTAACGGTTAATATAGAATCAGCATAGACCTTAAGCCAAATGTTGGCCCACCTTTACCACGCAAGTCCAACATTGGCTTACCATGTCATTGAATTAATGGTCAGATAAGGTGAACTTTTTTCTGTGAAACACCGGCGATTTGAGTTAGAACTAGCTAATTTCACTCAAACATGAATCACTTGATATTGATATTCATATTGTCTGTGAGAACACTGTACGAATAGTGCCCCCCTTACTACTCACAGCGAGAGCCCAGGTCATCATAGTGATCTTCACATTGTCAGTTTGACAGTCTTAGTAGGCCTATTATCAGTTTTTAACCGATGTTTCGGGAGTGTTGCTAGAATTGCTAGTTCTCTAAAGTATAAGGAGAGGGATGGGTGTTTCTGAATGATCCTATACGTTCAAATGCGGCGATGACACACGGCGATGACACACCCGCACACACATTTAACTAATGATGATGCACATTGAATAGATTCATGCCAATGCTGGTCCACCGTCGTTGACACTGACGTTTTACTGGATTAGGATGAAGTACCATATACTATTGTCCGATGAATAATCACAGATTGTATGTCAGCACAATACTCAAGTTTATTACATTCAATTGGAGAAGAACATTTCATTAGCAACAAAAACACTGAATAAATAAAAAAAAATACAACAGTCTAATTAATATTTATATTTAGTTGTGGAAGTCATTGAATGTTATATTTAGTTATTGAAGTATTGAACTGCGTAACACAAACTTGCCTGCAACGAGGAGAAAGTGCAGATTATATTATTATTTATGCAAGTGATAGGTAGCATCAACCATTAAAAACTGTATAACTGTATAACTAGTTGACACAAGATAATTACATCTGCACACATACTTAATTTCATTAGATTTGCTTGATAAAAAACTTAAGTGTCTTTCGAACTGCAAGCGTTTGAATAATTAAATCAATTGTGTTGGTGGCTCTATTATATTAAATATCAATAATTATTGATAAAATACGTCTATTTTTATTTGGGATATCTATGACTAGCTGGCTACGAGCCAGATGCTCACATACGATCATCGGACTTCAGTGACTGAAGGACTTTTTTGTTTTATGGTAGGAACTGCATACCGGAGTCCACATACCGGAGTCCGCATATCAGAGACCGCATACTGGGAACCGCATACCGGAAACCGTATATAAGAGACGGCATGCAAGAGACTGCATACTGGAGATTGCATAATGGAGTTCAATACCGAAAACCGCACACCGGAGACCGCATACAGAGACCGCATACAAGAGACAGCATACCAGAATCTGCATACCAGAGACCGCATATCGGAAATCGCATACTGGAGACCCTACACCGGAGACCGCATACCGGAGACCGCATGCCGGAGACCGTATCCGGAAAACCTAAAGAGTTTAAACACTTTATTTAATAATAGAAATAGCAGTTGTGCTTCCATCCCACAAACAAACATAACCATTCTTACAAGTATAAGTTTTTATTTCGAAAGTTGTTAAGAAGGTAGTTACATCCCGCTTGCTTACTCATTTTGAGCTAAATGATCTATCTAATCCAAATCAGTCTGCTTACAAAAAGAATCATTCAACTGAAACTACTTTACTTAAGATTACCAATGACATAGCTACCAACATGAAAAAGAACATGGCTACTGTATTGACTTTGTTGGATCTGTCAGCTGCGTTTGATACAAGCGACCATACTGCATTCCCCCTCAAGCTACTTTCATCTTGGTTTGGCATCTATGGTATAGTGTTGACACTGGATGCAGTCATATTTATATGGACAGACAGTCAAGATAGGTGAAAATCTATCTGATAGTTACACCATAAAGTTCGGCGTTCCTCAGGGGCCAGTATACTTGGACCAATCCTATTAACGCTTTACACTACACCTCTATCCTCAATAATTAAAAAACATACATTAGTGATCCACCAACTGTAGGCTGATGACACTCATGTGTACTTGGGGATATCATTACAGGGTGCGTCTGCTTCGATGGAGAAATTGAAATTATGTCTAAATGATATCAAGGCCTGGATGGCAAACGCTAAGCTAAAACTAAATCCATCAAAAACTGAATTATTGTTTTATTGTTGATTAGCACTAAGCAACAACTGAAACATTTTCTGTCTCTTTTCCCTACATCTATGTTGGATCATGATACATCACCAGCTTTTTCGGCACGTAATATAGAAGTCACCTTTGGTAATGAATTAAAATTTGATCCTCATTTTAGACAGATCTGTAAATGCTGCTTTTATCATATTTGTCATTTGAGGCGAATCCTAAGACACCTCTCTATGGACACGGCTAAAATGATTGCAAATTCCCTAATCACCAGCTGACTAGACTACTGCAATTCTTACCTTTTTAAATGTTGATGACAAATACATGAAACAGTTACAGCGAGTGCAAAACTCATTAGCTCGAGTCGTATGTAAGACATCTAAGTTTTGCCACATAACACCTGTTCGCCATTCGTTGCATTGGCTCAAATCAAGTACAGAATTATTTTCAAAATTAACACTTTGGTGTATAAAACACTCCATACTAATCAGCCTGTCTACCTTCGAGAATAATGTTGTCATTGTCACAAAAAGAGAGAACACGTGCCTCAGGAGCTTGGAAGCTTACTCGACCTCGCTCTCCTAAAACCAAGGCTGGTTCTCGTGATTTTTATAATATGGCTCCATACCTCTGGAATTCCCTTCCTGTAATAGTGCTCAAAGCGTTATTTATTTGTTCTATGAATAGGTTAAATCACTGTTATTGGTAATTACCGATACATTGCCGTTTAATAGTCATCAAGATATGCTATTTTTGCTCCCACATAATCACATATCACACACTTGAAAATGTGGGCCGCGGGCGAGATACATCTCCAAGTTGGGAAAACTTTAAATTAGATAACTCTGCGCTTTAACCCTTACAGCGCGAGGATCGACTTTAGACGTCAGAAACGTCTAAAGTCGATCCCCGCACCGCATAGTAAGAATTAAAATATTTACCATGGCCATAGCCCCATGACATAGGTATTCAAATGAAGCAGAAAAAGCTGATTAAGACATAATTGATGATTTCAAATTCAAAAACCCTTTGATCCCCATGGTTTGTACATCCACAACCTTAAGTGATTGAAAATTACACAAATTTGTTTAATTCGAGGTCAAGTATTTACAAATATTGATATTAAAACAATAATTTTATTTCCAATAATAGTTATTTAATCGCTTAAAAACGAATTAAAAAAGACTATTGTCGTAATTAGCAGTCAAAGGGCGAAGGGTGAAAGGTCAATGTATGTAGAATCAACCCACTGTATGATCTATGTTGAGCCAGCGGTGGGGCAGCATTGATTATACACTGGGTCAGACTCAATGTTTAAAACACACCACTACATCATTTGCTATGTCAGACCACTACATTTTAGGCCGGGAATGGGGAGTTATTGTTGATCAAGTACAGATCAATTATCATGGTAGGCCTATGGTGCTATGATCAGTCAGGTGTGACCGAGCTGTTGATTATGAGGGATCCTCATTATCATGATTATGGTCGGATGTGTTTTAAGTCCATTAAAGCCCTCGGAGCTCTACTTTCTTAGCTGTGGAAAGGGCCTCGGCCTCGGCCTTTTCCACAGCTAAAAGGGCGGGGGCCCTAGGGTAGTGGTTAGCACCGCTGCTTTTCACGCCAGAGTTCGGGGTTCGGTTCCCGGTCTCGGCGGTTTCAAAGAAACAAAAATGTTTCTTCTCCATCCACGTGTGAAAGTCAGTATTGTGGGGAGCCTCCGTGACCGAGAGGTAGCGTGCTCGGCCTCAGACCGCCAGGGCTCGAATTTCGAATCCTGTGTCTGGAGGACAGTGTCATCTCATTCATCTCATCATCCTCAGGAGGTTCTCCTGGCCCAGTTTAGCCTATATGTGCACAAAGGTGGCCTAAAGCCCGATTCATTTCATTTCCACAGCTAAAAATGTAGAGCTCCTCGGGCTTTATCCTATACGTAGTGTTTACTGGGAGGTCACGTCAACAACACCCTCAGGCATGTCAGGAGGTGATTAGCGTGATTACACCACCACGTCAACAAAACTATCTGTTTCTGGGACAATTTTTCATTTGAGATAAGGGGCAATTGCGGCCACAACACCTGTATTGTTAAGATAATACGAAATATATATAGGCATACAGCAGTGGCGGAACCAGGATCAGAGAAAAGGAGACGAGTGGGTTTTGGGTAAATCTAGGCAAATTTAGCATGTTTAGGGACTTTCTAAAGTATTTGGGTTTTTTTTTGTGGGGGGGGGGGGTGGAGGCTAGGAGTTATCCTAATGCGAAACACGTTACGAACGCGACTCATAAAACATTATAAATGGTATTTATGATACGGGGAGCCGGGATATTGGCTAAATCTAGGCCAATTTACTCATTTTTAAAGTATATGTTTTTTTTGTGGGGGAGGGCTCGGAGAATTATCCTAATGTGGAACAAGTTAAAACGCGGCTCACAAAATAATTCGTATTTTTATTTTTTTTATTTAAATTTAAATTTTAAGAGCGATTGTATGTGGTGAATGTGATACATTATGATATAGCAATTCATATTTGATGGATTTGACATATTAATATTCCGATCATATATAGATATACTGTGGGTTTATTGGACTGTCGGACTGTCGGACGCCTCGCTACAGCGTGAGATCAACGCGCCAAGAAGTAGCACTGTGTACAGTAGCGGATGTCGATATTTGTTGTCGAACGTAGGTTATCAGTGCTGATATTTCAATAACATGTGAACAGATCTCCTTGATAGTGTGCGTGTAGCGGCTTGAACATGTAAGTGACCGTAGGCGAAAGGTGTCCTGCCGCACGCAGTCACACTGGGAAGTAATCGCACTGACACTTTTTATAAAACGAATTTATGAGTTCCCCAAAGGTACCTCGGTGGTGGTCAATTATATTAAATAATTGTTTATATATATAAAATAAGAACGTGAAGCCAACACACACAGCATTCAGTCTTAATCTATACAACCGCTTCCAGAAAGAGGTCATAACTAACACATTTGTATTGTAAACAAAATACAAACTTGAATTAACGTCAATAGTTACGTTCACACATTCATGTCTGCTATAGTCTAATACACGACAACACTTGCGTTGTCTTATCTAGGACGAGTAAATAATTATTAGGACCCCCCGACACACACACACACACACACATTAAGATCTGAGTAAATATTCGAAGGCCACCTTGATCCTTTGAGGTCCAAGTTTTATAATAAAATATTAATTCCACACTTACATTTATTAAAACGAAGACGTGTACTGATTAGTTTTATTAACCCTTTCAGCGCAGGGAACGTCTTTACACGTCAGATTCTGACGTCTAAAGACGTCAGATTCTGACGTATAAAGTCGATCCCCGCTTTGAAAGAATGAAAATATTTCTAATGGCAGTAGACCCGTAACAAAGGTATTCAAATGCAGCGAAAAGAGCTAACTAAGACAATTATGACGGTTTGAAATTGAAAAAACCCTTTGGTCTCCATGGTTTATACAAAAATATTTCAGCGCTTTAAGGGTTAAAGTTTATATTATAGCAACATAAGAATTACAGTATAATTGTGTTATTTTCTTTATAAACATTAGTAAATAGTAAAGGAGGGACATAACATCAAAGCTGCTTCACTGTTAGCCCTTCAACCGCCGGTACCGATTATATTCGTTTCTTTACATGTTTTTATTAGCACATTGACTGTCAGTTTTTAAACATGTTGCAAATAAAACGTGACATCAATCAACAAGATTTGAAAATAGTTTACCTCCATTTGATCAAATCCGAACAATTTTTAACTCACTTGAAGTTGTGGATCGCGTCAGCGAGACACAACTTCAAGTGAGTTAAAATTCAAATTAAATAATTTGGCAGTTAAAGGGTTAAGCCAGCATTGCAGATGGTGGGCCAACATTACACCAGCATTGGTTAATATACCGCGTTTGTTGTTGCTACAAACTTGGTGCTAAACTAAGAATGGACGTAAAACTGACAAAAAAAAATTCTATATGAATCTTGGCAAATTAGACAGAACATTATGTTTAATTAAAATAAATACTTCTTTTGTGTTAATAATATTATTTTTATTATTATTTATTTTTCCTAAAGTTGCTAGTAGGGTTGTTCATCATGCATGTTTCAAACATATATATATATATGTATTGGCAGAATTGTTATAAATAAGTTGTTATAAATGTTATAAGTGACTAATGAGCCCTAGAGGGCTGGGTATTTATTTTCTTGTATTATTATACTATTTATGTGAAATATATGTATGTACTGGTCACTTTAATAAACAATTACTTACTTACTTGCTACTTTTAAATCTCACACGGATGAAGTCGACCCTTTAAGTGCTAATCGCGTCCACAGCCGTTATTAATATGTTTTATCAGCCGATTTAATCACAGTTATTGGGAATGAAATGTGTGTTTAAACACCAAGATTTCCGAATGTTTGGTCTCAAATTAAATAAATATGAGCATATAATTTATTTTCACTCTCTTGAAGCTGTGGGTCGCGCTGGCGAGACACAATTAAAGAAAAATGCAGCGCTTTAAGGATTAATACAACGTTAATGTTAACGCTACGACGCTGGACCAACATTAATCCAGCAGTAGAAATTTCACAACTATTCCTTACAATGAAATGCCTACGCTGCACCCTTTGAGTCTCATCGCCGCTTACATTGTTTTCAATCATGTTGATAAAATCACAGTTGGTTCAAGAGATAGAAATTTGTGTTCAAGCGAAAACAATTTTGAAAAATGTCTGTCCAATTAAATTAGACAAACTTCTTTCAAATGATGGAAACAATCGGACATTTTAAGCACATAAAGTTGTGCGGCACTGCAAGAATCGGGTTTATTTAACCCTTTAACCGCCAAGTTATTTCATTGGAATTTTCACTCACTTGAAGTTGTGTCTCGCTGACGCGATTCACAACTTCAAGCGGGTGAAAATTATTCAGATTTGACAAAATCGAGGTCAACGATTTTGCAATCTTGTTGATTAATGTCACCTTTTATATTTAACATGTTTGAAAGCTGGTATTTAATGTGCTAATAAAAAATAAAAACCCCGAATTTAATCGGCATCTGCTGTTGAACAAATAACAAATATCAACACTAAAAGAGCTAACATAGTAAGTAGACTGTTTTTTTAAATATTTTTCACGTTGGAACGTGATTCTCATCCCGAAATAAAATATATTAGGCTCCTAAATCATGTACATGTAAATGAAAGGAGATTCCGCTATTAGCTTACTTATATTTTGATTGCCAGCTGTCAGTGGTGTAGGCCCTATATATGTTTCAATGCACATTGCCCCCAAGCAGTTGAAAATGAAAAAAGATAGAACCACTGATTTTGTTTTTAAAGAGTTTTACGCACACATAAGTGTTCTTCCAGTTCTATAGATATAGCGCTATTTACGACAACAGCAGATATTTACATAAGGTAAGACGCTAGTACGTCTAGAGGTAGCTTCCCCCCCCCCCCCCCCGAGCAGCGCGTGGTGGGGGAGGGGGGCGGCGCGCGTGGCGGGCGCCCGGCTGGAGTGTGTGCAGTGGCCGGGCACGATCTGACAAGGCGCACCCCCTCCCTCATACCCCCACCCCCAGCCCCCCTTAGACTGGGGGGACTGGGGGTGGGGATATGAGACAGTCACTGTCACCGCAGTGTGAAGGCTTACTGCCCCCGGTGTTGGGGTTCTGTGAAGGCAGGGTGACGATCACAAGCTCTCAGGTGTACCGCATCCCGTGACAGTCACACTTACTCACAGGTAGCGAGTCAAGACGCTCTCTCTAAACTCACCATGAGACGCTGAGCTGAAAAACAGCACCAGTGACGTCATCAGTGACATCTGGAAAAGAGGCTGTGCGTGAGCGATAATCGGGGTGTTAATCCGTCCGTGGAGCAGTTAGCTGTTGTTTTACAGGAGGAGGTCCAGTAGCCGCTTAGATCCCCAGTAGGGCGGGATTCGCGTTCTTGCGGCGAGTACAGCGTCCTTCCACGCGCGCGCTCACTCCTGGGGAATAGCTCAGCTCTCTATCGCTCCACAATCCCCGGCCACTTTGATGGCGGCATGATGTATGGAGGACCAGACACGATATGAAATAGTGCTGTGGGATTTAGTCATATTCTGTGCTGGTTGCGCGTTTCATCTGATACACCGCCTGCATGGCTACACGTCATATTGAGGATTAATAAAGTCGCCGTGACAACTATATGAATCAGAGACACAGGATCTGCTTCTCATCTAATCCAGGATTCTGATACAGGACTCGAGGATTCTCATGATCCAGGACTCACGGATTCCCGCTCATCTTATCACCAAATCTTGCACAGAAGGCCTGAAGGCTACATCCACATCTGTTCTGCTTCGTTTTCCATCTGGAAAGGTAAACAACACCTTCTTCATCAATGTAACAGATTAACTTAAATGCATAGAAAATACTACTAATAAAGTTTTTTCCTGTAAACTAATGTCAAATGGAGTTTAGGCTATATTAGACCTGCGTTTTCTTTGTTTGATACATATCTGATTTTACTATAGGCCTACTGTTGTACATAAATTTTGTTTATTTTTATATTTTGTTTATAGTGTAGGCTACTAATATTTTCTTTGACATAGGCCTACGATATAAAATCATCCATTTAGTTTTCTTTTTATATGGGATCCTCTGTTCGCCATATTATATTACATGTACAGTTTAGCCTACACTGTTGCATTACGCCTAATCCTGTCCAGCAGAGTTGTGAGAGTCTACTTTCCTTCGTTTGAAGCTGAAATTACTAATGCAATTTCCAGCTTCAAATGATGAAAAATATTTTTATTGTAGCCTAAAAAATAAACCTCTTTTAATTATAATTTCTCATCATGTAGCCTATGTGTTCGCACATACAGTTTATGCCCTACAAGAACACAGCCCTATAATTGTCGGACTTTGTTTGTATTATTCCTGTAACAAGGCACATAATGGAACCGTATAAATCCTAATATGTAAAAATTTGCATAATTACAAAAAGTAAAGAATGATTAATAAATACAAGATATAATATTTAATATGTACAATTATTTTTTTCCTACTGTCAGATTTTTCATCTAAGGTATATCATTCCCACGGCTCTGAATATTCAGGGTCTATATTTATATCCAAGCATGCTATAATTAACGTCGTCAACAAAGATCATCTTGGTAAATCTGTAAATAAAATATAAGACTGACAATAGAGTCACAATCTTCACAAGATTGCTTGACGAAACCACTGTTCATCAGATGAAATCTAAAGTGCACTTTTTATGCTTATAACCTACTTTATTTTTTACAATAATAATTTTTAACGTCTTTTGTTTGGATGAAATCATGAAATGAACTCTTCTCGAACATTTTTCGAGATAGCCTCTACGCGAACAAAAGTAAATTGACACGTAAAATTCTTAAACAAATACATATTATAAAACAATAAGGGAATCGTGAAATGTAACAAATTTATTTCATATTCTTTCACATCAATTATTAATTTATCATAGACAAACATATTTCATCTTGAGAGACTTGGTGTCAAGATTTTGATGAAATCCAAATAAGACATAAGGAAAGTCAACTAGCAGCAGATTGCCCGGGCAGCGTAATGAAGACGAGATAATCCAGCTGAGAAGTGACAATCAGGACGTGGACAATTCACGATCAATTGACGATCAATTGACGATCTGTTATCTTCTTAACCAGCCAAATACAACATCGTGATCAAATGCTGGTTCAATGCTGGGCGAACGTCGTAGAAGTTGGCCCAGTGGTGAGCCAGCATTAGGCCAGCGTGTGATATTGTCCGGGAATGTAGCGGCCCTGTTGTTGATAATGTTTCCCAGGGTGGTGTTTGCAGAAAGCTTAGTCAGAAAACGAGTCCCCAAGGTACCCGTGTCTGTGATTGATGTACGTCTCAAATGAGAAGAGTGGTCTCAGCTTTAACCTCTACAACGCGGAAAAATACATGGAGCCCAGAGGGGTTTTCAATTTGAAATCATTATAAATGTCTTACTTAGCTCTTTCCGCTTCATTTGAATACCTATGTTATGGGCTTACGACCATTATTACTATTTTATTCTTTCAGTGCGGGGAGCGTCTTTAGACGTCAGAATCTGACGTCTACAGACGTCAGATTCTGACGTATAAAGACGATCCCCGCACTGAAAGGGTCAATGTTAGCAGCTACTGTCCTTGTAACCTCAGCTAAAATGGTCTCAGCTTTAAAATTAGAATTCCTTGATGTTAGCCAGCTATACTGCCAATGTAACCTCAACTAAAATAAGGGAAGACAGCTTTAATAGTAGCTAGCTACAGTCACTGCAACCTGTGAGCTGAAATAGAGGAAGACTGTGCACATGACACTGATAACGCACAGGTTACTAGTCATGGTCTCAGCTTTAATGGCAGCTAGCTATATCTCACTAAAACCTGAGGTAATATAGAAGAAAACACATGCTAACGTATGAGAAGTTATCAACGGATGTCCCTGTTAGAGCGTCACTTCCCTTTGTCACACATAATCAGATAATGACAGCTGAAACGCACAAATATTTTTACATATTGCATTTGTTGTCGTTGTATCGCCTTTATCATGTTTATGAAAATATAGAGCTGATTCGATGACGTTCCTCTCGTATGCACCATGTTACTCATTTATTGCTATACAGGTTTTCTTCAAATTAGACCATGTTATTCTATCATCAGCCATGATTACATGTGAAAATTTAAAATGCGTTGTCATTTTTTTACATACATGATATCCATGATGTAGGCCTACATGATGTAAAATATTTGTTCCAATTTGTTCTAATGATTCATTAACATGATTAATATGAGCGTACATGTCCAATAATTAGCCATATGCAAATATTGTTTTGTACAACTTTGCTAAGTTTTTAGCATCAGAACCACATTAAATCGTAACCACAAATAATTAGTTGTCTAATCCTAATGATGATCTACATGGCCATGGCAGCCATGGTAGCAGAGAGTGGGTGATTATGATTGTAATCCGATGAAACCACAGTGTTATAATCTCGTAATTGGGTGTCCGTCACTCACTGATAATATGACAATTATCTTTTTTCTCTTATCAGGTCATGTCATCTACGTTAAACCAACAAATTAATTTATCCATCACCCATTTTAATTAATAAAAACGAGCAAACAATAATGAGTTATTATACATGTTATATGTCGCAACATTGATATCCTGATCATGCGAATCGTACAACTATCCACAAGTGTTTGAGAATAACTAAAGAAAATAAAAAACCTGGTTTATTCATAAGAGTATTTTTGTAAACATAAATAATTGTTGCACCTGACCAACTAGTTCATATTGAACTATTTTATTCTTCATTTAGCCACATTGTGATTGTCGATTTGTTGGTATGGCTAGCTATATGGATTTATTTACTAACACCCCTGTAATTCATCAACAGCAGCCATAATTATAATATTCCTCAGTTTTCCTTAGAGGGCGGCAACCCATCTATTTGATAGACATTACCAAACCATTATGTAGATCCTGAGGCATAACTTATTACAACCTTGATAATGCTGACCCAATGTTTGGTTTGATGCTGGCACATCATCTAAGACGCTGACTCAACATCAAGCCACCAATGGGTCAACATTGTCTGGAGATGAGGATTTGATGAGTGCTGAGTTGAGAGCACTATATATAATGGACAATCAATATCCTGTACCACATTATACAGTAACCCCTACTACAGGGGGGTATTGACTTAGTGGGGTTTTCAAGTGTTGACCTTGCAAAGTACACCAATACCGAACAGCCCTGGATCAAGTACATACTATACGTCGTATGGTGGAAACGACAGATTACTACATAATGCATCATTTAAATCGTTCGCTATGTTTGCTTTTCATCATGTGTTTATCTTTACAAAATTTCGTCTTGCGAAATTTTGTGAAAATAAATACATCACGAACTGCTGTTTCTATATAATACATATTAATTTTGGATAGGTGATTGCATATGGCAGAATGTATACATGGCGATAGATTGCAATGTGAATGATGACAAAATGTCGCCGTCATTACGTAACCAGTCCACGCTAACCGTCTCGCACTACATGGACAAGCAGGCCTTTGTTACAAACGCTGGCTGAGAAGCCCATAATATCTGCCCGATATCTGATTCGATTTGATGTAAAAATAACGTAAATTTGTTAACTTACTTGTTATTTTACTTGAAACCTACCTAACATGCTTAACTGAAATGAAATGAATCGGGCTTTAGGCCACCTTTGTGCACATATAGGCTAAACTGGGCCAGGAGAACCTCCTGAGGATGGTGAGATGATTGAGATGACACTGTCCTCCAGACACAGGATTCGAAATTCGAGCCCTGGCGGTCTGAGGCCGAGCACGCTACCTCTCGGTCACGGAGGCTCCCCACAATACTAACTTTCACACGTGGATGGGGAAGAAACAATTTTGTTTCTTTCAAACCGCCGAGACCGGGAACCGAACCCCGGACTCTGGCGTGAAAGGCAGCGGTGCTAACCACTACCCTAGGGCCCCCGCCCAAACATGCTTAACTGAAGCAACTCTGTGATTTTCAAAGACATGAAACATTTTATGATCTTGTCGCACCTTTATCATGTTTATGATGCGACCTAATATAGCCGTAACGCCGCGTAGGTCCAGTCTAGTTTATGTGTAGCCTAACAATCACAAAACGTCCACCCAACGTTGCTTCAATGTCGGCCCACTGTCTGCGACGCTGCGCCAACATTGAGCCAACATTGGGTGAATGTCTCGTGTTTTCAGTGAGGTTTATAGCTCTAATGGATGGTACCGCTATCAAACGCCGCCGACCTCATTCTAAACCCATTTTGTCGAAAATAAAAAAAAACTATAGAACAAAGGTAACGTGAAAGGGTTGACAAAAGCTGTCACCCACTTCACTGACTAGATGTTTATGTGTAACCAAAGAGTTAGTGACATCATTACACCCTCGTAATGTGATACATCAACACCGAACGGGGTGAGAAAATATATAAAGTATAGTAAATGAACTTTTTATGATGTGTGAAAAGAATGATTGTTCGAACAAATCACCGACGTTATCTATCAAACCATAGCCAAAATGCTAACATGATAGCTCTATTAAGGTTATGACACATACTGAATAATTATGTGAATATAATATAATTATAGTTACATTGGTGGAACTATATGAGTATTTGTGACGTAATTTTAGCTTTAATCATGAATAATACACGTACACAATAAAAATTATAAATTAATTTTATGAAATATTCATTTTCTCAAGATATCTATTTTCTGTAATCACTGATTATTATTTCTGCTCTCTTGTCCTTTTTTCTTTTCGCTCAAGAAATATTTTCTAAATCTCACGCAAGCTAAATATTATTATTTCATTACACCAAATACTTATTTTCCTCAAATATTTTTTTTACAGTAATTGATTCAGTTGGTCAATTATTTTCTAAATTTCGATTTACTAAAATTCACAAAATTAAGATTTCACGTATTTGGCCTACATTACATGAAAGCCACGTGTATAGAATAAGCCCTCATGGCTTAGTGACGTCCTTGTCATCATCTACCCCCTGAGGGGTATGATCATGCACCCCCTGAGGGGTGGCAATGAACGGTGTGACAGCACTTCACACCCCGTGTACTGTCTGAAGGCGTGCGCCATGTGAAATGGAAAATAAATATTACGTCGAGGACTGTGTATGCCGTGTACATCTGTATACATTGCAGTAAGCACAAAACATTTGTATGACATTTGTACAGTGTTGGGCCAACGTTGAAGACTTTGGGTCAACATTGTACAAATGTTATACAAATGTTTTGTTTTTGCTGGACACAGTGTACTTCTGCATATTTTGTTCGTTTATTTATTCTTCGCGCCACCAGATTCATCCTTGTACATGTGTGAATGGCTTACGCAAATTGACCAGCCAGCGATATAATTAAAAATTGCTCACTGCCTGATCAATTGTCGTACGGCGTCCAGGATACATTAGGATAGATTTGGTCACACAAATATAAAAATAACAATAATTCAGCAAAATGAAAAATCGATCTTGACGTTATGATATACATTATATACATGATATAGTCAACGTTGATCCCTGAACCATTAAAACAAAAGACAGTTGCTATATCATGTATATGTATATCTGAACAGAATACGAATACCATCAACGTTATACTAAATACATAACGAATTATCATTTTAATCCAATATATATCAATCTAACATTGACTTTCTTAATTATTTTTATGATTTTATATTTAAAAAATGAATATCAATGACAGATGACGTTTGGACAGCGATACGATATTATTACATGTTATTGTATCTTTTATTTGATCATGTTTAGTCGACGAAAATATAATATATAAAACTGTATCACGCGTACATGTAGCATAATTAAATTACAACAAAATTATGCATGTCTGAAATAAGAAATACGACAATTTCGTCTTTATATCTCGCTTATCTGGTAAATGCGCAACACAAAAAATGAAAATGGACAAGTTTACATCATATGGTCATAATAAGAAGCCAAAATAAAAATACGGATTTGTTGATGTTTTTGGCCTGTTTGTGTCGCTTTAAATAATTCTAACAATTATGTTTCATAATTGGTGCAAAAGTGAAATTAAATCGGATTACCAACATCAAATAAATATTTATTGGTAATTATTCGGGTTATTTTTAAAGTGATAATTGTCAGTGATTGTGTTAAATCTCAATTTCAGGAATAATTATTCCAGATCGCTTCTAAATTCACCGGATCGAGTAATCAGCACTATAATAATATTACAAAAGCCGACATTTCTCGACCAATTTATTTCAATATAAACCTCGATCTGTCATATTTGTTTCTGATTACTAGTATGTGAGCATCATGGAGGTAAAACTAATTTCATCGGCACAGTGTATTTTTTTTAAATTCACTTTTTATTTATGTTATATATTGCGGAAAACTGAACAATTTTTTTTAAATATATATATTGCTGAATGTTGAACAGAACAAACTCGAAACACTAGTCTAATGTTGCTCTATCGTTGGGCCAGAGTCTGCGACACTGGCCCAACAATGAAACAAAATTAGACGAGGGTTTCTTGTTTGCTGATAATGTTGAGCTACCCTATATATATATATAAATAGCCCCTGTGATGATTGGTATTCAGGTAGTGTTTGTTCAGACTTTGAGAGTAGAGGGGTTTAAGACTTGATGGCTGAGGAGGGCGGGGGTGACGTAGTAAACCCACCCGTACCTTATCCACGGCCCAGGATACTTATCATAATATGACCCACCCTATAAGCCTTACAGACCACACAGCTACTTATCATAATACGATCCACCCTTTTAGCATTACAGACCCCGTAGTTATTAAAACCCGCACATTCTCTATGGTCTCTCAAACCATTTAGGATTTACCATGTTCACAAGACAAAAGTGGTGAATACGATAAATTCATCCTCGGTGATTTTTAAAAGAAAATACAATAAAAACTTCTAATCTTTGTACTTTTCATTCCTTCCAGGTGAAGTTTTGTAGATAATTACTTTCGCTTAAAATTCATGTACACATTGTTTAGTTAAGATAAATATCTTAATTTCTCCAGTGAGTTACTTAGGTGTTTACTTAGGTACTTGTTAGTCCGTCTTCGTGAATAGTCTGATATATTTGTCTGTTTATCTGAGTCAGTTATTGACTATTTCTTATCTACTGTAATAATAAATCAGTGCATACAATTGAGAGCTATAATTATAATATGTCTAAACTATGTCTAGAAAAAACTAGTATGTCATATAGAATAAATGCAAAATTCTATAAATAAAGCGCAACTGTCTGTTTTACCAAGGAGGTTATATGGATAACCTCCTTGGTTTTACCAAATTCAAATTAGACGCACTGTTCCTTTCAGAGAGATAAACTTTATTTTCTTTGAATTGGCCGTCACCAAGCTCAGATAACGTCTGTCAATGTTCACCACGCTCACAAACCTATATATCCACACCAAACGACCTACAAGTGAGCTTAATGATCGGGAACGCCATTTAAAAAGAAAGCCCCCACACCTCATTATATACCCCTGCCTCTCAGAGTCACCCTCACCCCCTCCCTATTTCCCCCCTGGCCCTCATATACATATAGCCCTGCTTATATACCGTAAATAATCAGGGTTTTACCGCAGGGTCATTTTGTAAATTTATTGATTGTTTTAATTTTACGGTCTTTTTTATTTTTTAAAGTCTCGCTTTTTGACGGGAAAAATGAAACACCCTGTGTTAATCATGATGCATGACTATTTCTAATTGTTCAAATATTATTAGAAGGAAATATTGTCAAATTAAAAATAATAATTTAACAACTGTTGATTCACCTGACAATTTTTGCCTTTGTGAAAATCATAACTAAAACTAGATTAAAAAACAACAACTATTTTTGCTTGATTCTGGTAACAAATCGCAGTATAAGTGGCTAATAGATACTTCTGGTATTGCCCCCCAGTCACAGAGTGCTGCTAATATAAGTAAAGGGAAGTGTACAAATAATGAGCAATCATGATGGACAATATAGAATTAGATAACCTGTTATCATAAAAATGTTCGGTATATGTTTTTATTATATAAATTTAGATATATTTTTTATGCCTTAATTGTGTCAATAAAACATCCATCCATTTATTTTAGCTGATTTTTTTTTAACAGAATAATATTTTCTAACTAAAATACTTTTAGGAAAGAACCCTGAAAACTGTAAAAACATCTTTCAAACAGGTTCAATTTTCCACTTCAACCAACGTCAATATTTTCCTTATGCCGAGTAGATACGCTGCTCAGACAATGGCGCGTTCACCGGCGTGTCAGCGCCATTCCGCATCAGTTAGCCTTTTAGACGCAGCCCTACCCACACGCCCAAATAAGGGACATTTAGGAAAAAGCCAATTGGTAGTCTGTAAACAGCCTTATAGCCATTGACACACCTGACGGATCCGAGCGTGTAATGTGTATCAGCGGCATGCCCTGAGGCTGGTATACAAAGACAAAAGGCAGTAACTGCTTCTTTGGAAAGTAAGCAGTTACTGCCTTTTAGCTTTGCTTTTCAGAGCAGTATATACATCCAGTATGCCACTGTCAACCGTGCTTACGCAGTGGAAACCTCAGGTTGTACCGAATTTATTTAAGGGGTTACCCCCCCCCCCCCCCCAGTTCTGCTCATGGTTGACAAAAAGTCTACAATTCTCTTGTCTATTACCCCTTATGCCACTAAGTTAATTTATTTAAATTTTCAGCCACTCAAAGTTGTGTCTCGCTACCGCGACCCACAACTTCAAGTGGCTAAAAATGACTCATATTTGTTTAATTTGAGCACAAATATTCGCAAATCTTGATGTTTAGACACACATTTCATTCCCAATTACAGTGATTCGGCCGACTAATAAAACAGATTAAAAACGACAATAGTCGTGATCAACAGGATGAGGGTTTACGGGTTTATTTTGTCATCATGCTTATTAATATATTGTTAAGATATCAATAAACCAAACTATCTTGAGGAAAAAGTCAATGGCTGGTAATGTACCTGACAAGGTTTGAATCTGTGGCAAACATAATTAAAACTATGCGGGGGGCTAATCTCGTTAAATATCGGATTATAGTACCTTAGTATCATATAATCATTCCGCTTTAATTGTGGAGATTGTTGACAGGATGATGGCTTAAAAATAATAGAGTGACAATTAATTAAACGCGGATAAATCTCTGTTCACTGGAGAATACTAAAAAAAGGCAGAGCAAAAAATGATTAGGGCCCTTCACAATAAAACTATTAAGACTGAGAATAAAATAATATTTCTTATTTTCGTTATGAAAGTTAAAATTCTGAAATTGTCAATTTTACTATTTTTATTGGGAAGTTTACAAATAAGGCACCCATAGACGTAGGTTTCTTTGTTCAAGTGAACTAATCAATATAAGCCCACGTCTCAGCAAACAAGTGACGGTGGCCCGGCATTAAAACAATATTGGTATACCGTCCCGTGTTTTCTGGGACTACAAGGGAATAGATAAGGATCATCTTCTCCAGATAAGACTTGACACACGCGGGACGTCAGAATAACGGCGACCCGCGTGGGTAAAGTCTTCCCTGGTAAAGTCTTCCCCCGCGGATCGACCCGCGTGGGTCAAGTATTGTCCAGGGAAGACGATAAAATTACTGTTTGTTGGGTGGCTGAGCTCGGTCCTCCGCTGATTGATTCCCTGTGGGAGTTAACGTTATCAGATTGATTGAGTGTGGTCACGGTTGGGATTATTAGCGGATTTACCAGGGGATTCCTTCAGTAGATTACACTACCATGCCGCCATGCATAGACAAAAGGCAGTAACTGCTTACTTGTGAAGTAAGCAGTTACTGCCTTTTGGCTTGCACGACAGTATGTGCTGGTGACGCCCTTTTCTCACTCAGTCACCCTAATTAACATACACCAGCGCTTTCGATCACCTCCGGTCACGCCCATCAGAGAACCATGGCCCAATGCTGGCTAAATGTTGGGTGTACGTCATACACATTGGCCCAGCATTCAGCCAACATCGCGTCATCAGACACTGTGATCCATGGTCAAACGTATATCACAGAGAAGATTGGATTGGTGTGGTTCTTTCAATTGACCCAGATCTAAGGCTTTTGATTGGTCGAATGTGTTATCTCGACCAACCACAAGTCTATAAATATCAAGGTAAATCTAACCAAACTCACCACTCTAATCATGCTAATTGCGAAGCAGCTTTGATTTATTATTAGGGCTTGATTTATCGCAAAACTAAAATTATCGTAACTTTCTCCCATTCCCATTAAAAAAGGTAAGATGATCTTAGCTTAACTAAAGGAAATGAGAGAGTTAGGATGATCTAAATTAAACGAAAACTAGTAGTATGAGCTCCTGAGGTGGCCCTAAGATTTTCTCTATAACCCTATTGGGCAATCCTAACCCTTAGGACACTGATGTCGACTACAGTAGACATTCCGTGTTTTATTAACCATGTTAACACGCGTATAACCAGTTGTTAAAAGTAAAATATGCCTTTAATCTTAAAACACTGATATATGTTGGGACATATCACATTAATTTTCAGTCACTTGAAGTTGTGTTTCGCTACCGCGACACACAACTTCAAGTGACTGAAAATTTAAATAGAATAAGGGCTAATCTCCCAATACGCAGCGTATCTTATTGTTTTGGGACACGAGCATGTCCATACGAGTGTCTGCCTTAGCTTCTCGTAGCAGACAGCGCTTGTCCCAATCATAGCAAACAAAGAAAATATTGTTAAATGCTCACTTAGGCTCAGATAAAGGTGAAAGGGAAATACTCACACAGTGTGTACCCAGATGAAAGCGAGGCTATTTCTTTTCGCAGGTTTAATCCTAAACCCTTGCGATGCGAGGCCCGCATATATACGGTTTAACCCTTTCCCTGCTAGGCCCGTATATACACGGGTTGAAGCTAGTTCAAAACCAAATAAAATGCCACTAAAATTGGTGAAATAGTTTGTGGAAGGTGATCATTTCATGAAATCATTTAATCTGAGACATGTCTATTTTTCATAAATAGATATATTCATCGTCATTTAAAGTTGGAAATTACGTCAGCAATTCCAGCTTCAAATGACGAAAAATGGAAACAAACAATTCAGCAGCAGACGAAGTGGTAATCTCTATCCTGCACAATTGGCCACTTGTGGGGGAGCTGTGAGCTTTGTTGTTGTTAGAGTGTGAATAATTTGATTATGGTATCCACCACATTTCTGCATTGTCCCGTATCCGCTTATGGTGTGTGATCTGTTTGAGTGTTTGCCTTGATCCCAGATTAACCTGAGTGGAGTGAGGTATAACAGGCCAGGGATCTGAGGTCGCCGGATTATACAGTCCATAGTCAAGTGATCCCTGGGATAACGTTTGTAATACCCGGGTTTTTTTTTTCAATTTCTTTCAAAAAAATTGACAAGCACTTTTTTAGTCATGCGACAACTACACTGAAAATTTGATACATGGTAACTAGTCTAACGTCATCGAAACTTCCCGGGTACAGTTACCTAATGACTTGGTAATAATGCGTGCAATGTATTTTTTAAATTTCTTGAGAATTTATAAATCATTCACGACGGTTAATGTGCATTCCAGCATGTATTTCTCCCCCCCTGGCTATAAAATGGTGTATCTGCCACTTTGCAAAGTGGCAGATACACCCTTTCATATCCAAGGGGCTGTATATGCACACCATGTAGGCTACATAGATGACAACGTTGACTTGTGGATGTTGTACAGAGATTATTGCCTCCATCAGCAGCCTTGCCATGCCAGATGACGTGAGATGCCTTTATACAGTCAACGAGCAGTAACTGCTTACTTTATATGTAAGCAGTTACTGCTGTCTGCTTTTGTATTTCACAGAGCACCTTCATCATCGGACTCGCATCACGATAAAAGGCAAACAACAGCAACGTCTTACTTGTAAAGTGAGCAGTTACTGCTGTTCGCCTTTGTACGTCACCATAATGTCCTCCATGACAGCACGTAACGTGATAACGTGCCTGCGTTATCACGTTACGGCGACGTGACCGGCGAATAACGGCTACGTCCTATACCTGAGAATATTAACTCCTGTATCAGGGGGATTTAGCTAAACTTGATCTCATTCAATTTACAGGTCATGTTACCTTGGCTACACGATGAATAGTAGACTCGAAGTCTCGGTGCATAACAAAGACGGCAAATAACATTATATTTATATATTAAAGCGATAAAACGCCCATATTTACTTGCTCAACAAAATCATATTATCAGGTTGAATAGTACAGGAAAAGCCTCTTCAGTCTTTAATTTTATGAATTCAAACAGCTGGCTAACAGCTACCAGAGGCACACATTTACAACGATAAGGACAAATAATCTCTTACGATTACATGCTCAACAACGATTGTTGAACAATGGTGTATGATCAAATGTAGATGGTAACAATACTTTATTTTATTAAATTTTAATTTGAGTGTTCTGTTATCTACACAAGACCTAGGCCTAAGCTCTACAAGAACAACTTATTTGTTAAATCTGAGAATCCTTAGTGGTTGACACGGTGAAGGTCAAAGTCCACAATCTGTGAGCCTATTTGTACACACAGCAATCTGGCCACTTCCTTCTCGTGTCTGAGTCCTACAGCTAACGTATTACAGATAATACATTATCTTAATCCCCCCCCCCCCCCACTCGAGTCATCTTACTTTATACAAACGTTAGACATTTTTTCTGCTTACTTATTTTCTTTTATTTACCCCATTTATTTTTTTCTATTATTTACCTCATTGCTTTGATAATTTTATTATTATACGCATTTGCAGCCTCGATGTGAAAGGGAATTACTGTATTTTATAGAACTAAATTATTACTTTTTGATTGTATCATACGGTGGTAACACTGTACATTATATAATAATGTAATTTACAGTGGCATAACTGAAAAGTACATGACTGTACTGTAATAATCATTATAATGTTATTAGTGTATAATCCACATCATGCAGTCCACATGATAATATATATGCCTTAACTCTTATAGCGCGGGGATCGACTTTAGTCGTCAGAATTTGACGTCTGTAGACGTCAGATTCTGACGTCTTAAGTCAATCCCCGCACTGTAAAGAGTAAACATA
Organism: Flabesymbios commensalis; assembly: GCA_964017125.1. NCBI lineage: Eukaryota > Metazoa > Annelida > Polychaeta > Terebellida > Flabelligeridae > Flabesymbios > Flabesymbios commensalis. The sequence continues at coordinate 8,743,618 of OZ024913.1, forward strand.
TATTGTAATGACTGTAGACCCATAACATATATATTCAAATGAATCAGAAAGAGCTAACGGTCGCCATGGTTTATACAAAAATAATTTAGTGCTTCAAGGGTTAAATTTTAAGGTTTAGATTCACACTGCACAGTGCATATATTATGCATTGGATATACCATCGAATTCCATGCAATTTTCTTGAATATTTTTTTCCAAACTAAATTCTTGTGACATGCCAATTATCAAAGGGTGGTGTTTGTGTACCTGTCAGTATTATCCTAACCCTGTTCGCGCTAGAGTTCTATAATTATTATCTAATACAAAACAACACGCGAAACACCTCCATATATGCTTAGCTTATCAGGAGAGAATGTGACATAATAAAAAAAAACAGTATTTTTATAGTAATGTGTATTTCTAACACCATTCAAATTGGTTGTTCATCCTTCAGGTATGCATCCTAAAGCCGACACTTTTATCACGTTTATGCGTTTTCAAACTGTTTTAAGCAATACAAATATGAACTGGAAATGTAAAAGGCAGGCGCAAATATCAAATTAATCAAATTGAAAATTATATCTGGTCTATTTTTTTCAAACAGATGAGCAGCACTTTAACATGTTTAATTTATTTACCGCTGTCAGTTCTAATCCATGCAAAAATTCGATGCAGCACTTAAAACGTTAGTAATACGTCTTCAGGACAGAGAGGGTGGCATACGACCAGTACACACAAGTACATGTGTATACGACCTTATCATTCAAACATATACAACGCCTATCATTTAAATCTGAGCCACTTAGAATTAACCCTTGTGCTCCTAGGACCGTATGAATACGTTTTTAAACAAGTCTCGAACTAAATAAAATGCCACTGAAATAGATAACATATTTTATATCTGACGCAATATTATTGTCAGCTTTAAATGAATGAAAATTATATTTTATTAAAAAAAAAACTGCATCTGTTCTAATTTGGAATCAGTCACTTTTCCATATCTACATCTGTATATATTTGGGATAATCCACCCTTGAAATATCGATCACATTTGATTTCAGTCTGTGTGATTTGACTTTATGGTTACAAAACAAGGAAACTAAACATGCTAAATGTCTATCATGCTTGATTGACAGAAAATCACGATTTACTGAGCACAGTAATGTTATCAACATGAATTGACCTCGTTGTAGGCCCACCTACATGCGGCATGGTCAGAGCACCAAGATGGGGGTCCTTCACAAAGTATATATTATCAGTCAAGTGAGACGACCCAGCTGACTTAAAGTCACCTTTATTTTTTACTGTAAGTTTTCTTAGTCAAACGGACCCCCGATTTGGCCCCGATTGAAATTTTCAATGTATTTTTTTCAAAGTAACATGTAGAGCAGGCCTCTAGTAATAGGTTTTAAACAACAACTGAAGTAAATTATTAGTACTTCATCAGTCCATCAGTTCACGTTTTGTAGGAAATAGAATAATTAAATTACGGGGATATATGAAAATGATACACAGTTATGCGTTTTTATAAGTGCCCTGCTCGTGGAATAATGGTGAAAGTCACCGAATATCTGAATATCAGAAATGAAGATAGACAAGGTCATTAGAAGGTGAAGGTCATCAGTCGGGGTGGGTAATGGGCGGTGAAACCTTATACAGACTGGGGAATTCCCGGGGTTTCAGTTAGTAGCATTATGGGATGGATCAGTCACTGTTCATGACAGCTAGCTGTCTCTTTCGCTGTCCATCTAGTGTCACCACCCAGGAAGCATCGGACCAATGCTGGTTTGATGTTGAGCCAGCGTCTTAGACGGTCAAGATTAAGCCAGCAGTGTTTCACTGTTTTAGTCGCGGCTGATTTCAGCAGCAAAAAGTGAAAACTTCAGCAATACAAAAATAAATAATATAATAATATAATATCATTATGACATACTTGAATTCAAAGTCCTTTCTTTCATCATTTATCTTTCATTTTATTATTCAGACATTTGAAATGATACTTTTATTATTTATTTATCAACAGAACAAAATTAAAATTTCAGGTACACCAAATTAACTAATATAATAATATAATATCACTACGATATACTTTAATTCAAACAATTATTCATTTTTTTAGAATATTTCTCAAACCCTCTATATGTATTCATATCCTTTCTTTGAACATTTTTCACTTATTTTTTTATTTAGAAACTTGAAATGATACTTTTATTATGATTCTCAACTCATTTTCCCTTAGATTGTGTCCATGTCTCCCACAGAAATTTAGATTTTCCACGGGCTACATGTTTTTTTGATATTCCCTGTTTCAACAACTTTTTTGAATGAACAATATGTAGTGTAGTGTAGTTCGTACTCATGTTTGCAGCTTTTATTCTAAGTTATACAGTTTTTTGTGTCATTTTGGGAAGAACTACATACGCTTAAAACATTTCTCATAGATAATTGTCAGATACGGAATACGGTGTTCGCTCAGCGGGTTGTGCTCGATCACTGAAGTTAAGCATCGTCGCGCCCGGTTCATAATTGGATGGGTGACCGCCTGGGACTGACAGGTGCTGTATACACTCGTGAGGCTCAGAGAACCACGTAAATCAGATGGCTCGTCCGACTGATTTTGAGCTGGACGTAAAAGAACCTCAATGGACGTAGGCGCAGTTTCCACCCGGCGAGACCCCAAAAAATCCACAACATGGAGTACTTGGCACATATATAAGGCCATGAATGATATCATGAATGATAACAGGCCTTGCTAAGTTAATCCCGTGGCGCGATAGCACAATAGTGCGTACTGCCACGTAATATACAGATACAGATACAGATTAGAGTTACCTAGACTCATCACCAAAAGGCTATTAAGTAAAAATCAGATTACAAATTTGCTCACTATTTCAACAAATAATAATATGCGTTTTTTTTAAACAAACTGCGATGGTTTCAGAGACAGGTAAAGCGTTGCCATGGTAACAGGTGATGATGTCATACGGATAGCTGATGAGTCACCGACTCACCTAACACTGCTTACAGATGACAGCCTGAAATATCAGTGTACGCTGAATATGACAAATAGACCTTTAAAAGGTGTGTCATTAACATTATAGATGACGGCAGGTGATCTGTCTAGACGGAAACAATACACATTGAACCAATGCTGGCTTATTGACGTAGACGCTGGCCCAACATTAAAAAGACATTGGCCCAACAATCAACTCAAGTTTTTGCAACGTCTGGTACATCAGGTGGCTTGTCAGGTTCATATATTTACAAATAATTGTTGTGATCAAGAAGAAATAAGCAATGACGTGATATATAACCGTTCAGTAAGCTTATATATAATAAGGGTCGAAATAACTCTCGCTATTTTGGTTTTACATTTTATCTCAAATTTATCACAATTTAAAATGTATATTTTATATTTTCTGCAGACTTTTTATATATATTTATTCGTTTCACCATGATTCTTTCAAAGTAATAAATTATGCAAATTTAAAATTTCCATTAAAACATAATCGATAATATCACAACATGGAATTATTCATGCAGAAAATTTGCTAAAATTAATCATTACAAAATTGCAGCATAAACACAGACAATATTGTCAATGTGTCAATAGTGTCAATATGTATGTTTTTATACAAGTCATTCAAAGTGTTAACATATATTATTAGTAATTGAGGTGCCAGTAGAAAAAACCAAATTAAAGATTTGATATAGAGAGGCCTCTTTTTAAATTGTTAGTAAATATTATTAGTATTTTAAATGTATATCGTCGCCTCGGAGCCAAATGATCCTATCTGCCACTCTGACGAGTGTCAGATAGGATCCTTTAGCTCCGAGGCGACGATATATACATGATATATAGTTCCTGGTATATGAAGTGCTAGTGCACAGTGGCAGGTGATGTGATGCGCTGAATGATGTATGATGGTCTCCTAAAAACCTGTTACTAAACCACGGACTGTTACCAGGTTACCAGCGGTTACATATTCTTAGTTAATCAAAGTCACATGCACGTGCAGCCTATCTCAGCTAGCATATCCACCCAATGTTGGCTCAGTGTTGGTCCATTGTCTACGACGCTGGCCCAGCACTGATCCAACATTAGACGGGTGTCTTGTATTTGCTGCCATCTCCTTCGCACACAAAGACACGCCTTGAAGGAAACGCCAGACTATACGATAAATCACAAGTTGTCCTAACATTCAACCAAATAAAAATGTTTTTTTTTAAACTGGCAGGTGCATTGAACCACGACACGTTTACCCGGTGTTGGTTTAATGTTGGGTCAGCGTCGTAGACGATGGCCCAACATTAAACCAGGATTGAGTCAGTATTTCGTGTTTGCTTCCCACGTGATCTAAGTTCGAACATCAGAAATTATTTTTTATTTAGGTGTTAATTTGCAATAATAATTATTTTTACACACAATCTACACATACATTCATGAATATTTCCTACATTTCCATCGGCATGCGTCTGTTTTTTTAATCAATGGGCTCTTCTCGTCTGTTATTATTTGTAGTAAAATGTCACAGGAGAAATAGCTAACATTTTAGAGAAGTACAAAGTCGCCTAACACTGCCTAACACTGTTTTAACGCAGCTCTGCGTAACTGCGTCTCTGATGTTCCTGCTCTTATAAATCTCTCCACTTCTAGCTGAGCATAAATAGGTTTTTTTTTCAGAGTTGAACTTCAACCGACGTGGGTTTTAAAGGGTGTAATGGTGATACATTACTTGTCATATCTCACCTAGACCATGTAAATCACCTGTGGTAGACCCTCTCAGTCCCAGACGCTCGAAATACCCATCTACATTCAACATTATAGCGGCCAAAATACAGAGCTGCAAAGCAAAATCTGAAGATGGTGGAATTTAAAAATGCGTGAATTTATTTCGTAATAATTCAAATACTTTGTGAATAAAGATGACACATCTGTCTCTACCTTTCGCAACCAACACGGGGCACTGACCCGGTGCTGTTACAATTCTGTGCCAACGTGGTAGACATTGCTCGACATTTGCCTGCGTTACCATCGAATATCGGAACATCAGTTGGTGTAACAAAGTGACATAGCTGAACCAATGTTATTTTATTGTTGGGCCAGTGTCGAAGACGATGGTCCAAAATTAAAACAGCATTGGTCCAGCGTCTCATGTTTTCTGAGCTATTGGACCAACGTCTACGGAGCTGGCCCAATATTAACACATCGTTGGCTATGTTTGTGGTGTGTGTGTTAGAGGTCTGATGGGTGTGTGGTGTGTGGGGTGATGTATGTTGTAGTTAGGGGTGTTTGACCCGGGTGTGTGACCTGTCGGCGCCTTATTCAGTCATACAGCCCGGGGGTACAGAGTGTGTGGTCAGGGCCATGTTGACCATGGGGTCTATGTACAAACCAAACACTACAACTAACTGACCAAAGGTGAGAACAGTTTGTTACATTAAGTTTGATACATTTTTTATGGCTTTAAAGTGGTGCAATATCGAAGATGGAATTAGAAAAAAGACCACATAAGCCAGCGAAAAGTAATTATATCTTAAACACTTAGAGCAGTTTGTGACACTAGTAAATATCTACATTTAGCACATCTCTGGTGGTGCATCGTATATTGAAAGAAAAAAGCATCACTGAAGAGAGCGAATTTTTTTTTATTTTTAAACAATTAAAGATGGAAATGCGATTAAACTGTTTTTACTCCTCACGAACTGTCACGAGTGAAGTCGTAGCAATTCGATTTTCTTTGTCTACAACACAAGTTATTGAGACACCGACGATGGCCCAGTGTTCATTTGAGGTTTGTTCAACCTCATCAGCTGGGATTTCTCCCGGTCTCACTCTGAAAATGCTACGTCTTGTTCCGACTTGGCTAAGATAATGCTACGACCATATACGATCTGACTGGCTTTCTGCCGTTACCTGAAACATCTATTCAGGAAACATCCTAAGGGATCTTAAGGTTGATTTCATCTTAACTTTCTCTTCTTTTCATTGGAAAAGTTAAGATTTATCTTAACTTTTCTAATGGATATAAGAGAAAATTAAGAAATGATCGACTTTGAGATGTTTAGTGGGAAGGACACCTGGTGGCCAATACCGTTGATATCGTGCGTTACAGTATCTCTCATATACCATGTATAGTTGTATACCGATATTTAGCAAGATATATTTTTAAAAACTTTTCTGGCTGGCAACACACGTGGATCACCAGACGATTCTGGTCAAGTCGTGTTTTTTGAGAAAATTATTTTTTCTGACATAGTATCGTTTTGATGGAAGCAAACTGAGCTATGCTACATATGCTATGCCCGTCAGTGTAATCCGGATGAGGGAAGCAGGAGCGGTATTTTTTAAGTCTGGAGCTTTTTACGCCTCTTAGGTTAGGATGATCTGGATGCAACTTGAAAACCATTTATTACTGTCATCATAAACAGAGCTTGAAAATATGACTGTGAAAAAAAGCGTGGTTATAATTCAGGAGAGAAGCTGCCGAGGATAAAGGTTGGCCGTGCAGCCATGCGGGGAATTGGCGGCTGGTCTGGATCATGACAGCATACACGAGATATTGACCCAATGCTGGTTTCAAGTTGGCCCACCGTCTGCGACGCTGGGCCAACTTGAAACCAGCATTGGGTCAATATGTCGTGTTGCCTGGTCCGTCTCAGCTCTCTCATGGCGCTGGTGAACATCACAGGGACCTCTTTACTTAGGGACTATTTAGTACCCACATGTGGGGAACGAGATGGGTTTTTTCGTAATAACTTGTTGTCCAGTTTATGCTAAAACATAATTTATGAGGACTTGCGCATAAAAATAATTTGTTGAAAGATCTTACAGAAAATTGATGATGCCTAAACGCTACAGTGCGGGACCGACTACAGACGTCGGATTCTGACGTCTAAAGTCGATCCCCGCACTGGAATAATCAAAAAATTATAATGGCCTTAGACCCATAACCTGGGTATTCAAATGAAGCGGAAAGAGCTAACTAAGACATTTATGATGATTTCAAATTAAAAAAAAACTTTTGATCTCCATGGTTCATACAAATGTATTTCAGCGCGAGGCTGTCTTTGTTTTATAAATAGATTGATGAAAAACATAGCCATGATAATTCTCAGGTGAGAAATGTTTTTAGAAAAAAAATGTTTTTAAAAATAACAGAAAAATAACATGACCGTAAAAAATGCTACCCCTCCCCTTCCAGAAATCCAATTGTGCGTCCCGCAGTGTTTTCTATTCTCACATTATTGCATCACATGGCACCACAAGCCTGGCAGGTGACATTAAGCAAACAGTGTCTGTGCAGGAGAAAGGAGACGTAAAGTCGTGGTGTTCAATTTTATCTCATTCTGTGATATATCAATGTAGGCTACAAATTCAGGAGAACCCTCCGCACACGTATACAGCAGGACCTGTATGCTGGTCAGAATGAACAGACTATATCGTGCCCTTGGCAGTCAAAGTGTGTGGCATGTACCACTCAAATGAGTGGCACATGCCACACACTTTGCCTGCTAGGGCACGTTATTTAACACAGAACCATCTGGTGTCAAGTGGACGCTGTGAGAACAATAAACATAACATTTCAGTTTTTATTCCACTGAAGACACTGGGTACTGATGTGATAATGAGCATTGTAATATAAGTTTTTATTTATTCTATAGAAGACGCTGTGTACTGATGTGACAATCAAAATTTTATGACAACAAACCCCTAAACCTCTAGGCTCGTATATATGCGTTTTCAAGCATTTTTAAAACTCAAAAAATGTTCTAAAATTGATTTAAAAGTATGTGGTGATTCTCCGCTAATCAAATTATACATACAATCTGGGAGATGTCTATTTTTCACAAACAATTATAGTTTTCGTCATTTGCAGCTTGAAATTGCGTTAGGAAATTGAAGAAATTCATTTTCCTTAATTCCTGTTGAATATGTGCATCTAAATGTTGTTGGTAATTATTTAATGAAAGTTTGACATGCTCGAATCATTTTCTGTACACATTGTACAAAAATACAAACGTTCTTCTACAAACAGAATGCTTGACATTTTTTATGTATAGAAAAATGGAATCTTCGTAAATCCCGTTGTTTCAAAAGTGGTGGTTAAAGTGGTTCAAACATCCTGGTTTACTATTGTAAATTAGTGTTCTTTACTTTGACTTTTTTCTGTGGGTGTGAATTGCCTCCTATATAATCTCTGTGAGGAGTGTGAAAAGACGTACTTGACTATATTTGTGGTCAGGGTGGTAACCCCCTCACGGGGTAAGGGTCTGTGTACACCCCTCTGGCAGGGGTACATTTACTTACCCCACACCAGGTGGTGCTTGCTGTTTGCTGTATCTACAATCCCCCCCCCCCCTTCCTTGTCTTTACTTTGACCCTGTAGATGTTTGATAAATAATATGCTCAACAGATATATTTTATTTGCTGTTATTAAAATATATTTAATTTGAACTATAGGCCTATATTATATATCTTACTGAGATTGTGCTGATATATACGATTGAGTCAGTTGTTTGTTGCTGCTGATATGGATAAGTCAGACATTCTCCACGTCCACATTGACCCTCGTGGTGATTATCATTTCTAATTAACCCTTTAGGCGCTGAAATGTTTGCATATAAACCATGGAGACCAAAGGGTTTTTTAATTTAAAACCATCATAAATGTCTTAGTTAGCTCTTTCCGCTTCATTTGAATACCTATGTTATGGGTCTACGGCTATTATAAATGTTTCACTCTTCCAGTGCGGGGATCGACTTTAGACGTCAGAATCTGACACCTATAGACGTCAGATTCTGACGTCTAAAGTCAATCCCCGCATTGATAGGTTAAAGGAGTTAGCGAGTGAATAAAGCTTTACGTCGCGTTTTGCACATTGTGGCAATATCGCGACACAAGGAAGCCCAACTTTAAGACTATGCCCCGCTCTTATCGAATGACTTTGGGGGTTCTTTATAGTGCTCACTACGCTATAGATAAATGCATAATCCACACTTTTGAATAGTTTGGAGTACTGTATACGCACAAGTATTCGATCCGCCCGCCATTCGAACCCGGTATCATTTTCGAGCCATAACCGGACCGAATGAGCCATCGGGAAGATATTTTGTCAGCGGACGAGCCTCATCTTTTGGAGGTATAGCTATGTAGTTTTATACACAATGGGTGGTATGCCTCTGTCCTGCCTTCACCACAGCCTTGTATAGAGTAGACACAGTGACAGTCTGACCGCGCGGGTGGCTATGTCTAATCACTGTTATTATGAAGGTAAGTGATTTGGCCAAACATGCCGTCTCGTCCTTTATGATAATAATTATCCCCCAGGTGTACAACAGACAGACAGAAACCGTCCTTTTCCTCATATGTACCTACCAATCACTACCTACTCTCTACCTGCTGTGACCTCAAAGGTGGACCCACCCAATGGTGATTTAATGTCGGGCCACCGTCGTAGACGCTGGCCCGACATTAAATCAACATTGGGTCAATGTCTTGTCTTTGCTAGGGAGAGGCTGACAGGAAACAGTGCTGAAACTTACAAAGGAGTGACAGAATTATTTAGACTATTTTGAAATTAAACTGATAAGCTCGATAATTTTAGGTTATGTCGGAAACGAACTGCTGACAATTTCATAATTATTCCAGATGATTTTTTAAGTCTAATATTTTTTACTGGAATTCACAGAGGAATGTCATAATTAGTACTGATGAATTTTGAAAAATTGAAATTGAAAATTGAATGAAAAGTTGAAGTTATGCAGAAGTAACTTTATATCAATAAAACGTACCCGGCATGACCAGTCTGCCCAACTCACTTCGTCGCAAGCCCGGCCACACTGGCCGCCATTTTGAGCTCCCATAAAACACTGTTTTTAGCTGGCGACATATAGTGATCGTATTGGAACTAATCTGTTTAAAAATGGAGATCTCTTGCGTCAGAGCCTTGCGATGTCATCAGGTTAAATAAAATGGTGGCTACACGCGAAAAAAGGAAGAAGTTGATTTTTCTATGCCACACACCGTTCCCCAGCGCCACGAATGTCGTATATGCCACCTATATGAGTAACACATACCACATTCTGACTCCTAGAGGTCATTATGATCCTTACTTATTGATTTATTTTACTTTCCAGTTGAAAACAAGTAAAAAATCACGTTTGATAAACACTTTATTTGTAGATCGTGAATGATATATTTCTTTTTCTCCAGTATGTTCGATTGTGACTGGTATATTTCCCCATCTTTTTCTCGAGCATGTTAGATTGTGAATGGTATGTTTCCCCATATTTTTTTCCAGTATGTTCGAAAAGCCGTTTGATTTCAAAGTATGCAACAATATGAGTAATAAGTGCATGGATTTGGTGGTCTGAGGATCACATTTAAATATACACATAGCTTGTTAAAGTACCTTTGTCTAGGAAAACGAGAGTGTGGAAATGTGACATTTCTGCTGAATGTTACACATTCGAGAACCCATTTTTTGTGTGCATTTGCCTTTTCTTTCTTCTAGAGAGATTTTTATAATCGCTACCGGCGTTTGAGCATCGACCTCTACAATGGAAGCCGTCTGTGGTATGGCAATAGAGAAATACATGTCTGACGTAGTGATCGTGATGACCTGACAGCTAAACGCTGTATTGTTATTATGGAGTTAACTCCTCTCCCGCCGAATCGTTTCTCTCGCTCATTTAAAGCTCGAAAACTGCCAACACTATTTCCAGCTTATACATATTTTCCGGCTTCAATGACGAAAAAAAATATTTTTTCATGAGAAATATAGATATTTAAAAAAATAAATGACCTAATTACTTATGCCCCATTCACAAACTAGTTTATCAAATTTTTAACGTCTTGAGACATCAGCATCTGACGTCTAAAGACGGTGCCCGCACTGAAAAAACAAAAACAAATTTTAGTGGTCGTAGACTATGGCCGTACGTATACCTATAACAGCGGTATTCAAATGAAGCGGAAAGAGCTAACAAAGACATTTATGATGATTTCAAAATGAAAAACCCTTTTGTTTCCATGGTTTATACAATAATATGTCAACGTTGTAACAAAGGTTAACGAGAAATATATATTTCCAAACTCGAATGATCTGATTATTTAGGCAACATTCACAAACTTGTTTTTTAACTTTAGGGACATTTTATTTAGATTATGACTGCTTGGAGAGTTATAATGGTGAATCCTGTATGCTCTGTGTGAAGTATGACAGCTTAGAATGTAGACCCAGAGATAAGTGAATATGGTTGGTATTTTGTCATCATCACGATGTCAGTGTTATTGGACGGTGAAGATGGGTTGACATGCCATAAGAGCTGATCATTGTTGGATCAATCATGCTTCAGCTTCATAGTATTACGCTTCATATATGTCACGTGCTTTGTCCACTTCAGTGGCATTTAAAAAGTTATGACATTTTTTTATTAACGACGAATACGCATGTGCTATAGAAATGTAGGACAGTCTTTATACGTCAGATTCTGATGTATAAAGACGACCCCCACAATGAGAGAGTAAAATAGTTATAACGGCCGTAGACCCATAACATAGGTATTCAAATGAACCATTTATAAATAAGCCATTTATGATGATTGCGATATGAAAAAACCCTTTGTTCTCCATGATTGATACAAAAATAATTCAGCGCTGTAAGGGTTAAATGTCTCAATGTGAATGAAAACAATGCGATTTTTTTAAACACCAAGGTGTTATTTCTCCCTTAAAGCTTGGAACGTCTAAAGCTTGGAGCATCTTTATTGTGGTGGGTTTTACCTTTCTTTTTTGACATAATGTGACGCATAATAATTTGTGAGAAAAAGGTACTTTTTGATTGACGCATCTACAGAAATAATGCATGTGTAGGCCTGTATTTTAAAGCTGATAGACCAGAACATTACCGCCGCCATACCAGACGTTGGCACAATGCTGCTTTAATGTTGCAGACTCTGGCCCAACATTAATCCAGCATTGTGCCAACCTCCCGTGTTTTCTGTGGATGACGATTTTGAGCCCTTGTTCTTGATCAGAGACCATACAACCCATCTGCCTCTGTAAGCTAATCGTCATGTCTACTCTGACATAGTCAAAAGACAAAATCCGCTTAGTGCCGAAGTGGTCCTCAACGGGCCGAAATCACCTGTAAGGGATATGTCTAGAGGACAGATTGCGGCGAAAAGGCAGCGGCCTTTTGTAAATCATGAAATGTGGGCACCTCCCACATCTCAGTATATGATATCCCCACTTTTTTTTCTAAAATTGCAAAACATATTGGCAAAATAAACATCTGCACGTATTTTATACCTATACCGAAGATATTTATTTTTTAATGTCGCTTTATTGAAAAAAATAAGGTTTGGAAAAAACACAACATTTATGCAGGCCTGTGTAATTTAGTAGAACGCAGCTGATAAATTACGGAAGATAAATTGACTGAAAATGCAATATTCAGCTCTTGGTCGCCAAAAAAATAATTTCTATGTTGAGAAGGAGTTGCCCACCTCACATTTATCTCGTGATGGTTATCTGACGATATTAAATTATAAATCCAATCGAGTAGACGTTTATTAATACAACATCATAGTGTAGATTTCTGTCAGATTAGGACAGATATCATGCTCAACTCTTATACCTTCCCACTTCCTTTCTCTGGGCTCGGTCGTATAATTTGATCTAAGTCTCACCCCTTCCCCTCACCCTTCTAAGGAAGTGTAAGGTGTTCATGCCCCCTCCCCTCTGTTCAGAACCACTGTTCATCAGCATTTGAACAGCTGCGGTGGTATGAGGTTGCAGGTGAACGCCACGAGGCAGTGACATTTGGTGCAGAGGGGGGAGGGGGTAAATAAGAAACGTCGCCCCAGTGTTGACACAATATCAACAGACGTTGTGCCAACACTCAGACAACGTTTCGCCATCTGTTGCTGGCAAGAAGTAATAAATAAGTGTCGGGGCTGATTGAAGGGCGATATTTGATGCTTTTAACTCGTGGATCATTGACTGTGCGTCTCCCGTGCAAAGTCAAAAGGCAGTAGCTGCTCACTTTTGAAATAAGCAGTTACTGCCTTTTTGCTTTACACCGCAGTGTGGCCGGACAGTGAGTGAGAAAACGACTTTCTGGCGATATATTCATATTTAATGAGGACCCTTTGTAAACCCGCTCAATCAGTTTACCCCAATACAAAATGGCCTCCACACCGCCGCGCTGTGGGGAGATTTATCAAGTGTTTTCTTCCGTAAAATAACGGCACAAAGGAATGTGTAGAAAGTGGGAACAAATATTGAGATATATTAGACGTGTGTTATGTTTAACCCTTAGAGCGCTGGTGCCGACTATAGGGAGGTGTCTGTGTTTAACCCTTAGATCACTGGTGTCGACTATAGTATACCTAGTCTTTCTGAAATCTGACACAAGTTGTGAGTTTAATTTCAAATGAATCTAGGTAATATTTTCAGTCATTTGAAGTTGTGGATCGCGGCAGCGAGACGCAGCTTCAAATGACTTAAAAATTAAAAATGGTACTTCAGGGCTCTAAGGGTTAACTCTTATCTTACCGCAAGCAAAATACAAAACAAACTTTGTTCACGTTACAGATTGTTTTTCCTACGTAACGCCTAAATCTTCACTAGAGATCTCACTGCATATGTTGTGATCTTATGTAAAACAGGAATCACAGACATACGGAATTTGGATTATATTTTTATTTTTGATATATAAATATAATATGTAACTCTTGTGCTGATAGGGTCTATTCGTTTTAATTTTCAAGCCAAATAGCACGGCATTGAAAATCAGTTCAGCTGATCAAAATTCACAATTTAGGAGATATATATTCTCCACAAACAGACATATTTTTATCATTTGAAGATGGAAGCTAGGAGCTTCAAATTATTCAGCAAATGCCAACTAATGATTAAACATGAACAGGTCTAAATTCCGCATTATCGTAAAGCATGTAATAATATTAATACCACAAGTTTAACACTATATCATTCAAACTTCTAAAAAAATGGCCAAGTGGGATCAAATGTATTATATAGGCCATATCATGAAATAAGAATATTATTGTATAGCATTCCTTGTATTTGTTCAACGTGTGAGGTGATAAAAAAACCCGGGCAGAGAGAAGGTTCCATGGTGTTTTTGTCTGCGTCATTTACTGAGGTGTCACGTAAACCACAATGTGGCGTAAAAGAGAAATACGCGCGCACTCTGATGTAAATATGTACATACCATTATCTGTGTAGACGCAAAGTTAAAATACAGTAACTGCTTATTTGACAAGTCATCACTTACTGCTTTTTGGCTTTGCACCACACTATAAGTATGACTGAGGAATGCACCAATAACACATTCAATAGCTTTCAGCAGAAATGTACTATTTTCGTATCCTGTGGGATTTTGTCGGTTTTATATCTTTTCTTGCTATTTTACTTTTTATTTCTGTAGACGCGTCAATCTTTAGCAGAGCAAGAGCAATTATTCTCAACATTTTGGCAAAGGAAGGTCTGTTCAGTTGACATTGGTCAACAAACGTTAAAGCTAAAGACCACTCTATATGTGTGTTTCTGGTTTTAGTTGCACCCTGTAATCAGCGTGGTGCTTTCTGGGTACAGATGTGTAGCGCTGCTTACACACAGTGCACTACTCCATTCAAGTGGATTATAGAAAATTTGTCACGTCATAGATTTGCTTAGATCAGCTTCGGAATTAGGGCAGTGGAATTGGTTTGACACACATTGCTAAATTTTGCAAATTCAAACAAGAAAAAAATCCACAACTCAAATAAACCGAACTTCACAAGGTTTCCCTAACAGAATAAAACAATATAGACGTCAACGTCAATTCAATATTTTTCGTAGTGATATTTGTTTTCTACCATTTGCGCGAAATTTGATTAAACCACGTTAACAAAGCCTCTGTGGATTTTCTTTCATTCGCGGAGGAATCATGTCGGCGAACCGGAGAGTAGCGTAAAGCCTTACAACCCAGTGTAGAATTCACGTTTTTAGCCACGGCTAATCCCTACGTAAAGATGTCAATAACTCTACCCCGACCCGATTGTTTACATAACCAGAAAACAAGAGATGTTGAGCAATGTCGGTTCAATGTCGGGCCATCGTCGCAGACGCTGGCCTAACATTGAACCGACATTGGATCAATATTTCGTTGTTGCTGGGTAGTCCGTTTTATCTTTCTGATGATCAAATACTATACAGAGAGACCATTATGACAGGGCAATAGGAGGGCTATAGCAGAGCTAGGGGAGGGCTATCCTGGTTTACTTATCTTGATCCCTGGATTATGGGTCTGATTGAAATTTTCATTCACTTGGGCGTTGGACACGCCGCGTTATGATGTTCACAGTGTTTAGATATCAAACAAAGCCGTACAACTGTTAGCGAAATTAGACAGAAAATGTGTATAATTGTTAAATAAATTATACAATAAATGCGCAGAAAGAAATAAAACATTAAATCCATAGAGCTGTTGTAGATTTAGTATAATATATTAAATTCGTATTTATGTTAACAGAATTCTATATTGTATTTCCATTATTATCAGATTATGGATATTTTAAATATACCGGTCAAAAAGAATATAATACTCAAGACAAGCCGCATTCAATTCTCTATCCCATTGAGAAAAACAATTATATGTGCGTGAAAAATAATATTATATGAAGTTTTTCATGCCAGTAAGGAGGAACAAACTAGCCGGCATGGTGTTACGTGGACTTCCATTCCATCTGATGATTTCTCTCACGGATCCACAAGCGTGTTGACTCGTGGATTTAACAGATAAACCAGTTCAGCGTCTACATCTCCCAATCCCATAGAATCAATGTGGTTCAATTTTTCTTGGTCATATATAGTTTCAGCAATTTCGTCGTTTTAAGTTAATAAACTATTTACCGCATAACGTTTGATTTGATATGTTAGTGCAGGTGTCTGGCAAGGAATCTTTTGTATGGAGGTATTCGTTAAAATTATTAAACTTATATCTCAAAACAGTTAACAGAGACTATATATATGCTTATAATTATATCTCAAATGTGCATGCAGTCATTCGACAATGGTTGTTTCAAATAAGTGTCCAATTATTTCAAATCATTAATATAATTTTTTTTAGAAAAGGTTTTTTTAATTAAAATAATTTCATTTATGATGTTTTCTAATTCGAAGCTCTCCTTCTGGTTTAGATGCTATTTAATTTACTTATTAGATCCTCTGGTTTATAAAGGGTCACTGTCCAGCAAAGGCGAAACAATGACCCAATGCGGGGTTAATGTTGAGCCGTCTATGGTATTAACTTTTGCAAATCTGAAATATTTTTGTTGAACTATGGAGACGGAAGTTTTTTTTACATTTGAAATCATCATACATGTCTTAGTTAGCTCTTTATGCTTCATTTGAATGCCTATGTTATGGATCTACTAGGGCCATTATAAATATTTCACTCCTTCAGTGCGGGGATCGACTTTAGACGTCAGATTCTGACGTACGTGGACATCAGATTCTGACATCTAAAGTCGTTCCCCGCACTGAAAGGGTGTCCGTCTGATTGCCGTCCACACGTGACTGGCCAGTGGCTCCCCCTTGTGGTTTAGTTTTTATTGGAGCAGGTTGAGTTGACTCGGGGATCAAACCAGAGGAACTGGCGACTTAGAGTAGGCCGCACACAGAAGATCAACCAGATTGTGGCGCCGCCAACAAAACCACGGATAAACGCTGAACTAACATCTTAAGCCGTCTCTCTGCTGGTCACTCCCGGGGGGGGGGGGGGGGGGACGAGGACACTCAGAGGGACGGGGGCTCTTTGTTCATCATTCTAAATTAAACTTTCATTACTGAAAAAATCACATCACTCCACGGGCACAGTGATGACGTGGGGAGAGAGGAAGTAATGCATGTGAGTTTAATACTATCGTTATTTTGTATTTAAAGCAGACCACAGCTTTTAAAATGTTATTTAGTATCGTGCGCGGCAACTGTTACTTAATGTTATATGTGTAGGACAATCTGTGAAGAAGTTTGTAAGTATGATATTAATTTAGATTATTCCTTATTTTGTAGACTGAGCATGAATCTGAGCAAAGCATAATAAAAAGAACTAATATCGCAGTGCGTAAAACCGATAATACCAAAAATGAGAGTTCACTCAATTATTGTGAGTGCAAAAACATCTATTGATATATGCCTTCTGCGTAGCTCATTTGATTGGTGTGTAGACTCTCAGCTCAGAGGTCACGATTTCCTACGCCCTGCTTGTCTTGGGGCTGGCTATCGTGTGTGTGTACTTATATATACAGTGCTCCTAACTGTTAAAAAGGGTGGGTGTGTAGTGCTGTGAATCGCATATAATATGATACAGTTTTGAATTCGGACGTCCTCCTGTCACGATATTTTGGTAGACGTGCAGAAATCGATGTGCAGCCACATCCCTCACTCACTACTGAACGATATATCAGTCAATGCGAGACATTGACCCGGCGATGGTGCAATGCTGGCCCACAGTCTGCGACGCTGGCCCAGCATTTAAGCATTACCGGGTCAATGTGTGATGTTGGCTGGGATATTTGTTCTGCGGCATCTCATGTCATGTCACGAGCTATGGAATGGATACGTCCAGTGCGGGTTGTCAACCTGATATGGATCTCAGAAAATAAAGTGCATTTTAAAATGACAGACAGAAACATATATATGCACATTAAACCTGAGATCATGTACATCATGTATATCATGTATACGGTCACCATCCCAATTGACACAATGTTGGATTAATGCTGGGCCGACGTCGCAGACGACGAGCCAACATTAATCCAACATTGTGTCAACAATTCGTGTTCACTGGGATATATCACTGTTCAGTTGTCTTTTTACCGCCCGGCTATCTTTTCAGGACCGGCGACAATTTCTAAAAAAATCAATAGCTAACAACTGTGAACAATACACTCTAAACAATATAGGTTCTTCCAAAGGAACCCTTGAGTACTATCACCATGCAACCCCATGAGTAATAGTACTCAAGGGTTCCTTTTAAAAAATCTATATTGTTTAGAGTGTAGCGATGATAAACAGTACAAAAGGTTATACCACTTCACAACTGTACAGACAAATAAATATCGTTATAGACGTTTTTTTTGCTGCAGTAATTTCGTTTCAAATTGATGAAATGAGGATCTCTCTGAATTAGAGCACTGTTATTTTGCTTTTATCTCTGAGTGTGATATAGATCCGCGGGAAATGTAGATTCACCAATTCGCTCAATCATATTTCATGCCGGTTGATTTATATTTCAAATGTTTCATGACGTAAATATGTAAATGTATTGATATTATGTAAGTGGAAATATGATGTAGACATGTGAACGTATTCATAATACCTGTATGTAGCTATTCGTGCATTACTCCACAGTGTACGTGTATGATGTAAACATGTAAACATATTCATCATACATCTATGTACATGTAGCTATTCGTGCATTACTCCACAGTGTACGTGTATGATGTAAACATGTAAACATATTCATCATACATGTATGTAGCTATTCGTGCATTACTCCACAGTGTACGTGTATGATGTAAACATGTAAACATATTCATCATACATGTATGTAGCTATTCGTGCATTACTCCACAGTGTACGTGTATGATGTAAGCATGTAAACATATTCATCATACATGTATGTAGCTATTCGTGCATTACTCCACAGTGTACGTGTATGATGTAAACATGTGAACGTATTCATAATACATGTATGTAGCTATTCGTGCATTACTCCGCAGTGTACGTGTATGATGTAAACATGTGAACGTTTTCATAATACATGTATGTAGCTATTCGTGCATTACTCCACAGTGTACGTGTATGATGTAAACATGTGAACGTATTCATAATACATGTATGTAGCTATTCGTGCATTACTCCACAGTGTACGTGTATGATGTAAACATGTGAACGTATTCATAATCCATGTATGTAGCTATTCGTGCATTACTCCACAGTGTACGTGTATGTATTCCAGCTTAACTCTTACAGCGCCGGGATCGACTTTAGTCGTCAGAATCTGATGACTGCAGACGTCAGATTCGTCACATTCAGAAGTCGATCCCCATGCTGAAGAGTACAAATATTTCTAATGGCCGTAGTCCCATAACATACGTATTCAAATGAAGCAGAAAGACATTTATGATGATTTCAAATTGAATATAACATTTTGGTTGCGATGTTTTTTTTTACAAATTAATTCAGCGCTTTAAGGGTGAGGCTAGCCCTGAATACAAGTCTATTTCGGCCGAGGTGCATAATTATGCAGCTCGGGCGGAATAGTTTTGTGTTCAGGGCTAGGCAAAGGCAGGCTTTTATGACTGGTTAGTTAGAGACCTGACATTTTGATCAGAGTCCCCCATACACACATCTATATCACACATACCCCCAGCGATATTTCACACCAACTGTATCTGTAGCGGGTTTAGCTCCCAAGTTTTCAGCAGAATTCTTATGATATAAAAATTGAAAAAAAATCGATACTTTTTATTGTATAATACAGTACAATGCATAAGAAATGTCAACATTTTCTTGGGGAGCATGCCCCCTTTCAGGAAATCCTGCATCCGCCCCATCTTGCCGTATCAGGTCTGACCGTCAGACTACCAGTCTGAGGCAGACAACTGGATAGATGAAGATGCATCCGCCCCTGTGTGCCATTTGAGATCGAAAAAATCTCGCACCCCATGACTTAAATAATTATTACAATGTTGACGCTACGTGTTTTCTCGATAGGGATCTAACTGCAATAGTTTTTCAACAACTCTATTCAGAAACAAAGACTTTTCTATTTGTGGCTCTCAGTCAATCAAGACCCGAAGAAAAACTAGATTACCTCCGTCGTGTTGTTTATGTCTGGTGGCGACCTGATGACTGATAAGAGCGGGCGGCTTGTCAGTGATAACAACCATGTTTGACAAATCAGTGCTGGAGAACCACACAGAAATCACGAAATGTTAGACCAATGCTGGTTTCAATGAACGTTAAACATTAACCTTTTCACTACCATACATGACGGAAATTTCCGTCGTCATTCGTCAATGAACGTAACCATAAAATGACACAAATTTTCGTCAAATATATACTACATTTATGTATTTTTCGTCATTTGAAGCTGGAAATTGCGTTAGCAATTCCAGCTTAAAATGACGAAAAATAGAACTCCTACACCAGTATATCTCGATCCTGGCATGCACTCCGGCCTGGAAGTCAAAGGGTTAAACCGGTATTGGTCAACGTCTGGTGTTTACTGAAACAGGACCACAGGCTCCAGCATATAGCTAGTGAACACGAAATGTTCACCAAATATTGATTTAATGTCCAACATTAAACCAACATTAGGTGAATATCTTGGTAGTGTAACATGATCCCAATTTTATGTGTAAAATTGCAATAATGATTACGAGTAAACACATAGCATACATGTCATGATCATTTTGTACATTTACGTCATCACGCCTACGTTTTAAAAACATTCATTATACGCTGTAGATTCGCAGAATCCTTTTTTGGGAGTTTTATTGTTATTTTTTCCCATCTGATTTCAAATGTAGCAAAACATTTAGCAAACCATCTGAATGAGCATTGTAACCCCCTATACGTAAATTCCCAACATATATTTTAGCTCTGGTACATAAAGTGGCACAAAAGACGTGCAGCTGTAACCAACTGATAAGGATGGAGAAAATGAACAGGAAGGGAGGAGGGGGGGGGGGGTGGCTCTATCTTCTAGTGAGGAAAAAAGAGTTTTGGATAACACTAAATGTAGGCACACTCAATTGTAGTGCCCGAGCGCACAGACCAATTTTCTAGTTATAATTTTCTACTGCGCTATATGTGAATAAAATGAACTTAATCGACAACTTCACGTGTATTAGTTTCACCTTATATTGATTATGCGAAGTCTGTATTCGACGTATCACCATTGCGCCATTTGTTTAAACACTTCAAACACTCGCATGCTCACATACTTCATTTTGAAGATAATTAAAATGAGAGAAAATTACTAAATCCTTCACAACAAGTATGTTTTCAGTTTTGATATGCAATATTTTTTATAATTAGTAGGCCTAGGCGCATCAAGTTTGAGGAAATAGCGTCAACTGGAGAGATAAAGGATTACATTTGTACGACACCACTGTGATACTGAAATGTCCGCTGTATACCCAAAGAAATCATATAAGCCTACTGACCAGATGTTGGTTTAATGTTGGGCCAGCATCGCAGACGATGGTGCAACATAAAACCTACATCGAATCAGTGTAACTATCGTGCTGACTGTATCATCACATGTTTCACAAAAGCACGTTTCGAAATGTATATTTTATCAGTCATAGATGTACTATCGGTAGCTTTATGTTTCTGGACAATAACTAAGGGAATGGGGATCATACGATTTTAATTCACGCGAAGTAAATTACGATTGTGGTTTAGCTTTGTAGTCATTTAAATGACTACAATGCTAAACCACAATGGGCATTTACATGTATAACAGTTCAATTACAATCGCAGTTTGAGGTATTCGCCCATACTAGTTTCGGTTTGATTGTCACAAATTCAAACCTTTTCACGTACATCAACAATTAGTGAATGGCAACCTTTATTGTTAATATACTTTATTCTAAAAATAAATAAAAACCTGGTTATTGCATTAGACAAGTTTAGAGTTTTTGACAACCATTTAGCTTCATAACCATTTAGGGACATGCCAGCTAACTCCTACTGTAGAATAGCCTCCTACCATTAGTAGATGCAATAATAAAGTTCTTGGTAGATGGTACAAATTGTCTATTGTTTAACAGGCCATTATTATACCAGGGAAATGTCATTATATCTCCTTTTATTATTTTACATTCAGGTGACTTTCCTCACTATAATGAGATATGTTCATTTTTTTAAAACAGTGCAAATCAGACACCATCGGAGGGGCATAGGCCTACGAGATTCTCGTTATATTCTCGAGACACGAGACATGCTCGTGGTGCCACACTGCTCGCCAGAGGGTGTGATAGTAATACCACGTCACTCACCAGAGGGGGTTACGTACCGGGGCGCGATATAAGCGCACCTCCTCGGCAGATGGTTTTGAATTGTTGCTTCGTCCCCTGCTGTTCTCGCCCCGCGGACATTTCTCAATTGGCTCGATAGGGTGCCGTACCCCTCGTGATGTGTTCACCCCCCGCCAGGGGGACTAAGGTGGTGCTGCCCCCACACGGCGAGGTGGTGAATGACGATGACAGTCACAGTGTGAACAGCTTACATAAATCCCTTGTCTGATCAGCTAACGAGCTGCTCCCACCCAGTGCTGGCTCATTGTAGGCCTTACGTTGGTGATGATGGCCCATCATTGACCCACAATTGTGGTAACGTTGGGCCAGCGTCTGACATCAGCTTCCCCACGATCATATCTGCCGTGCAAAGACAAACAGCAGTAACTGCTTACTTGGAAAGTAAGCAGTTACTGCTGTTTGTCTTTACACTGTGGATATCATCCCCATCCAGTCAGATTTGTCACAGGTTTGTCACAGGTGGGTGCGAAAATTCATTACTGTTCATTGAGTTCCATTTTTCACCCGGAAAAGATTTTCAATAGAGCTGAGCAATAGATGGCTAAGATCAGAATGTCTAATGACACTATCATGTCAGTGATGCCTCGAGTGCCATTTTAATTGGGGCGGCTGACAATAAGGCATGTGGCCTGTTGTGAGCTGAAAAATATATAGGATAAAATTGATAATAAAGGACATTACCCCTGTTATCACCCATGTATATTCTGTCGTGTTCCTTCACCTCGAGGTATGAGTGTAGAACGACCTTATTGGGACGACTTGTACCATTTTTTTTATATTGAATTAGTTTTATTCGAAATATGTCATGTGGAACATAAAATTACCACACTACCACACAACTACTAGTAATATGTGTCCATTAAAATGACCATTGAATTAACGAAGCATGAAGTGGTCAGTTGTGATGATCTCTGGTATACAATGATGATCATCGCATAATGAAAAATCTTTACTTGAAGATTATCTTTTTCTTATTTTCAATAGAAAAGTTAAGATATATCTTAACTTTTCTAATGTAAATGAGAGAAAGTTAGGATAATCTTGAACTTAGATTTCTTGTAGAAATGAACCCCTGATCATCATACAATGACCATCACCACGTAATGATGGGGTGTTTGGTGTGATAAATAATAGCTTCCTGAACAGATAAGGCACAATGTGACACAGGGGAGCATTCATTATCAGATAGTGATCCTTCTGCCATATACTGCCCTACAGATAGCAAAAACAGGAATGAGACTTTAACACCTAATGGTTTAACCTTTTTTCTGCTGGGCAGCTTTTGAGCAAGCTAAAAAATAGCTTGTGATGAAAATAACTTGTGGTGAATGTTCAGTAGATTGAATAATTCAATATTGGAGATGTCTATTTTTCATTAATTCAATATTTCTTATCAGTTAAAGCTGTCAATTCAACGCCAAGTTTTCTAATTTGAATTTTCACCCACTTAGGTTGTGTCACGCTACCGCGAGATGTCAATGGTTAATTTACCTCCCTCCAGGGTTAATCACAGACAGCGCGTTTAAATAGGCGCCTGTTACACCAAACATGTTTTCTGCCTCACGTGTGATATCATCTCAATGAAATCGCTGCTCAAGGGCATTGAACATTTTTAAATTACAGCGGAAACTAGAAACGTGCACCCGAGCGTGTATTTATGATTAAATGATGATAAAACAAAAGACAATTTTTATATCTTTAATTCTTATTTTTTAGGATGTACCATTCACTCCTGAAGTACCAAACTTCATCCGCAATCGATGCATGTCCCTTTATTGCTCGAGTGGCTGAACACGCCATCTCTTTCCTGGCTACTCAGTTATATCCCTGTAACATACATCCTTTTTATCATGTATTTATGTCATCTTTATAGTCGTGGTATACCATGTTAACATCCTTTTTATTTTGATCATTTGCAGATGGATGGTACACGAAGTGGATGACTTTACGCTGACCAGCTGATCATTAAGACCAGTCAGGAAGAGCTGAATCAAAACGAGGACGTGTCAATCAGAACGAGGGCAGCCGTGAGGTGGCCGTGACACCCATAAAGGGAGTGTGAGGTGTACCATGGGGGTACCTGGCATCAGCTGGTTATACCTGGTTGTTCAGGTGTTCACATTGCTCCACGTCTCACCAGGCCAGCAATCCAGCGTGGTGGAGTATGTGATTTATGAGGAGCTGGTTGAGGATACCTCAGTGGGGAGCATCCTCACGGACTCTGACCTCATGGACACCTACCCGGGGTCCGTGAGGGAGCTGAGGTTTAGGTTACTGGGGGACCCAGCCAGGGAACCTGCTCTACAGTACTTCACGGTGGACTGGGAGTCGTCATGGATCAGGATAGGGAAGCAGATAGACCGGGAGGAGGTGTGTCCAGGAGCTCACAGCTGTAGACTCACGTTTGGAGTGGGGGCTGAGGAGGGGGGTCTACTCAGCATTGTCATCACAGTCCATGTAGATATCCTGGACCTCAATGATAACTCCCCCTCATTCCCTCAGGATAAACTCAGGTTAAACATCGAGGAGCACACCCTGATAGGCAGGAGGTATAAACTACAGCCGGCAGATGATCCAGATTACGGGGCCTTCTCTATACAGAGCTATGCCCTGGACCAGGATTACGGAATGTTCAGACTGGAGTACAATCATCAGTTGAAACTAGAAGTGACGGGTAATTTAGACAGAGAGATCCGATGTTGTTATACTATGGTGATACGAGCTTCTGACGGTGGCAGCCCTGCTCTTACTGGTAACATAACACTAGACATAACAGTAACTGATATCAACGACCACTTACCAGTGTTTAACGACTCGCTATTTGAGTTTACGCTCCCAGAGAACACCCAATCCCCATATCTGATAACAACCCTCACAGCCACAGACAGTGACTCGGGTCAGAATGGTGTGGTGCGCTATGCCTTTGAGGGCCCCTCTGGTCAGATACCTCTGGAGATAGCTGATGACTCAGGAGAGGTGTTCCTCATGAGGGAGCTGGATTATGAGACGGCTCAGCAGTACGCTGTCACCGTGATAGCCTACGACCAGGGTTCGCGTCCACACACGTCATACGCCACGCTACAGGTGTACGTACAGGATGTGAATGACAACCCGCCCTCTATCAGTGTGACCGGGGTGACCTCTGACCTCCCCCCTGTAGTCATGGAAAACCTGGACAGCGGGGCATTTGTGGCGCGCCTCATTGCCTCAGACGCTGACTCAGGGGATAACGGCAGGCTCACGTGTGACGTCAGTGACGAGCACTTTGAGCTGGTGAACACCTGGGGCTCACAGTACCAGCTCATCACTAGCACCAGCTTCAACAGGGAGTTCATCAGCTCATACAACATCACAGTCACGTGCCGGGATATGGGGGCTGTTCCCATGGAAACCACACAGACATTCCGGGTGTTTGTCGGCGACCAGAATGACAACCGCCCTCTGTTCACACAGCCTCACTATCAGATCTCAGTAAAGGAGGGTAACCTGGTGAATTACGTCATCACCACGGTGGTTGCTAAGGACGCTGATGTGGGCGATAATGGGCGGATTACATACATCATCCTGGGGTCCGGGGTTCAGTTCTGCCGCGTGAACCCCGTCACGGGCACGGTCAGCGCCTCTACCGTGCTGGACTATGAACTAATGCAGCAGTTGGTGGTTCAGATCGAGGCTCGTGATAACGGGAACCCCTCTCTGGCGAGCACTGTGACCTTGAACATGACCATCCTGGACATAGATGACGAGCCTCCAGTGTTCACTGAGGGGAGGTATGTGTTCTCAATACAGGAGAATCTGCCCCCAGGACAAATGGTGGACCAGGTCAGAGCCGGCGATCCCGACACGTTACCAGCCAATATCAGGTAATAACATCATATATACTACATATACTATGCTCTTGCACTATCAGGGACGAATTCAGAATTAAAAAATGGGGTGTGCTGCTGAAATAAATATTTATAGTGTTATAGTGTGATCCGGGTTAACGATGCTTAAAATAAACAAACATGGAATGAACATGTTTTTGCATACATTTCATGCACGGAAAAATTGCAAAACTAATGTTATTCTAGGACGGTAAGATACATCTAGGTACCGTCATTAGGTACCACTGAGTACTATAGTTCACGTTTATAACGTATTAACTTATATACTTTGTTGTTGCTGCTTAGATATTTTATCCATCAGGCCCAGCACCTGGCGCTGTCTCTGATGTATTGTTGATGATCAACATGTATTTTATCTATCTTTTTTTGTCTCAGGTATTTTATTCGTCAGGATCAGCACCTGGCCTCATCGCTGTTCTCTATGGACAGGTACACAGGTAGACTGATGACCAAGGTGAGTCTGGACCGTGAGAGATCCAGCCTGTATGAGGTGATCATAGTAGCCACTAATGTAGGAGGTGAGATGTCACGTACAGGTACAGGTGTACTCACCATACAGATCACAGACGTCAACGACAACCCTCCTCAGATGAGATTCCCCAATAACGAGAACAACACAGTGGTGATCACGCGTCAGGATTTCCAGGGAGTCCATGTGTGTACTGTACAAGCTATAGATCCAGACTCTGGAGAGAACGCAAGGCTCACGTATGAGTTTGTGTCTCAACGTGAGAACTCCATCTTTCACTTGGACCCCATGACGGGGAAGGTGCTGGTCGTGACAGAGCCTCAGGATAAGGGGTTTATAGTGTATGATATGCTGGTGGTGGTCACAGACCATGGAGAACCACAGAGATCTACTAACAGTACACTGTTTGTGGGACTTAACAGCTCTAGTTACCCTGGAGGTACGGTGGAGGGGCCTGTGGAGGGAGGAGGAGGAGCTGTCCTCAGAGGGAGGGCTCTCACTGTGTTTGTGTGCATCGTGGCAGTGGCTGTGGTCATTATCTGCCTTCTGATGGCCGCTATAGGACTCGTACTGTGGAGAGGAAAGCAATCACGGGAGGTACCAAGGCATAAGGTCAGTACCACGAGTACAACCATAGAACAATCTTCATATTAGGCTCCTTGCTCATTGCTAATTATTTTATAACAAATAATAAACAACATTCTATTAGGAATCCTTCTAACGCTCTAAGTCTTGAACAAAAAGTTTTTGAAGGTTCAATGTTGTATATTAAAGTGGAAAAAGGTTCCATAAACATCCAGATATGTATATGAAACATTATGCTACTATACAGTAAGGATCTTTTGTTCTTAGAGTGTATTCTTTACCGAACATAGATACCTTTCTTGGTAAAGATTTGAGTTCTTCCTTTGCAAAGATTTGTATTATAACCAACAAAATATATTGTACATATGTAAACATCCACGTGTAAGTATTCACTCACCATTTACTTTTCATCAAGGTCAAGACACCAGCACCTGAGGTCAAATCTTGACGGCGGTGTCTTGACCTTGCAGAAGGCAAGATGTGATTCACCAGACCTTTCTGTCACGTGAGTCCAGACTTGCAGCGTGATACCATGCCTGAGTAGCGCGGCCCGGGGCCATGCCTGGGTCAGATAGCATTATGATGCTGACCATGTCCCTTGTTTGTTGTAGGAGTTCCAGCGTTCGGGTCATACACCAGGTGTGGTGGTGGATGACATCCTGCCCAGCAGCGAGGAGGAGGTCTATCCCCCTGACGTGTCCATGTCACGGATCAGTATGAACAGCCGTTCTAATAGTATCTGCTCCCCAGAGAGACGGCTAGCTGAGGGGAGTGAGGGCAGGCACCCTCAAACACCCTCAAGCCCTGCAGGACACCTACTGCCATCTGGTGAGGAACCAAGATATATACAGGTGGGCTGCGCTTTATCTGTCAACCAGTGTTTGCTCATCCCCGGGAATATCACATACAGTATATAATGCAATAACTTTGGAAACTCAATACTGTTTCATGCGTGTGGTTTTCAGAGAAATATCCTTGTTCCTCCCTTCTCAATGTCACTAGGCGATCACGTTTATGGTGGTGTTAGGGCCAAGGTTGAAATCAATGTATCTCAACACTGAAGACAAAATCTCAGTAGCCCAATATCAATAAGCAACTGATTTTCCTGAAACATTGCATTAGGGCTAAAATGGAAATTATGACAACCTCTATAATCCATTAAATTAACTGGGCTTTCAAACCGTAATTTTTTACGTGTCAAACGGTTAAAACCTAAAATTATCAATATAATTATGTGAAATTTTAAGGTGTGTTGAGCCTTTACTAGCAAATCGAGAATTTAGTTAAAAGCATGCGCTACTCTTAATTTTGTCTCCAGGTATTGGTGTAGTGAACTCCCTGATGCTGGCCAATTCCTGAGTGGCCAACATCAAGGAGTTCATAACACCTCAGGTGTGAGTTTCTAAACTTTTATTTGATCTGTCTTGGAAATGAGCAAACTGTTGGTTTTATGCTGAGTCATCGTTGCAGACGGTGATCGAGCATGAAACCTACATAGGGTCAACGGGTCCTTTGTGTATTGGGCTGAGTCTATTGTTCTTAAAAATACCAATGATAGGCCTACATGGCAATGGGCTATTTTTTATAATTCTTCATTTATTTCAAACAGTTTATGATTTGTTAACATGTAGATCATAACTATGTACACGTATATATCTTTTTGTTGATTTATTTGCTGACCATTTAAGCCCTCCTGCTGACCATTTAAGCCCTCCTGTTGACTATTTACACCCTCCTGCTGACCATTTACGCACTCCTGTTGACTATTAACGCCATCCTGTTGACTATTTACACCCTCCTGCTGACCATTTACGCCCTCCTGCTGATTATTTATATATATAAACATATTTATTTCAGGTGGATTGCCCAAATAGCGCATCAAGCACTAGACGAGGGGTTCTCCACATATACATAACATTTATGTACAATACGAACAATACAATACAATACGAACAATACAATACAATACAGTACAATACAATACAATACCTTAAAATACAATACAATACAAAACATTAATTTAATATTCAGCAAAATGTCACGTATTATTTATTTACGCCCTCCTGCTGACTATATACGCCCTACTGCGGACTATTTACGCCCTCCTGCTGACTATACACCCTCCTGCTGACTATATACACCCTCCTGCTAATTATTTACGCCCTCCTGCTGATCCTGCTGATTATATACACCCTCCTGCTGATTATATACACCCTCCTGCTGACTATATACACCTCCTGCTGACTATATACACCCTCCTGCTGACTATTTACGCCCTCCTGCTGACTATTCACGCCCTCCTGCGGACCATTTACGCCCTCCTGCTGACCATTTACGCCCTCCTGCTGACCATTTACGCCCTCCTGCTGACCATTTACTTCCTGCTGTTGGTCATTTACGCACTCCTGCCGACCATTTACGCCCTTCTGCTGACCATTTACGCCTTCCTGCTGACCATTTACGCCCTCCTCCTGCCTATTTACGCCCTCCTGTTGACCAATTACGCCCTGCTGCTGACCAATTACGCCCTCCTGCTGACCATACACGCCCTGCAGTTGACAGTTCACGCCTTGCAACTGTGTGTGAATATTAGATATTGATACAATTTGTTTTACTCTGCCAGGTACACCGGTTTTTGGAGTTGATGAAGGAGGAGTCTGACGGTGAGAGTGGGTGTTCTGGGGAGCTCTCTAACACTGACAGCGGTAACGGGGCCAGCCTGGAGAACGACACGCCCAACAAAAGAACCATACCCGGTCAGTAGAATACTTGATACACTCTAAACAATATATATCTATATTTAGCAAGAACCCTCAGTACTTCACCATGCCACCCATGCAGGGAGAAGCCTTGAGTAGGATCTCATTGGTCTTTGCATGGAAAGTATTGAAATGTTCTCTTTTAAAGTGCAGATCAGGCACTTCATAATAATAAATAAAAACGATCATGGCATGTATTGTCAGGTTTAATCAACATTACAATATTTTTTATTGTTCATTTGCTTTAATAGTGGACGAAATAGATCTGATATCCAGATAGATAACTGCCTCAGATTATGTCGCGTGATGTATGTGGCTCTCACGTGACATATTACGGTCTAGCTCGTACTTGACCGCATTGGTGAGAATTTACTGTGAAAGTGCACCTTACATTTTACAACTCCATTATCGCGAGTGAGACGCATGCGAGGTCATGTGTCAGTAACAGAGTAAACATTATCACAAAAGGTTTTGTCCTTATACTGATGTGAGGTAACATTCCTAAACCTACCCTCTTAATCTTTCGTGGCGACATCTCAATGGATGCTTCATTATTTGCTAATTCATGTAATTTCATGTTTAGTGTTTCCTGTCTAGTTTGAAAGTTAATAGTCTATGTTTTTTTTTGTTTTTAGGTTATCCGGGTTTGGCTACACACATACACGGACCACGGCCTCCGTACCCCACCCAGATGAACACCTTCTCCCATCCTGCCATCCCACCATCCCCTCCCCCCAGGACATCCAGCAGGTCTAACCCCACCTCCCCCACATCACCCACCAAACCCAGCGTACCCACCTCACCCACGTACATGAACAACGAGATGCTCAACAGGAAGAGGCGAAGAGATGCCGGTAACGGAAATGACGCAAACATTGTTAAAAACGGGAATACCCCCAGCAATAACTCCCCTTATTATGACGTCATATGTAACCCAACGGACAGAATGGAAAATGGCGGTCATCATTTCGGCCCGGGGGCATCTCAGCCTGTACAAGGTCACCATTTCAGCCCGGTATCATCTCAGCCCATACAAGGGGCCTTGAAGGCGAAGCTTAGAGAGAAGAGGAGAATCCAGCAGTTAAAGCCACACACAGCTCCCCTATACCCGCTGTGTGAGGTGTC
>OZ024913.1:8779549-9062049 GCA_964017125.1 Flabesymbios commensalis
AATTAAAAGGTGGACAACAGAAAAGATGTGAAAATGCAAGGGAGGAGCATCTTCCATGCAAGGCTCGCTTCTTGCGAGGTCTCGGACTGCGACCTTGGGAGCAGCGAGCGTTGCGTGGGAAAGTGGGAAGGAGAAAAGATGGTGTAATCAAGGAGGTTATATTTAACATCCTTCGTGTAATCAAAGAGTCTAGAAAAATGGTTTCAGACTCTTTGGTGTAATAATAATAATAATATATTTATTTCGTACTCGGGGTACATGTACATGCAATAGAACAATAACATTTAAAGTGTAATTATGTGAATATATAGAAAAATCACTCGGTGCACAGAAGATCGATCCCAGATATTATGTCCTCTCGTGGTATGTTACCTAAATGTACATTGTTTCTTAGTGTCAATAATTGATTAATACAGGCTGATACAGCGACAACATCATCAGCAGGCATGTCAGATTGTAATGAATGTCTGGACGTAGGTACATTATGGCGTGATATATTATACAGAAAAGATATATGGCTGACACTATTTGAAACGGCGGAGCTGCTGCCTTGCATTGTAAGATTATGACATATTTTTATTATTTCATTTTCAGTCTGAGCATTCTTATTTACAAAATTTACAAACCGTTTATGGAGTTGAACATGTATGGGTTTAACATCCCACAATACAGGTAATATAATTTTATGAGTTTTATTAGGTAGTCCATCAATGCGCCTGAGACATTTCCTCCACGCGGTATAAAATGCCTCAGGAGCATTGGTGGAGTAGTCCCAAAGTTGGGAGCCGTACACTCCCATACAAAATAAATTAAATAGTTTTCTTTTAACATTACCTTTGATAAAACCAAAGCTTGATAACAACTGATTCGTTCTCATATACAAATCATCAGTTGAGCGTTTTATACGTGAATTCATTATGTTAGGTCCTATAATATTTCCTAGGTGACATTCTATACTAGTATTCGTTAATGTTTTTCCATCGAAACATATTTGTAACTTTTCAGATTTAGATGAACTGCAGGGAAAATGTATAAATTTACTTTTATCAGCATTGAAAATCAAATCAAAAGTTTTTGTAAACTCGGAGCATATTTTCAGCATCAGCGACATAGCGTGTTTAGTGGGGGCCAACAAAACAACGTCATCGGCATAGGCTAGAGCACCTGTAAAAATGTTTCCTATGTGGCATCCAATTCCTGACTTCCTGATGAGGAGAAGACAACCTAATTCACGAGATAAGCGACATCTGGTGAATAGCTATACATGTATGTATATTACACTACAATAAAGGAGCATGAATATGTGTATCCCAGCAAACACAAAACATTTGTATAACATATATACAACGTCGGCCCAACGTCTTCGACGTTGGTCCATCATTGTATAAATGTCATGCAAATGTTTTGTGTTTGCTGAGTATGCTGGCGTGCGTGCGTGCTTGCGTGCGTATAAAATAAAATATATATATATATATAATATGACATAATATTATTGTGAAATGCGTTTAAAGGGACCCCTTGGGATGAGACATTTTCAATGTTGTCAATTTTGAAAATTTAATTTATATGAAGCTATATAGCCTACTGATCTTAACTGAAAATACGAAAAGGGCAAAAAACAATTTTAAAGCACCGAAAAAGAGTGAAATAGTTGTATTTCTATGTCGTATATTGCCATGTAAACAAAACAAGTCAGCAATATTCAGCGCTTTACATCACATATTCCCACGCATCAGACGGTAAGATCAGAGCAGTCGCCGCTAATTGGTGTCTTATAGTCAGGACACGGGAGGACACACCTGCAGCACTGGTTGTCTACCCAACGCTGGGCCGATGCCATCAGCATGTGGCCCAATGCTGTGAAAACATTCAACCGTCCTTCAGGTATACAAATAGTTTGTTTGGGTTACTTCTGGTTTCATAGAAATGTTGATTAAAAATATTTGTAAAAATATGAAAATTCTGAAAAAAATAAAAACATGATCCGTGGGATACACTACTTCAGTACGGAATTAAAAACGAAAATTGCTGTCATCCCAAGGAGCTGCTTTAAACTAATGTTGGTTAAATTCTGGTCCACTGTCTGCGACGCTGGCTAAATATTTAACCAACATTAGTTTCTTGGGTGGGCTACGCGGGAAATTGGGATGTGTCTATGCGGGGACAATCACTGACGAGAATCAATGATCATCTGGTTCACCTGTGACTGGCTGCCGGCACCGATGGCTCATTCGGTCTAGTTATGGCTCTAAACTGGGCTCGAATTCCGGCCGTGCCGGATATTTGTCATCGGCCGACGGTGTTGTGCATATAGGCTACAGTGCTCTAAACTGTTCAAAGGCCTGGATTGTGCAGTGCTGTGTATGGTACTGCCAACTGTGCACTATAAAAAACCTTTAAGTCATTGTAGTAGGGCGTAGTCCCAACTTCATGCTTCCATATGTCGGAATATTGCCATGTTTGTGCAAAAAACGACGTAAAGAAAATTCACTCACTAATTCCCTCTGTGACTGGGTATGAACAATCTCTGGTATAATTTCGTGCAAAAGACACGTTTGTGTCGCCATCTAGTGATTGTGGCACGTACTTCACGTACTGTCAGGTTAGTATATATCATGTATACCTGTGTCAACCTGTCCATGACACATGTGAATCTCAGTCTGTAAACTAATTTGGCAGATATTGAGCCAACTATAAACATTATAATAATGACTCAAGCTCTGTTGCTGACTACAATAATCAACCAGATCAGATCGTGTGGAATGTAGTTGGTAATCCCACGATGACAGATCAATTTTGTCATTGTTTACCATCGTGACCTGATGTCAAGCCGTATAGCCTACAGGTGGGATACGACCAAAGTCTATATCACCTGCTGTGTGCGTTATGATATTATCTATATGATATACGAGACGGGTACATCGCATACGTGTGTGAAAATGATTTAATAAATGAAAATACTACTCAATTCTTATTGTTGTTGAGGAACATAATTATTTCAAAGACTTGATGTATTCAAGAAGATATTCACAGGAGTTTAAGCAGAATGTTTCTGAGCCTTATGAAGCTATTTCGTGTTGGTTTACAGAAGCTTCTAACAGCACGTAGACTCACCCTGACTATCACCGCTGTCATTGTGGTGTTTGTATTCCTGTATTTTGAGGTGTTGAGGTCGAGGGGTGGATATATCCCTAGTTTACCATGGGAAGGATGTACTCATAACCTCTCAGTCTGGTTACAAGGACACAATCACAGGGAAACTCAGTCATATCTAGCGAGTGACATCATAGCCACTGGTCTCGGGAATATCCTGTTCCAATACGCATCTCTGTACGGCATCGCCAAAACCAACTCCAGGATACCAGTGGTTTCCAAAAATATAGTTCTGCATGAAATATTCAACCCAACTGCCCTGTGTTCAACTGAAGAGCGACCTGGTGTGAACTGGGGTAAACTAGTGGAGTGGAAGGCGTCGTCCAGAGAGGTGAGGTTGCAGCAGATTCACAGTCAAGTGAATCTAGAACTCATTGGATTTTTCCAGTCTTGGAAATATTTTGAAGACGCTGAGGTTGAGATAAGGAGTCAGTTTGTGTTTTGGAGTGATGTAGTCGACCAGGCTGAGGGGTTTCTGAGGAGTGGAGTGAGTGAGATGGGAATGGAGCCATCAGGAGTGACTTATATAGGAGTCCATGTGAGGAGGGGGGACATGTTAACACCACGGTTCATCCAGCATGGCTATACTGTAGCTGATATTGAGTATCTCCAGAGAGCCATGACAGAGATGGAAAGACGACAGAGACATATAGTGTATGTGATATGTAGTGATGACATGACGTGGTGCAAAGAGAACATAGACATCACAGGGAGGTCTGTAATACACTCAGAGGGCCACTCAGCCCCTCTGGACCTAGCCATACTAAGTCAGTGTAACCACACTATTATGACTGTAGGTACGTTTGGCTGGTGGGCTGGCTGGCTAGCTGGTGGTGATGTCATATACTACAAGAATTACCCGAAGCCACAATCAAGACTCTCAAGAGCATTCTCTAAGGACAAAATGGATTATTTTTATCCTCACTGGAAAGGAATGTGATCTACTGGCATCAATCCATCCACCTCACGAAGCTACTGAGTTAATATAGCATTCTTGCCAATCATCCAAACAATTAATAATTCGCCATTGTTACAACATTTAGATAACATATTTTTCCACAAGAGTACCGACTTTGTATCTGATGGATTCGTAATGCCATTATCCTTAAATCACCATGATATTTTCTGTCACATTCACTCTCATTCAATTTAAATAGCATCATAACCATACAACTATAAATTTTATATTTTTATAATAAAGTCAAATGCGTTATTATTGAGTTTCGTTATCATTTCTAGTTAGTTATAATTCATTGTACTTTTTTCTTGACACCTTAACCCTTTGACTTCCAGGCCGGGGTGCATACCAGGATCCAGATATACTGGTGTAGGAGTTCCATTTGAAGCTGGAATTGCTAACGCAATTTCCAGCTTCAAATGACGAAAAATACATAAATGTAGTATATATTTGATAAAAAATTGTGTCATTTTATGGTTACGTTCATTGACGAATAACGACGGAAATTTCCGTCATGTATGGTAGTGAAAAGGTTAAGCTCTAAACACGACTATGATTGTTTGTGTTAAATACTTCATAGCACTGAATTCAAAGTCGTTTTCTGTTCCTGAAGCCATTTCCTGCTTGTGTTGTAACGATATATGTTCCCATGTAAACTAAATTCACCACACCAGAGCCTGGGCATAGTTAACAATTCATAAGTAACAATTCAAACACCCATCACTACGCATTGCACAATAAAGCCACTCATTAGGCAGCGTATTGTAGCAATAGAGCCACTCGTTGCACATGTTGTAGCAGTACAGTCACTTATTGCATTGCGCATGAGTAACGCTATCCATTGTAATTGTAATATTGGGCGTTGTAGCATGCAATCAAGCCACTTATTGCACTGCGCATTGCAGCAATAAAGCCACCTATTGGTTTGACCATTGTAGCAATAAATTCACTCATTGCATTGTAGCATAAAACCACCCGTTGCACTATTTTACTTCGCATTATAACAATATAAACATCCGTGACTACGCATTGCACAATTAAGCCACCCATTGGGCAGCGCATTGTAGCAATAAAGCCACAATTGCACTACGTATTGTAATTACAATTGTTTTAACAATACAACTTTAACTGCGCAATAACTCTACCCATGGCATGGCGCATTTGAACAATAAACCCACTTTTATATCCAAGGGGATGATACGTATCAGCAAGAAACCAGATTACTCTTTGCATATAAAAATGTGAGAATTGTGTCACTTGAATTGACTCATGTCACTCACCAGGTGTCGCTGGGATGTGAGAATATGCCTCATATCAGAAATACATCGTATCGATGGTGGAAGCGCAAAACCACCTATCTATATTACAGATAGATGGTGAAAACTCAAAACCTCCTATCTTTTAGATAGATGGCGGAAGCGCAAGACCACCTATCTGAAAAAATGAAGTTTTGAGTCAATCGATAATAACTGGATCATTTTAACTATTCATGGAGATTATTTACCAAAATGGCTGTGTACATTAATAATTATCATGGGCTAGTTTTAAAAAAAATTAATGACAAAAATAAATAAACGACACATTAATAAGATCAGATAGGTGTTTTGACTTTCAATTTTCTGAAATTATTTGAAAGTTAGGGGGGTTTGCATTTCACGTAAAATTTCATTTCAAACCAATCAATACTCTGATTAACATAAAACCATCATTTTGTAAACTAATTGAATTTAATGATAAACCTTGCCTTAAACTCTGTTGACACTAATACAAGTAGAACACGGATATACCCATTGGCAGGAGTATGTAGGTGGTGGTGCAAAGCGGTGTATCTTTCATAGTCTAAGATAATAAATGTCCATCACAGGGGTGGAGATGAAAAATAAAAAAACACAGAGTCAATTTTGGAGTACATCTCAGTAGCCCTGCATCACACCCAGCTCTCAGTAGCTCAACATCATACTCAGCTCTCCATCACACCCAGTTCTCAGTAGCTCTCCAGCACACCAAACTCTCCATGACACCCAGCTCTCAGTAGCTCTCCATGACACCGAACTCCCCATCACACCCAGCCCTCAGTAGCTCTCTATCACACAGAACTCTCCATCACACCCAACTCTCAGTAGCTCTCCAGCACACCAAACTCTCCATCACACCCAGCTCTCAGTAGCTCTCCATTACAAACCAGCTCTCAGTAAATCCCCATCACACCCAGCTGTCAGTAGCTCCCTATCACACCCAGCTCTCCATCATACCCATCTCTCCAGCACACCCAGCTCCCAGTAGCTCAACATCATACCCAGCTCTCCATCACACCCAGCTCTCAGCAGCTCTCCATGACACCGAATTCTCCATCACACCCAGCTCTCAGCAGCTCTCCATGACACCGAACTGTACATCACACCCTACTCTCAGTAGCTCTCCAGCACACCAAACTCTCCATCACACCCAACTCTCAGCAGCTCTCCATCACACCAAACTCTCCATCACACCCAGCTCTCAGTAGCTCTCCATTACAAACCAGCTCTCTGTAGCTCTCAATCACACCCGTCTCTCCATCACACCCAGCTCTCAGTAGCTCTCTAGCACACCAAACGCTTCATCACACCCAGCTCTCAGTAGCTCTTTATCACACCCAGCTCTTCATCACACCCAGCTCTCAGTAGCTCTTCATCACACCCATCTTTCCATCACACCAAGCCCTCATGCAGTAGCTCCCTATCACACCCAGCTCTCCATCACACTCATCTCTCTGTAGCTCTCCTTTACACCCAGCCCTCAGTGGCTCCCCATCACACCCTCTTTAACTACATCACACCAAACCAAGCTCTCTGGCACACCCAGCTCGATCACACCTAGATCTCAGTAGCTCTCCATCACACCCAGCTCTCCGACACACGCAGTTCTCCAACAAATCGCCCTCAGTAGCTTTCCATCACACCCAGCTGAATGTTTAATATAAACGCAGGCTCACCACTTTCAGCATCATTTTCTTGACAGTTTTGCGCTGTCATTTAATTTCGAACCCAAAAAGATAGGTGGTTTTAACGTATGCGCTTAAACAAGTGTTAAAAGCTATTTTCCATCAATTTATCCCTTAGAAAAGTTGACAGATAAAACAAAATTGGCAAAGCAATACTTGGAATGCAAAATCTGGAAAACGCCTATTTTGCAGATAGGTGGTTTGCGTTTCCGCCATCCATCTAAAATATAGGAGGTTTTGCGCTTTCATCATCTATCTGTTAGATAGGTGGTTTTGCGCTTCCACCATCGGTATGTATTTCTGATGCTATTTATTTTATATTATTGAAATTATATTATATAAAATTACCCATTTTACTGCTCATTGTAGCAATGGAACCCCAAATTTCTCTGCTCATTGTAGCAATAAAAACACTCATCATTGCGCATTGTAGCGAAAAAGTCATTCCATTCATTCAATAAAACCATCCATTTTATTGTAGCGATAAAGCAATCTATTGCTCTATGTATTGTAGCAATAAAGCAACACATTGCTCTAACCATTTCTGCAATAAATCCACCCATTACACTGTCCATGGTGACAAAACAATATAGCCACAGCGCATTGTGGCGATCATCGATTTCCGTTTCCCATTGTAGCAATCGAGCCACTCATTGCTATGCGCATTGTAGCGACCAAGCCACTCATTGCAATGCGCATTGTGGGAATAAAGCCACAATAAAGACGCTCAGTGCAACAATGAATCCACCCATTGCACTGCGCATTGTAACAATACAAACACCCTTCTTGGCGCTTTTTAGAAATAAAGCCTCCGATTTACTATGTAGATAAAATTGAGACTTGTGTCACTTGATATGTCTCCAAGTCACTCACCAGGATTCGCTGCGCTGGCATCATAATTATTTATTTTGTATCTTGTTAAACATGATTCGCATAATGTTAAATAGGTGGCTCGATGCGATTCGCTGAGCTCAGGTTGTAGGCACACCGGCATGCGCAGCATGGTCAACCTTTTAATGAGTGGGGGCCGTCAAAAGTAAATATTTTGAATCGAAACGACTCACTTGCTTAAAGCTTTATATGAAGCAGTACTCATCAACGTATACATAAATGTGTATTTAATCCTATTTTAATATATTACCCCCTCACAGAAAATATGGGTAAAGCCCTTTGCTTTTAATAGTTTATTACGCGTTGATTGCAACTAATGATTTCTTTGAACACAATTTTTCTTGTCACTGATTTCAATGCCTTTATATTGTCACCTAATTTCTGCACTGATCGTGGTCGAATTATTTGCGTCTTAACACAATTTTTAATGTCACTGATTCTAATGCTTTACTTTCACTTACTTTCTGCAATAATCAAGCATAACCTCCCATCCCGCACCCCAACAAACAGAGATGTTGAAGAAGAAGATGAATACTAAACCAGCAAAAATGACCTAAAACGCAAATATAAAAAAAATTCTGGATCCGGATCATAATCCGGATTGTCCCCAAATGAGCAGGATTGTTACTTGGCCCGAGGCACAACTGGTAAAAGTTTCATGCAATCCTGCTGTGAGCAAACAAAACAAACAAACAAAAACAAACAAACAAGCAAACAGACACGACCAAACCATAATATTGTGGACAGAGGTAGAGATGATAACGTTATGTCGATATGTCTATCAAGTGAAATCAACTACAATTAAAGCTCCTAATTTAAAAATGCAACAAAATCGTTATTATTTAACTGAAGGCACATCATAACTAAACATCACTTCACAAGCATCATCATTGTTAGTTTTCAAAAGCTGGGTCGAGATGGTCATCTCGACCAATCCGAATTCTACGATCGTAACTTGTACGAGAAGACGGGCTCTGACCATTTAACACAACATCACAGACTAACTTGTAGGACACTAATATTTATTGTAGCTTAATTACTGTAAAGTGATAAAGATATTTTATTTCTTGAAAGTTTGTTTCCAAGATATGTCGGTGAGTGTATTTGTTTGAATAAACTTTAACTCAAAAGTCTCATCTATTAATTATTGAATTAAATAATATAAGAGTTATTCTATGAAGAAAATGAATTCCTCTATTTTCAATTCAATTTTGTTGTTGCTAGTACATATTATTTTGAATTAGAAATATATATTTTTTAAATATTTGAATATAACTAAAACAGTTATATACAGAAGTTTAATGAATACTAAATACAACTGAATATTCAAACCTTGCAATCGAATGCAGACGACTACAAATATTTATTATGTATTGGGCATGGGCCATGTGTCGCATATTTTTAATGTGTTTTGTTCTACCAAGGTGTTTTGATAGTATATCACACGCATGGCGCAATGTCTTGATTTTGATGTTTAACGTAGATCCCCGCACAGAAAGAATTGAAAAAATTTCTAATGGTTGTAGACCCATAACACAGGTATTCAAATGAAGCAGAAAAAGCTATAGCTAAGACATTTATAATGATTTCAAATTAAAAAAAATCTTTGGTCTCCATGGGTTATATAAAAATGTTTGAGCCCTTAAAAGTTAAACGCACATCGCGACATTGTATAAGATGTGTCTATTATGCCTCTCATGGACCACATCCGGACACCTGTCCCCTATCACTGATGTCCTTAGTAACAACACAACCAGACATTTCACGTCGCGGAGCAAAACTAACGAATCACTTAGCTACAAATCACGCGTTAAACCTGGAGCAATCACTAACCAGTATATTCCAGTATACATGAAACATTGAACCAATGTTGTTTTAATGCTGGGCCAGCGTCGTAGACGGTGACCTAGCATTAAACCAATATTATGTCTTATGTTCGCCGTACAGTCTTAGTACCTCGTGTTGTACCTCGCTCATATATCCACCCCGGAGGACTTGTGTTTTATATCACTTTAAATACAGATCATGAAATCGTGTATATACAGATCTATGATATAATAAGGTCTGGTTGGTTTTGAATACCCAGGACTTGACATTAACACTTACAGCGCGGGGATCGTCTGTAGTCGTCAGAATCTGACGTATGCGTTAAAAGTCTATCCATACACTGTAAGATTAAAAATATTTCTAATGGTCGTAGACCCATAACACAGGTATTCAAATGAATCGGAAAGAGCTAACTAATGCATTCATGATGATTTCAAATTGAAAAAAATCCTTTGGTTGCGATGTGTTTTACAAATTAATTCAGCGATTTAAGGGTTAGGAGGTGTGAAGATGATAATTCATGATTTTACAATGTCGAAGACGTGACAATTGAAACACTAAGTGCGTTTCCACGACTCCTATTAACAGGTGGGTCAAGTGTAAACGAGAAACACTTCCTAATGAAAGGTTTACCATGTTACTATAGTATATATTGAGAGCCTTTGCTAATTTTCTCTGTATTATAATGGAATAATAATGCTGTCACTGCAGATATTAGCTTTCAAGTACGTTCCCACTGCACCGATTTCGCTAACTCAGATAGAAAACAATAAGAAAGTCGAAAGGCCTATTGCAAAGGAAAATCTGTATCTACACAATGAGATATATAAAATAAAAACTAAAAACACATAAGTACCAGGCACTATGGAATCACTTTATTAAAAATATGCAATTGTATTTAAAAAAAAAATGTGCATAGGCTTAGTGTAACAATGTGAGCTTCTTTCTGGCAAAAAAATAACCAACACATTTTACTCGATTTTCCAATTTAGCCTGTGTAAACCATCATACAGGAGACATTGGACCAATGCCGGTTTAATGTTGGCCAACCATCTGTGACACATGGCAAACCTTATACCAACATTGGGCCAGTGTAGCGAGCTTGTGGACGTCCAGGCGATATATGAAACAGGCGATATTTTATAAACATCTTCGCCCAGTCCACATCTTTAAATAATCTTAAGTTCAACAACATCCGCATTAAAAATTAGACTTGTTATAATATTTTCAGTTTGTGCCATATTTCAGCTTAACCCTTTAAACGCCGGACCCGATTATATTTGGGTTTTACAATTTTCATTAGCACGTAAAATATCAGCTATTAAACATGTTAAAGATAAAACGTGACATCAATCAGCAAAATTTTAAAATAGTTGACCTCCATTTTGTCAAATCTGAATAATTTTCACTCACCTGAAGTTGTGGATCGCGTCAGCGAGACACAACGTTAAGTGGGTAAAAATTCCAGTTGAATAATTTGGCGGTTAAAGGGTTAATGTCACGCCGACGTCTCTAACGTCTGCCCAACATCAACCCAGCGTTGGATCAAGATTTTGTGTTTACAAGAGATAAACCTATTAATTAGTAATTGTCTTAGTGTAGGTTTCTTCGCCATTTGTTTTTCGTAATGCAGACACACCATGATTCAGATTAGGTATACACCACCACTCATACACGACACTTAATTAGAATTACATGTTTGACAAAATATTGCATGATATAACGTACCTTGCCTAAATATCTGAATCTTGTAACATTTAAAGCACAAAATGATATCAATTTATCATTTTTACCCACTTGATGTTGTGGCTCGCTTCCGCGACCCACAACATCAAGTGGGTAAAAATACATCTTTTGCACAATTTTAATCACATATATGCTGATCTAGCAAATTTATAAAGCTTGGAGGACAAATGAAATGTAAGACTTGATTAGGACTTAAAGATTTCACACCATTTTATTATATATTGAAGTACCTGTCGGATATAAGACATACGGATATACTTAGTTATTTTCCCACAGTCTTGGCTGGATAATGTATCACAGACAACTTTCATTTCACATTTACATTTCATGCTTTAATCTCTATGACCATGATGACAACTGTAGATTCGTGAAATAGATTTGCGGATCCAAATGTATATACAGTTTTAACAATAGACTGGAGTGGCAGGTGCACATCAAATCAACCTTTTGAAGTGTCATTTCATATATTACACTTAGGTATTATTTTAAACTGGTCACTTTCATTTATCTTGATTATGGCAGCAATTCACGAATGAAAATTAGAAAAAAACACCTGGCTGTTAAAACGTTATACAGCTGCTGTACATTTCTCGCTACAAGATTGGAAAAAAGTTTGCGACATTTTCTAAACATTACAGCAAATAGTTCAGTACATTTTGTTTTGTGGAATATTTGTTCCCAATATATAAGAGAGTGATACCATAATCAATAAGAAGTATAATATTTAATACAAAAGACATCATATTGCAGAATTTCTGCCATAATAACTTAGCCCTTGTACTGCTGAATGAAGCATTCCTCTTAATTCCTTGTAAAACTGGGAAACTGCTGACGCAATTTCCAGCTTCAAATAAAAAAAACATATTTATATTGATGAATGATAGACATACCCCAGGACATTCAATTGATATTATCCATCTTCCATGAATTTCAATATTTTTATCAGGATTTTGTTTGCAACTTGCTTGAAAATGTAAATATAGGTCCTAGCAGGGCAAAGTTTAATGATTACAGATCACGATGAGGACGGACTTGGCCTCAATATCCAGCATCAGTATATAGAGCAGCACCATCACCAATACTGAAAGCAAATAATAAGGAAGCACTCAGGACCACTCTCAACCATTCTGTCTGGCATTG
The DNA here is from genome assembly GCA_964017125.1 of Flabesymbios commensalis. Taxonomy (NCBI): domain Eukaryota; kingdom Metazoa; phylum Annelida; class Polychaeta; order Terebellida; family Flabelligeridae; genus Flabesymbios; species Flabesymbios commensalis. The sequence continues at coordinate 8,792,245 of OZ024913.1, forward strand.
TTTGTATTTAAGCAAATATAATAGAGCATATAATAAATTCATATACTACCTATATATTATATAGGCCTACTTACTAATACAGCATCGCTTATAATTTAGAAAGTTTCTATTAATAAACTATATTTTTATCAAAGCTCCATAATGTAACTATTGGCTTAATAACATTACAACATGCAGCTGACTGCCAAAATAAAGAAGAAGAACATAGCGATAAAAAGCTAAAAATAATGGTAGCGTTGTTTAAATATAATATAACCAAATTAGATAACTCCGTAACACGATGCTATATATATTGCAAACTATACTATCAGTTCAAATTGAATGCAATTTAAAGCCATTGGATTCAGGGTAGCGAATTTTAAGTAAAATAACCATAAATTTTAAATATTAAATTACACCATTATCATGATTATACAATGACGACTTTCGATTACCATCTGCACCAAATCTCACATCACACCAATATAAAACATAACTATATGATAATGTGTATGTAAATCATGGTTAACGGCATGATAGTCATCAGATGTATGATTAGAAAGTGATTAAATTCAATTTTCATCAGTTCTGTATTTTTGTTTTCATTTCTTACATATGATGATATGCGATTATCATCTGCATCATTAGAATGTATCTATCTCATCTTATTAGTTTAAATCGAGGACATGCAATCACCAACAGTACAATCTGATAAATTCAAACTATTCCAAACAGAAAATAACGTTTATATGGTTCATAACAAAAATATACTTGCATTGCGTAGAAGCTGTAACTATTATACCTAAGTATATCATTTGGATATACATGTATGTCACGAATAAGATTCATAAAGAATGTGAAATAAATGTATGAATATGAACAGGAAATTAGACAGATATCTGCCACCATCATATTACGTAAGAACAAACAACGTATCACATCGTACGTATTTAATTATTGTCTGTGGAAAAGTGGTATTGAAGTGAAAGGAATTGTAAAGCAGCATCAGAACAATTTAAACACCAATCATCTTAACATCCTGATCTCCCTCTGTACTCAGGCACTTATCATATTTACCGTTTGGGATGCTAATCCCTAAAATTATAGAAGTTAAATAATAAAATGTATTTTTTGACGCACTTGAAGTTGCGTCTCGCTACCGCGACACACAACTTCAAGTGGGTGAAACTTAATTATATTTGTTTAATTTGAGTGCAAATATTTGCAAATTTTCATGTTCGAACACTCATATCGCTCCCACTAATGGTTATTTGAGCAGCTAATAAAATAGATTTCAAACGACTATCGTCATAATCAGCGACTAACCCTTTCAGTGCATGGACAAATAGGGTCCCGCGCTGAAAAATATGATGGCCATAGACCAATAACATTGGTATTCAAATGAAGCAGAAAGAGCTAACTAAGATATTCATGATGATTTCAAATTCCAAGGTTTATACAAAATAGTTCAGCGTTGTAAAGGTTAAAGGTATATGTCCACATCCCGTAGTCACGTTGATTTCAGGGTGTGATTCGTGTCATTTGTTTGTTTTATATATATCATCTTGTCCTTAACACATTCATTACCTATTTAAGTTCCTAATTCTATAAATGGTTGATCATTTGTTTGGCCACCATGTTTGTCAATAGTGAATTAAGAACGGAGATCCACCACCAGCAGAGCTTTGTGCGTTAATGTACATGTATACATATAACAACATGTGGTAGTAGTAGGCCTATTTCTAGACACACAGTTCTGCTTATTTGTTGATACTGTACGTTCCATAACTACCGTCCACATCAAAATCTGAAAAAGAGTCGGAAGAGTGCATGAAATTGAGAGCCGGCTGACTTACGTTAGGTCTGGAGTTGTAGACGGGGGGAGGACGATCCAGCCCTGAAGTCAGAGACATGTAAGATGGTGGACGCTCAAAACCATTATCTGAAAACAAAACAGGGGTGACCAAACGACAGATAAAATCCTGAGAAAATTTATTAAACATTGGTGGAGAGTTAAATCAGAATTACCCAACCTTTGATATAGTGCGAAGTTAGAGTTTGAGATACTGTACTATAAGCTACGAGGCGTTCGCTTTGAGAATTTCACTCCATACAAAAATACTGTCTTCTGATTGAATACAATGAATTACAGAAAACACAAGACGTTGAACTAATGTTGTTTTAATGCTGACCACCCTCTCTATGATGTTGAGCAACAATAATTATAACAACATTTGGTGCAACTTATTGAGTTCGCTTAGATGAACCCCCCAAAAAAACACGAAAAACACTTCTAACATTGTGTGGCTTGAAGTTAAAAACACCTTCATACACATATATTTCTTTAACACTTTAAATGAATGTTTAAACTTTTGGAAATGTGTTTGGTCTCAAATTAAACAAATATGAGTATTTTTCACTCACTTGGAGTTGTGGGTCGCGGTAGCGAGACACAACTTCAAGTGTATGAAAATTGAATTAAATAAATTAAATTAAATAACATAGCGCTATAAGGGTTAAGTATCTTCCCCATGAATAGACATACCGTGAGACATCGTCACCTGGGTTTTAAAGGGTTATGAAGGTCAATCAGGTAAGTAACCACCCTTTAATACCAAGGTGACGTCATGTATTGTTATTCCTATCAACTTGTTACCTTACCAGGGAAAGCGGAGTTCACTACACCGTTGTCATGGCTACGGATGTCTTTACGCATCAACAGTTCTTCTTGTGGACTAACTTCCTGAAAACGGAGTGATTAATATACATGACAATGCGGTGTAACAGATGACAACATTATATATCATTTTAATTTTTTATCAGTTCTATACGACCAAACAATTGATTTGCTTTTCCACAATTCTAATCATAGTGATAAATTTATGGTTTCAATGAAAAACATCACAAGGGAATAATTTTATGATTGTTCGATAGTGATTTTAAAATTAGTGATACCATTTCAAAACAAGAACTGAAAACATAGAGACAAAAATTGTATATATAATATATCGATTGTGAACCTTTGATTATTTGTGTATGACGCCGAATATTTTTTGTTCACATTTTTGAATCGTTTTGCGGTTGTATTCTTATGTTGAAGAATTCATATTATTTATATAATATATACTAACCATATTTCCCATTTGTATTTGTTGTGATTGACTTGCTGTTTGTTGGTGAGACACTCCATGTAGATCAGTATCATCACGATTCTACAACAAAAACAAAAGAATTTAAACACGCAACAAGTAACAAAAACAACAGAAAACGAGCTAGAGAAAAAGATCGAAAACTGGAAAAAAAGTAGCAAGAAAATTAAATCAAGAAGTAGAATGAAAAAACAACAAAGAACTAAAAAAGCAACACTAACAATGGATTAAGAACTAGTACTAGAACACCAAAACAATTAGAACAACAAGTAGAACTAGGAAGCATGACCGACATAATGCAAAAAATATACTATAAGAGAACAAAAGTATGAACAACAAGAAACCAACAAGAAAACAAGAGCAACTAGACGGAAAAAACTGGAAAGCAAGAACAAGGGATTAAAAAAAGAAAACTAAAACAGCAGGAAAAAATAAATAAGAAACAAGAACACAAAAAACGAGATGAAGAACACAAGAAAATATGAATACAATAATACAAGATCAAGACAGAAAGTAAACAAGACATAACAACACCAAACTAGAAAAAAGGATCAAGAGAACACGATAACACGAAAACAAGATATAGAACAAAAACATAAACACACCAGAAAACAACAACATGATACATGAACAACAAATCAGGAACAACAAATCAAGGTGAAGATAACAAGAGAACAAGTTAAAAAACAAGCACTAGCTAAACACAATAATAACAAAATCAATTAAATAACTATAACCATGATAACTAGAAAACCACAACTGGTACTAAAAAAGAACAAAAACAAGAACACACACGTAAGAAGAATATAGCAAGAATAAGACAACAAGCATACGAACAAAAAGAAAAACAGAAATAAGAACACAAGAACGAGGAAATAAGGACAAAGCTAAAATTGTTGTGTTTTGATAATGTGAATACGAGGGCAGGATGATATTATTAAACAAACAATGAGCTATATACTTATTGTTTTAAATAATAAAACTAGCAGTGTTACATTCATTGAAACATAATTGTTTGGTTTATTTTATTACTTACCCACGTTTCTTCTTCCTTGCACCGTCTGAAGTGTCAGATAAGAAATTATTACTTTCAGTTCAGCTAGTTGATTTGTTTCATATGTGTATACTAATCTTATTCAATATATTAGATGTCAGTCATCATCATTTCATTATTACGATTACAAATTCAACGATCACATCTGATAAAATACATCTTTACACTAATAAAACTATGTAGGAATACTTAGTGAGATAATGGGAAACGTTAACTTTATAGGCGATTATGGGAGGACGAAAACGTAGTCCATCTAGACTCTATCATGTGTATGCACAGCAGACGGTGGACCCACAACATACAAAGAATCATGTGTTAGCTAATAATCACCAGCCATACTAATTTGCCATAGACTGATACAATTATATTAAATTGTAGTGGAAAAGGGGGATCTAAAGCCCTCCCCTTTCGAACTACTTTGGAAAAAAATCCATACATTTTATCTAGGCCTGATGACACAAGGAGGGAGAAACAGTGGCTAATATGCCTCAGATTGCAGCAGAAAGCTTTGGGAATTCAAACAATTTCCGGGGGGGGGGGGGGCATGCCGGACCCCCATAGTGTCGTCACTTTTCAACCCTCAATGCAGGGAGCCTCTATGAAAGAAAGGTAGCGTGCTCGGTCTCAGACAGCCAGTTCAAATCCTGTGTCTGGAAAACAGTGCCCTTTGCTTCTCATCTCACCATTCTCAAGAGGGTCTCCTGGCCTTTTATATGCACACAACCTTTCCTAATTCATTCCTTTTACACAGAAGGCCCAGTTGTATTATGTGTAAGAGTAGCCTAATATCACGCGGCTTGATAGATCAACAGTCAACTTGTACATCAGTTATTTTCACTTGTAGCCCTTTAGGTTTTTAGCATGAATGTATTTCTTTCTTTTATATAAATAGAGTGCGTGTGGGCGGAGAGTATGTTTATTCAAAGCCCGTCTTGTCGCTTTGAGCCCTGTCATAATTTGTAATAGATTTGCCACTTTTTATTTAATGAAAATAATATAAATATTCTGGATATGTGATAAATGCCATAACATAGGCCATAAATGTGATATGAGTGCATATATATTGCTGGGGTAATTTTCACCCACTTGTAGTTGTGTCTCACTACCGCGACCCACAACTTCAAGTGAGTAAAAATTACTCCAACACCTACCTTGTACAGAACCATATGATGGCAATCACTGCTATAATGATAAGTAAGACTATCAGGGCAACCACCAGGATGTAATACCAGCAAAACACACAGTCATCTTCTGTATACAAAGGCATGGATAGAAATGTAGTAACATCAGAAAAAATGCATTTCCAAAATCCATTTATTTTTATTCCTACATAAATAATATTCTTACATACTCATGTTAGCTACAAGTATATTACCATATATAAAAAAAAAAGTTTTAGTGTTGGAACACCTGAATGATAAAACGTTACTACATGTGAATCCTGTGAAATATTTATATTTTAACCTTTTAACTGCCAAGTCATATAATTAATGTTTTACTCACTTCAAGCTTCCAAAGTTATATTTACAATCCCGTGTGTCTAAAGTAGTTAACATTTTAGAAAAGGTATTGAAATAAGAGGTTTTCAGTTAGCTCTTATGTACAACATGCAAACATCGACATAGGTTGTCTTATCACAAGGAGATCACGGAAATTTATTATGGCACAGCACAGAAAAAATACAGCTAATCTATTTAATTTCAAACTCTATTTTTGATTTAGAGCACGCAAATTTGACAGTTTTGTAATTCATTCGCTAATTTTTTTCGTTGATTCATGTAGCTACTGTCCCATAACTGTAAAGTTACAGATCAGGCCAGATACAGATACAAGCCAGGTATTGTAGCAGCAATGCCTGTTTGTATGGTGGATATTATCATGATTATTATAGTGTTATTTTGTTATATAATATATATATTATTTATAATTTAAATGTATCTGTGAACACGCTACATACAGAGTTTTATCAGTTTATACAGGAAAGGAAGAACAACAGGTGGAATAATTCGGAATCAAACGGATCTTCTTGGGTGAAAGGTTTATTAAGATAAAAGTGACATTTTGTGCGTCTCTGTCATCGAGATCAGCACATTCCTCACCATGGGGGGGGGGGGTAGAGAGGGGGAGTCCTCACCATAAGGGATAAAGAAGGGGATATTTATAAGTTTTGGGGTTGACAGACTCACTGACTATCATGGTCTTCCATGTGTTACCTGTGGCTTCTGTGGAGATCTCTATGGGTTGTGTACTGAGCGGTATGGTGACATTCAGAGTGGTAAGGTCACCACTCTGTACTGTAGACTGACTGGATGTGATCTCTTCGGGAACGTATGAGCTGATTTCGGTACTTTGCTCTGCTATTGATTCAGGTGAAGTTGTCCGTCCGGTTGTTTGTCCTTGTGTTGTATATATCTCAGTAGTAGGCGCGGCGCTAGTTTCTACAGTTGTATCTGGTTTGGAGGTTTCAGCATAGCTAGTACTACCTACGCTAGTATACACTAAAGATGTGGTTTCAATACCTGGGGCAGTTGTATTAGGGATGGAAGTGCTCAAATCTTCTGTAGTGGTGTCCACAGTACTGACTGCAGTACTGAGATGAGTACTGAGGTATGTGCTAACCTCAGTACTTATCTCAGTTGTGACCTCAGTGGTCATTATGGTTGTTGGGTCAGGTTCTGTCGTTATAAGTGTTGTAAAAGCTAATGTCGTTGTCATAACTGTGGAAATCAAAAGAAATGAAATCATTATTATTATTATGCATGTTACCCCAAATATGTAACCAAACCATTGCACCGAATGTAATGGAATGGAGCAATTCATTTTAAGCATAATCGAACTTGGAAATTGTTCTAAAATATCTAATAAGTATAGCGTCGATTACTCTGAAAAGTGACAAATCGCGCTAAAAATGTTAGTATACTAAGTTTAGAAAATCACAAGAAGCGTATACATGTGCTAAATGTTTTTGTGCTATTAGAAACAATTAATAATAACATGATTAGATGAATTGTTGCAAATATTTACAATCTACAAAGCAGTCTTATATATTGCTGCTAGGTCTCAAAATGTCAGCCTTGTTAACTCACCGCCCAGTGTGGTTTGTGGCGTTGTTATATCTTCTATGGGAATAGAAAATAATTTTCATTCAAATACATTATGCACAAATGATCAGTACATATATATCCATTTTAGGCATAATCGAAATTAGCCATTTTTCTAGAAAAATCTAAGAAGTATAGCATCAATTAATCTGCAAAATGACAAATCGCTCTAAAAATGTTAGTATACTAACTTTAAAAAAGCATAAGAAGCGTATACATGTGCTAAATGTTTTTGTGCTATTAGAAACAATTAATAATAACATGATTAGATGAATTGTTGCAAATATTTACAATCTATAGGTCTGAGAATTTCAGCCTTGTTAACTCAACTTACCGCCCATTGTGGTCTGTTGCGTTGTTATATCCTCTATGGAAATAAAAATATTCATTTCATTCAAATACTTTATGGAGGAATGATCAGTAGACACGTACATATATATAGCGTGAATTTTATATTGTGATAACTTGAGCATATATTAATTATTAAGGTAACTGTTATTGGCTGCGTTCTTCCAAAGCTAGAATGCGTAGGCGGTTGATAGCTGTACTGTATACTGTGTAAAATGCCTGATATCTCATAGAATGTCTGCTGACCAGGCTGAGATATCTGGGATTTTACACAGTAACTATCGGAAAACAAAAGAGCGACATGGTCATTGCGTCAGGTCATGGGGCCCATCCCACTATAAATCTTAAAAATAAGATTAGCTTGACTTTCTCGTATATCGACTAGAAACATTAAGATAAATCCTAACTTTTTTAATCGAAATAAGATAAATTAGGTTGGGTAATCTTAACTTTATGAATCTCAGTGGGATGGACCCCAGGTTCAATCGAGGACTAGATCTTGAATCAATGGTGTCAATTGATCTATCTGTGGGTATACATAGTCTTAGAGCAGATGTGCCTGATGGCACAGCATTACTATCAGTAATACTGTGCCATCAGGCATACTGGATTTGTAGTATTTATGCTATACTGTATGTCCACAGAATGATTTTTTTTACATTGACCTTTTGTTGTTGATATTATTAGCCACTGTCTACCATGTATATATGCATACGGCATCGTTGGAAGGCGAGATGGGCTCATCTCAGCACAAGTCACCACATCAAGGTCGAGCTTTTAGGCGAGGGCTTGATGTGGTGATGAGTGCTTAGATCAGCCTTTCTCGCCGTACCAACGATACAGTATGCATCGTCTTGTGCGAATATCTATCTGAAACGGCACACTGATCAGTGAAGCGTATATAAATAGGAGAGAGTACGAGATGGCTGATCTCACCATACGTCTCGTAGTGAAAGCCAACAGCATGAGTGCAAGAAAAGCCCATATTCTCACAGTGAAGTCTATAATTGTATATACGACTATTTCAAACAACAACACACTACCTTGAATTGTTGCAAATATTTACAATCTTCAAGGCAATTTTATGTTTTGGTTTCAAAATTTCAGCCTTGTTAACTTACCGGCCAATGTGGTTTGTTGCGTTGTTATATCCTCTATGGAAAGGGAAAATAATTTTAATTCAAATACCAACTTTATGCTCAAATGATCAGTAAACAGTACATATACATAGCGTAAAATTTACATTCTGATAACTTGAACATACATTTATTATTAAGGTCATTATGCTTCTAAATCTAGGGTAATAGCGGTTGATAGCTGTACTGTATATGGAGTAAAATACCTGATATCGCATAGACTGTCTAATATATGTGATTTTCCACAGTAAATACCGAAAATCAAAAGCACGACATGGTCATTGAGCCAGGTCATGGTTAAAAACAGGACATGGGGCCCATCCAACTAGAAATCTTAAAATTAAGATTACCTTAACTTTCTCTTATTTTCATTAAAAAATAAATCCTAACTTGCCAAAGTTAAGGTAATCTTAACTTTAAGGCCCATCCCACTAAAAAACTTAAAATTAATATTGGCTTAAATTCATCGTAATTGCATTAGAAAAGTTAAGAATTATCTTAACTTATCAAATGGAAATCAGAGAAAGTTTAGGTAATCTTAACTTTATGATTCTTAGTGGAATGGGCCCCTGGTGCTGGCGAGGACTAGACCTGAAATCAGTGGTGTCAATTCATTTCCATGTGGCTATAAATGGTCTCGAAGCAGATTTGCCTGGCACAACATCGCTATAATCAAGGATACTGGGTTTATAGTATCCTCGCTATAATGTATGCTCACAGAATCATTTTTGACATTGACGTTTTGTTGTTAATATATTATAAAATATTAGCCACTGTCTCCATATTCTCACCGTTAAGTCGATTATATATTCAACTATTTCCTACAACAACACACTACCTTGTTTGATGATGGTTATTTGCAGAATGGCATCATCACAGTCCTCATTTATATCCTTATTAGAAGCTGTACAGTTACACTTGGTGCCGGTGATGATATCCTCATGGATATGTAGCGTAGAGTCCTCTGTAGTGACATCCTCTGTGACGTCAGGACTGGTACAGGTCCATGTGATGTCAGGATCAGGCTCGCCAGCAGCGAAACACAACACATCATCACCTGTCTCCACTATCACCTTGTCATCCACCGGCTCAGGTATCACAGTCACGTTAAATGGACATGCTGAATAGACAGATTTCAGCATGCATCATTAACACGAAAGGACGGATAGGGAAATAAATGTATAAGATTATCATCTAGATGTATATGGATTTATGTATTTTTATGAATTTAAAGTTGGACATGGGTATTTAAATGGATTTAGAAATGAAAGAACGTGAATGGATGGATGAATGGATGATGGATATATAAATCAACAAACGTATGAATGAATGAATGAATGAATGAATGAATGAATGAATGAATGAATGAATGAATGAATGAATGAATGAATGAATGAATGAATGAATGAATGAATGATGAAGGGATAGGTGATCGCTTTTGTAATTCCGTATAACTGGTTGCTTTTCGTCATATTTAAAAAAATTGTGTCCAAATAATACATGTACAGAAAGCACGGCCAATGACCAAATATTGGGTGAGAGTTGTGGACGGGGACCAACACTCACCCAACGTAGCCTGTTTGCTGACAAGCTGGCGTTGTGTATTAAATACTGACCAGTTTTAATCAGGATGACCTCATGTATGACCTACTAACCTGCTTTGATCAGGATGACCTCTTGTATGACCTACTGACCTGTTTGGATCAGGATTACCTCCTGTATGACCTACTGATCTGCTTTGATCAGGATGACCTTTTGTATGAACTACTGACCTGTTTTGATCAGGATGACCTCCTGTATGACTTACTGACCTGTTTTGATCAGGATGACCTCCTGTATGACCTACTCACCTGTTTTGATCAGAATGACCTCTTGTATGACCTACTGACCTGTTTTGATCAGGATGACCTCCTGTATGACCTACTGATCTGCTTTGATCAGGATGACCTCTTGTATGACCTACCCACCTGTGTTGATCGGGATGACCTCCTGTATCACCTACTGACCAGCTTTGACCAGGATGACCTCCTGTATGACCTACTGACCTACTTTGATCAGGATGACCTCCTGTATGACCTACTGACCTGCCCTAATCTGAATGACTTCCTATATGACCAACTGACCTACTTTTATCAGGGTGACCTCATGTATGACCTACTGACCTACTTTGATCAGGATGACCTCCTACAAATGTATATGCCTTACTGACCTGCTTTGATCAGGATGACCTCCTATATGACCTATTGACCTACTTTGATCTAAACGATCTTCTATTTGACCTACTGACCTATTTGATCGGATGACCTCCTGTATGACCTACTTACCTACTTTAATCAGGATGAACTCCTGTATGACCTACTGACCTGCCATAATCAGAATGACCTCCTATATGACCTACTGACCTGCTTAATGATCAAGATGACCTCCTGTATGACCTACTGACCTGCTTAATGATCAAGATGACCTCCTGTATGACCTACTGACCTGCTTTGATCAGTGTGACCTCATGTATGACCTACTGACCTGCTTTGATCAGGATGACCTCCTGTGTGGCATACTGACCTGCTTTGATCAGGATGACCTGATGTGTGACCTACTGACCTGCTTTGATCAGGATGACCTCCAGTATGCCCTCTTGACCTACTTTAATCAGGATGACCTCCTGTATGACCTACTGACCTACTTTGATCAGGATGACCTCCTGTGTGACTTACTGACCTGCTTTGATCAGGATGACCTCCTGTGTGACCTACTGACCTGCTTTGGTCAGAATGACCTCCTGTGTCGTGACCTACTGACCTGCTTTTAACAGGATGACCTCCTGTGTGACCTACAGACCTGCTTTGATAAGGATGACCTCATGTATGACCTACTGACCTGCTTTGATCTTGATGACCTCCTGTATGCCCTCATGACCTACTTTAATCAGGATGACCTCATGTATGACCTACTGACCTGCTTTGATCAGGATGACCTCTTGTGTGACCTACTGACCTGCTTTAATCAGGTTGACCTCCTGTATCGTAACCTACTGACCTGCTTTAATCAGGATGACTTCCTGTATGATCTACTGACCTGCTTTAATCAGGTTGACCTCCTGTGTGACCTACTGACCTGCTTTAATCAGGTTGACCTCCTGTATCGTGACCTACCGACCTGCTTTAATCAGGATGACCTCCCGTGTGACGTTAGTACAGTTTATGGTGGCATCTGTAGCCGCGATACAGGTGCAGATTGTCCCATTGGTGAAGTCATCAGGAACTGTGAACATGGCTTGTTCTTTAACGTCACCATTATCGGGTGTGGTCCACAGTATGACTGGGTCAGGTACACCATGAGCTGAGCAGTTAATGACGTCACCAGACCAGACGAGCAGGGAGTCATCTGACTCAGGCTCAGGGGAAATACTCACACTGTCAGCACACTCTGCAAATACATACAAACAAAAAATACAACACCGAGCCAGACTTGAAGGAAATTAGAATTGAAGAAAATCAGAAAACAACTTTTATTCCCAATATGCACCAGAAGGTCATTACCAGAAATGAATCTTTGGGTTTATGTGTACTCCCTCCCTCCCTCTCCCTCCCTACCTCCCTCCCTCCCTCACTCCCTCCCTCCCTCACTCACTTTAGACCAACAACAATGCATGTTTACTGTAATACAATAATTCGACTGGTCGCTGATTCATGGCAGATGTTGGGCCAGCGTTGTAAACGGTGGGCCAGTATCAATCCAACAATGTCTGATTAGTAGCTGATTGGTTGATGGTATCATCGACAAATAATCAGTTTTTTTATTTTCAAATGGTTGAAATGTGCTATGCAAAAGTAAATGCAATGCCATTCAGCGGATTTATCTTTTCATGAAATGTAAATTATGTTTTTTTCTTGAAAAACCTGATTAGCATTTCAACTCAAATTCATTCATAACAAGACCTAACGTATACGGTGAGGGACCCGGTACAGTGGTTATGTTTGGAGATATATGGAGGGTGGTGTTTTCTGATTTTCATCTCACTATCCTGTAAATGTCATAATCCATGACCCTGTTTAGCCTAAACATTCTTACTAAAGCGACCTGACGCCCATTCGTTGTTTGTTAATTCATTTATTCATTTTAAGCTTTAAGTATTTTCAAATTTAGCCGTCATTCTGATGTACTCGACATCGATAATTTAATCGATACATGTATTTTGGTTTCCTATTAGCAAAAGTAGAACGGTAATTTAATGTTTGTTTTAAAAATTGTAGTTGGCTACATCGTAGTATTTTAATGTATTAATATACTTTGATTTGTCTATTTGTTGTTTATATTAACAGACTGTAACAGAATACTGACATGCAATCAATCCCTTAGAAACACTTGTAATTACGTGACTATACCAAAGAACAAGCGACACACAAAGCACCAGGCAACTTGAAGATAAGTATTTAATAATACCCACTTCAGTAATTTACACGTTTGTGCTGCCCTTGTTGTCAAGCATTATATAAGCATATTTGCTCTTTCTCAGAGATGATCAATACACATAATACGAAATAATCGACATGATAAGGATTAGCTCTACGATAAAGACGACAGACCTGTCCCAAGCCTTATGTTTAGTTAACCATTATGCAACGGTAGATGAGCTAGTTCAACCCTGAATTTTGGTCATAATTATGATAATATCATACTCGCATTGTTTGTTTTAAACCATTTTTAAATAATTTTCTGAATATGACATGTATCTTTGTAATGAGTCACAAAGCCAGAAAAAAGGTGATCAAATGTTGTCATTACTTTTACCGTTAGACATAAATCTAATTTAATTAAAACTACGCCCAGTTTTTTTGGGATACATGACAACACAGTCTAAACAGGCTCCAAACAGAGGCTGACCGCACGAACGTATATCACTGTGGAATGACTCGCCTGTGAAGTTATCAATGTTGCCAACTCTACAGCAATTCAAAAAACACTTAAGAGATAGTTTGACAGTATTCCCTTGAGTTTTTTCATGTTTAATCATAGCCTTCATTTAGCTATCTGTGACCCATCTGCACGAAATGAGTCGCATGTCGGCCCTGTACAAGTTGAGAAAATGGTCAATATGCATGATATAGGCTAAAATAGCGAAGTTTGTTTGTTGTCGAATATTGATAGGCCTACTATAAAACCTGGAATTATCACTTAAAGGCCAGAAATGGGTACTACGCACAAAATTAGTTAGAAATGACCTATCACATTTAACTATCAGATTTTGTGTCACTAAAATGATCATTTATACACAGCTCCGGATAAAGATAATTTCATGTTTTAGATGTGATAATAAAGTTCCAGCTCTGTGCTATCCAATAGTACCAAAAACGACATATTGTATTTTTCCGACATGAGACTTATTATGTACAGATTCGTCACAATTACTTCTGGTCAAATGTATGTTTATTATCATTATTTCTTAAGATTAAAATGGCTAATTAACGTCATGCATTGTTATATTTCTTGTTTACTCACGATTATTTATGATTGTCCAGACTGTGTTTAAATAAGCATAATTATTATGCTCATTTTACAATTAATGTTATTATTAGAAAAAAAAAAATATAAAATTTATAAATAACCTTGTTCTTTTTATGGAAGTAATCAAATAATTTACTCTAAGCTACTGATCTTCCAGCGAGCGTGAACGTATTGGTCAAAATTGTTTATTTTCCAGTGTGTTGGCTGGTGTGAGTGTATGTGTGACTGAGCCTTTATACGAGCAGCATTTTGTAGAACATATGTTCAACATTCAGTTGTCTAAGATTATAAATTGTTCAATCCCCTGTAATCTCTACATAAATATTTTGTCAAACATTGTAGTTTATTTATAATATATTTACCCTTACAGTGCGGGGATCGACTTCAGACGTCAGTATCTGACGTCTGTAGACGTCAGATACTGACGTCTAAAGTCAATCCCCACACTTGAGGAATTGATAACGACCGTAGACCCATAGAGCATAGGTATTTGAATGGAACAGAAAGAGCTGAACAAGATATTCACGAAGATTTCAAATAGAATAAAATGTTCTCTTGGTTTATGTAAATTATTTCAGCGCTCCAAGGGTTAAAGCGAAACAATCAGGCCAAACATTATACAGAAGCCAACATTTTATTTTCGCTTTTTCATATATGTCCATGATATCATGAATATGTGAACATGTCCACAGCCTAGAACGCAAATCTAGTCTATGGTCATGTTGACATATTATTTCATGGACATGTTGACATATTAGTATGAACATGTTGACATATTATTATCAAGGAGCCAAAATTAAAATGATGATTTTGGCCTGATTGTGTCGCTTTTGGTAAGGCAGTGATACTGTTACCTATTACAATGAGGGTGACGGTTTGGTGTAGATTATCGTCACATCTATCAGTGCTGGCCGTACAGTTACATGTTGTGTTGCCTGTGACATCAGGTACCAGGAGATCAGAGCTGTTGACGGGGTCGTCCATGCCAGAACAGGACCAGATGTAATCCGGCTGAGGTACACCATCAGCTGAGCAGCTCACTATGTCTCCACTGTGCACGTACAACTCGCCTTCTGATGATGGTGGATGTGTCACCGTCAGGTTAGCAGGGCATACTACATCAGACAAATATACAGGGTGAGTTAGAGCAAATACAGAATAACTTTATGCAAAGACTAAGATTCAAGTAGCATTTATTTCACCTGTTTACATATATACATACAATTGTGTAAATCATTATGTTGATCAGTTAATGAGACTCACATTAGGCCAATAATGATCGCTATGACGGAAGCCATATGATTATATAATTTCAGTTATTTCAAAGGTTTTTATGAATATATTTTTTTCGGGTAGGCTTATGATAAAGAAAAGTTAGAAAACATAGAAACATAATTATTGAATTAAAATCGGAAACTTTTACTTTTTAACAAAAGTATTTGAGTATATTTAAACACACTGTAAATACAAGTATTCTATCATTTTTTATATTAACAGCAGAAAACACAGTTGTGTTTATACAAAAAATATGCAAATGCTTTTAATATACATAATGTAAAAATTATGTCACTATGCAAATAAATTTTATTCAAATAATGAATTAATTTATTGCATTCAAAAACGTAGCAATGTTCAATAGAAAGCGATATAAACGTGCAGGTGTATGTTATTTCAATATACATGGATAAATGTAAGAATACTTTATTATTGGTTTTATAAATATATATAAAAAAAGATTTGATACTAAGATTCAGTAAGATACAGGTTGCTATTACTTTTTGCTAATCAGAGCTTCCTGTCTGCTTCTATTGCTTTCATGTATTCGTTGTTTTGAGGTGTGAACTACCTCTGCCATGGCATGATTACAATCGATTTGAAAATATACCTTTCCTTTTACTTCTCTGTATATATTACTACTATCTATTAGATTTAGGATTATGCATCACTTTGGTACAGTTATTTACTTACCTGTGTCCACTACAACGACCTGTACTACAATAGTAAACTCCCCCACATCTAAGTGATTATTCGCAGTACAGTTACACTTGGTGCCGCTTTCCAGGACGTCAGTAATGGTGAGTATATGATTGTCCACTGTGTATCTGACTGTGTCATTCTCATATAGAATCAGCCATCTGACTGTAGGTTCGGGGTTACCTATAGCCACACACGTGATTGTATCTCCAGGAAAAACATAAAGTACACCATTCTCATCAGACGGCGGTTTTAAAGCCATAATCTCAGCAGCAACTACAACAAGAAGAGTAACATATTACTAACCATATATCGACAGGTGGTTCAAGATATATGATCGCAGTGGCAACTGACAAAATGAGAGTGGATCATAGATGCAATAAACGACTACATCCATAACAAAGGAGCGATAACCTATTCTATCAACAGGCTAGCAATTAAATATGACAGTAATCTATCCCACACAGATGGAATTCAATCTAAGTACCCCCGGTCAAATCGTGAAAGGCTACAACTGGATTGAATGCGAGAGGAGATAACATGAACAGTTACCCGGTAAAATTATATGTCTAAAAAATATGTGCCTTCGGACTTGATAACTCAACATTCGACGAAAAAAGATAATAGTTGCAGCCAATTTCATATGGACCCAGTGGCAGTCTAATAGATCAAATTTATAATCACATGTCCTTACATTGTACATTTAATGATATGCCACATGTGTAGTTTTGCTCAGGAGGTCGCAAGTCACCAGGGGGTACTTTACCCTCATGTCTAGGGTAATACTCCTGAGGAAGCTCTTCCAAATATACAGTACACTGCACACCTTGATGATTACGACTTGGTAGTAAAGATATATACGAGGTTAGCTTGACCATGTCACCAACTTGTTCATCAAGTGGTATGACGTAAGCATTCCCAAGGTAGTTCATACCGCTCCACGTCATGT
This sequence comes from Flabesymbios commensalis, assembly GCA_964017125.1. Classification (NCBI taxonomy): domain Eukaryota; kingdom Metazoa; phylum Annelida; class Polychaeta; order Terebellida; family Flabelligeridae; genus Flabesymbios; species Flabesymbios commensalis. Next base: position 8,809,440 of record OZ024913.1, read on the forward strand.
TAGGTGCCCATTTACCAGCGTAAGTCACGCTACAGTATAAAGTCACAGGAACACCCTCTGTTAGATTGAGGTTCACTAAACCTGAACCGTTCACTCCTCTGTCATCTCCGCAAGTGGGAAAACTGTCTGGAAACATAAAAAAAAGTCAAATGTACTTTGCATAAAAGATTACCAGTTAAATTTTTATGGTTTTAACCTATATAACCGAAATAAACGGTTCAATTATAATTTGTGAAATAATTTGTTCATATTTACCGTAAAGAACAATGGTTGCAGCGGCTTGCTCTGTAGCGTATACTATATCATTATCAATGATTATTTCACACATGTATTCTGTAGCATCTGCCACCCCTGGATTATTCACAGTGAGGCTGTATTCCCCATCCACAGTATATCTATCTGTATCTAGTTCACCGGGGAAATCTGAGTCATAAAAGGGATACCAACTGTTCTCATGGCGGTACAATTTCAGTCTTTCCTGAAGGCTCTCATTATATGAACAATTCAGCTGCACTGCTTCTCCGATGATATCCACTGCATTAGATGGCGCCACTGTCAGAAAATCCGGCTGAGCACTGGCAACTGTAATCAGTAATAATTGTTTATAATTAAGGCGACGTAATCAAAGCCAACATTGTATTTTGGCTCCAGCTGCCATTTCTTTATTTAAAATTCGTAGGGTTATACCTATTTATACAACCCTCTAGTGTTCCAAGTCAGAAATTCATTTTTATAGTTTTCCGATACGTTACTTTGGCTGTATTATACATTGATACCACAAATGTATTCAGAGACAAAAACTTTTTTGCTAATCTGCAGTAGTATTCATTTTAAAAAACATGAAAGCGCATTCGTATGGTTACGAAAACGCATTTGAAATTAATGTACATTTTTGTTATTATATTAGCAATATTATTATGTAGTAGAAATCAACACAAAAAATGAAGAACCCGGACATTTTCCATAACAGACCGTTTTTGGTATCAAATTGTACAGTAACATGTCACAAGTCATGAGAAAAAATTCGCACGACATCGCACTTCGGGAAACCATTTTTTTAGTGGGTCAAAGTACACAACCCTCTATAACTCCATTGTGAAATATGTTCATTATATTAGCGCGATTGCTCTTCTATTTATGGGGATAAAAGTAAATTGAACATACGTGATAGTATGAATATACCACAAGAGTGCCTTAAAATATATGAATGCCATATATCTCTATTGGCAAGAATTAATATGTAGACCAAAGTACATAATTTACCATTATAGTGACGAGGAAAGGTTTAACACAACGTTAGCATGGTTAATGACGGTGATGATTGATAATTCCTTTATGTCACACATTTAGGTCTGTAGGTCTATATCAATTTTCAACTTAATTATTTGAAAAAGATCACCTATGTTAGTTTAAATTTAAAGGCGCTAGGCCATATCAACCAAAATTGATATAAGGCGCTAGTGTTATTTGTCGAATAAACTTTTTTTTTCTTTTTCTTCTAGTGTGTTATGTGCACACACATGCAACCATAGGGTATTATACCGTACTTATTTTACTTGTGAATACGATTTATTTGTATTGTTTGGAATAGTAAAATAAACCGATTCACAAACATTTCGGGGAACACCTGCTTTGACACCGACATCAATCGGTATTCGGGCCAACAGATAGGACTTGGTAGCGGTTGCACCCCTCAAGAGGCCTTGATATATCATGAGGGCAAACCACTGTGCTGCAGCAATATATAAAATGGCACATGCCGAGGTTTGTTACCGAATATATTCTACGTTTGCTGTTTTTTATACATATTTCTACTCATCTCTTTGATAGTGTCCGTGTGTCGGTCCAATATGTTGGTGATCGTAATTCAACTGTTTCTTGTCTAATGCAGTTGTGCTATCGTCCAGATATATTCGATTAAATTAAAGGACTAATCTCCATTTAGGGTTGGGGACTGAATCAACGTCTGCAGATGCACAATATATACATCATATACATTATACACCCATCCCAGAAAATCTGCACAAGGTAATTTTGAGTATCAGCAGTCTTGAATTATTAAGTAAAGGTAGAAGAAGTAAGCCTACAATTCAAGAAAATGTTGATTATATTTGGGAACAGACATTTGACTTTGCGATTAATTTAGGATGACTTAGCGATGACTTTTAGACAAGCTTGTAGAAGTCTCTTGAGATAAAATACCGCGCACAGATTTGGCAGCCCCCTGAAGCTCCTTGCCATATTTGTCGTTGCAAGTTTGTAAGCAACTTAACTGCCACTACACTGCAACTCTGACTTGTCTCACAACAGTAGCATAACACTCCCAGATTGGTCGCGGTTAAAATTGTTATTGGAACCCTCTACTTCTCATAAAAGTCGACGACAGCTGAGTGATTGGAGACGACAGATAGGCACGTCGTGACACGTGACTCGCCTGCACCCCAGACTGCTCGCAGACCAATTAAGTCGTTTTAATAACCAATTCGAGTGAGACTTACAAAAAGCCGAATAATCGCCAAACATTCCCCCCTTAATTTTGAGTATTTGATCTTCGACATGTATCCGACCTGATGCCAATAACACAAAGTTGAAGAGTAAGAAGATATTAAATTAATAAAAATAATATTCGTAGCCGATTTCAATCGCAAACTGTTTGTAATTTGCTGGCAATTTCAGTGGACCTATAGTAAGCAAAATAACATCGGAAATTTATGCAAGCTTTTATGGCTGAAAATTGGACATTAGCGCCGCGTTCGATACCATCGATCACCGTATCCTCTTGCAGAAACTGTCATCACGATTACATCTATCTAATTCTGCAGTCCATTAGTTTGCATCGTACCCAGAAGGCCGGTACCAGGTACCAGGTGGTGATCGGAGATAAAACATCAAGTAATTTCAAACTGCAATACAGAGTTCCGCAAAGGTCTGTTCTTGGACCCTTGCTTTTCACACTGTATACAGCTGATTTAGGTGAGATCACCAAGAAACATGGACTAAGTTATCACATATATGCAGACGACACACAATTGTACATTTCTTTCTCGCTCACAGATGCGGAAACATTTACGCAGCGACCGGAAGCTTGCATTCGTGACATAGATATATGAATGGTAAAAAACAGACTAAAACAAAATGGGGAGAAGACAGAGGTCCTCTACACATACAAGGCTGGATTTTCGTCCAAACATTCTCTGAGACCATTACAAATTGGTGGAATGAACACTCTTCCTGCAGAGAATGTGAAGAGTCTTGGAATGACACTGGACAGCTGTCTGACCCTTAACAAACATGTCAGTGCCGTTTGCAGTGCTGCTTCTCTGCACATCAGAAACATTGAAAGATTTGTCATCTTCTGACTCAATCTATCACTGAAAAGTTGGTACATGCCTTCATCACTGCTCGCCTGAACTATTGTAACAGCATCTTGTACGGCCTCCCCAAGAGGCTTATTCAGCGTTTACAGCGTATTCAGAACACCGCAGCACGCCTGGTGACACGAACCAATCGAGATGATCATATAACACCAGTGCTTAAAAGCCTCCATTGGCTACCAGTGCAAGAGCGAATCATCTTCAAGGCACTGCTGCTCACGTACAAAAAAATCCATGGCAGCGTGCCATCATATTTATCCGTGTTATTTTCAAGCTACACTCCAAGCAGAAACCTTCGCTCATCATCAAAAAACCTTCTCTGTCGGCGCAACACTAAACTCTTACAGTATGGAGGCAGAAGTTTTTTCAGTGCATCGCCAAAGCTGTGAAGCGAACTCCCGGATTCAGTGCGGAAGTGCGAATCCTCATCTTTTCTGTAATTGTCTTTAATTGTCTGTAAAGCGCACAAAGTACTGTATGTGCGCTATAGAAGAACTCATTATTAATATTATTATTATTATTATTATTATTATTATTATTATTATTATTATTATTATTATTATTATTATTATTATTATTATTATTATTATTATTATTATTATTATTAATATTATTATTATTATTATTATTATTATTATTATTATTATTATTATTATTATTATTATTATTATTATTATTATTAAATGGTTTGTTCGAAGTCGCGCAAGGTAAAGCGCAACAGTCATCCAGAAGTTAGAAATATGTTCATTAGTATATAATTCCTCGTGTGTCAATTTAATTAGCAAATGACTGTGGAAATGAAATGTAGCGATTCGTACAAGCAAAAAAGAAAGTCATAACTACATAGTTATTACATCATTTCTGTTTCGTACAGTAGTGCGGTATTATGACTCCTGCTATTCATCTGTTGATTATCTTCGATATTTATAATGTGGCAGTAGCTAAACAAAGATGCCCCAGATTTCAATCTTCACGTCCCGATATCGTAGTTGACAGTAGGGGCCTAATTCTCATGTACCGTGGGAATCAGTGATATTTTCTTTGAAATATAAAACACAACAAAATACATTTCGTCAATGTCCCAGCGAACTAAAATTACATTTCGAGAAGTGAAATTCAAGTTCAGCATGCTGACGATGAGGATGATACAGATGTAGTGATAGGTAAGAAAGTCGTTGAACTGTCACGAATCTTCGAATTCATTATTTGCGGGACAATAGCTCATGCTATGTCAGAATGTGTTATTACATCTGCGTTGAATGGTATTGACGGTAAATTTTAAATACCAGAGTATATAAAGAAACTAAATGCCTCTATTTTGTATTTTGTATTTTGTGATGCACCCAAGAAAACTATAGAACTTGTAGGCGAGAATGCTGTTCAATCTTTACATATTTGTGGAAGAACGGCACAAAGCCTCGACACACCGTAAATATCGCTACTAAAGACACGTGTGCCTGTGGAGCGAAAGCCACCATTAAGCAGATCCCGGGAGAACCCTGCAAGAGTTATTTTGGGGTTGCATGGTAATAGTACTAAAGGGTTCCTTCTGAAGAACCTATATTGCTTAGAGTGCTGTTCCTAGAGGTGAATCGCTTGCAGTATCATGTGAAGATAACTCAACAGTACTTACTGTGATTGAACGAGCATCAATACACAAGTAGTCAACATCATCATTTCCCACCTCAGTTTTACTGTTTAAAATGGTGATTTCAATGTCTGAACTATATTTTTTTAACAGGAACAGCCCATGAATGATTTGTTTATAAATTATTGTATTCAATAAATTGAATTTAAACTATGTGTCGGAAGAGAGAGTAATACGTTCACTTGTTACTCTTGAACATTTGACGCAATCTTAGGTAACCGTCATGCATTGAATGTGCAACAGGTGCATGTATACTATTTTTACAGAACATTGTGAATACTTGTAATAATTAGTATATAAAAACTAGATATACTTTGAATTGATTCCCCACAACAGGTACAATTTACTTAGCGATATATTACAAAAGTTAATTTAAAGAAAATAGTGGCGGCCATTTTGAATTTTACCCTTTATATGACCTCTATATTTTCAAACAACCCAAAAAAAAGAGCTCTGCACCCTCGAGTTAGTCAGAATTGAAATATTACTTTTTTTGTGACGTACGACAAAAAAGTTGGAAAATCGTCTAATTATTATGCTAATTGATGCATATCATGACGAAAATCATATTTCCCCAGCTGGTAATCAGTGCGAATTTGTTTACAACATATACGGGTCCATATCTAGCACTTAAAACAAAAAAATGGCTGTTATGGGAAATGTCCGGGTCCATGTCAATTTATACTGGGCTATATATGTGGACACGCTTCATATTGCCATCAATGTGGTGGATATCGTGCGTACAATATTTATGCTGTGGAATATTGATTTACTCAGAGATCATAACACCAGTATTCGTAGGGCTACATGAGTTTTTATTTAAAAAAAATATTATTTAAAAAAAATCAAAAAGGTGTTGCTCATTCATTAGGTGCAGGTACAGCGCTTCAGAATGTGCAATATAATGGGGTTGTTTATTTTGAATATATCATATATATGTATATACAAAAAAAACATATGTACACAATATTCTAAATAAAATAAATACAATAATACAAACGATACTTATTACCAAATAAATAAATACAATAACACAAACGATATTTACCACTGAGTATGCTGATGATTATTAACAACATCTTCTATGCTTCATCTCCAGATAGGCGTTTGTAACGTGCTTATTAGATCTACACAACGGGAGTGTTTGAATATCTCTGAACGACGACACCTCTTCTGGCACAAGCTAGGACATAAATCGTCCACAGCTCTTATCTCACATCTAACTACAGTATGTCGTTTAAATTCCAGGGCACATTTATTTACCAAGCGTCTACGACTAATATGAACTGTCATGTCATTCTGAAGAATGGTACAATAAACAGGGATAAAGTAAGTGTATTACACATCACCCACTGTCTATATGTCCTTAACATAATGTGGTAATAATATCAACACTTTATTTTTTAAATATTTTGCTTTTGGTTAGTATAGTACCATAAGCATACTTCAGCTCAAGTAGGTGGATCATATCGTTGTCAAGTTATGTTTCAAAGCAATGATAAGCAATGAAACACTTCCGGCACCCCCTCCCATACTGAATAGTATAATGAGCAATATCGTATTCATGCATCAAGTATATGTAAAAGCTTCTATGAAAAGAGAGACGGGTGTTTAAGTGATTTACTGTTCAAGACTGCTTTCACAGAAGTTTCGGTGAGAAATAATCATTACTTTCCCTATATGAGGAAGCATTCATACAAACGCCAAAATAAATGGAGTTAACGTTTTTAATCTTTCTCACAGTTAAGGGTGAGTAGGTTTTTATTTCACTCCAAGAAGTTCAGACAAATAAAACATTGATATGATTGGTGACTGGTTGAGCCGAACCGATAAACCAGTCTTGCAAATTGTTCCATGTATCGTTCATGTAAAAATATGCGCCACTTGACAATAACCATGATAACTGTTCCCAAGAAAGTGACAATTAGTGTGACCACTTTTTCTTCTTCTTCTTCGTCGTCTTCTTCATCTTCTTCTTCTTCGTTTGCTTCTTTTTCTTTTTTTTCTTCTTCTTCTACTTTTTTCTATTCTTCTTCATTTCTTCTTCATTTCTTCCTCTTCTTCTTCTTCTTCTTCTTCTTCTTCTTCTTCTTCTTCTTCTTCTTCTTCTTCTTCTTCTTCTTCTTCTTCTTCTTCTTCTTCTTCTTCTTCTTCTTCTTCATTTTTTTCTACTTCTTATTATTATCATTATTCTTCTTGTTGTTCTTCTTCTTTTTTCTTCTCTTCTTCTTCTTTCTCTTCTTCTTCTTCTTCTTCTTCTTCTTTTTCTTCTTCTTCTTCTTCTTCTTCTTCTTTTTCTTCTTCTTCGTCGTCGTCATTCTCTTCTTCTGTTCCGTCTTCTTTCTTCTTTCTTCTTCTTCGTTCTCTTCTTTTTTCGTTTTCTTTTTCTACCCTTACGATTTTAAGAAAGCTACTTTTCACTCAATTCTCATCCATCATTCAACATGAAATTTCACCAATACATTGTCAGACCTCCAACAAATACTGTTAGCTTTAAAAATTTACACACGCCATGACTATGAATAGGGGAGACCGGGGCTAACTGGGAGACGGGGCTAACTGGGACAGGCCTCTAACAAAGAATTCCATGATATGACAATATCATTGGCCTCGTTTGCAAGAAAGGAAGGATACCCCCCTCCACTTGAACTACAATCCCAGGGGAAGGTAAGACTAAATGTATTTTTCTGCCTCTCAAGTAATTCACGTCTCAATTACGAATCTTATAAAACCTAAACTACTATAGTTGTATTATACTGAAAACACTCATTTTTACTGCATAACTTACAATTATTAGATGCTCGATGCTGTACCATTGTCACATGCCAGGTCGTATTTTTCGTGGAAGGTCAATCCGGGGCTAACTGGGACAATTCTGGCGGGACTAACCTGTGGTTACTGACATGTGACCAAACTATATGTTTGCCCAACTCAATTGCCATTTGTTATGCCTACTTTAGACTGTTTGTATTGGGGTTGGACACAATGTGGTTTTTACTTAGTATCAACACATTAGGCCTATAGTGCATCGGGGTTCAGCTGTTATTTTTCTGCATTATTTTTCTGTAGTTTAAACCTTTGTGTTTAAAAGGCACATATATGTTTATTTATAGCTCACCCCCTTCAAACTATTTGGAATCATCGTAGGATGCAATATACCTTGTTTAATCTCTATAGATCCGAGATTGCTGAAAGTTTAGGAGTGTCCCAGCTAGTCCCTGGACTTGTCCTACTTACCGCTGTATACAGGGAAAACTGGAGCACTATTTTTTTTTTTTAATTCACAAAATTTGTATAGGTTTTAGTTATCATTTAATAAAGGTCACAATCACAAATATCCTACCTAGGTTGAATGATCTCCCCTAATCCATGCAACATTTCGTTTTTCCTCAACTAATCCCATGAAATGTGTTCACACAGGGCTACGTTATTACAGACAGCCAATAACACATTATGTTTCCACTTCGTTAAAATATTTTACTTGCATTATACACACTGAAAACTTAAAGTGTTCATTTGTTCATTTGTATATGTTATATTTGAATATATCACCTCTTTCAGGGTATTGGAGGATCAAACCAGCTTATCATTGGTCTAATGTTGTTAGGCTCTGGATGTAAATATATTAATTCAATATTATCTGGCCAATATCTAAAAAAGTGTTGTAAAACTAATGCGCGCGCTTATCTAAAACAGAGGGAAAATCATAGTGGCCTAATATATATATTTTATAAGTCTTGCTATGGCACGCTCAACATGAATACGTGTACTAGCAATTCTTTGTCTCCATTTCTTCCTGTGGTGTCAGTATGCTCCCCCCGCTAAGAAATGGAATTTTTAGATCTGTTCCTTTTTATTTTAGCAAATCCTTAATAGTAAAGCCTCTGTCGGCCAGAGCCATATCACCCCTGTGTAATTATTATGTCTCCCCTCTGTACACAGAAGGGGAGACATTATAGGTCACTTTTCACCAAACATTTTTATGTCACATCAGTTTTGTGTCTGTGCGTTCTGTTCTTCCCGTCTATCATGCAGGCGGTCAAACACGAGACGTTCACCCAATGTCGGACTATTGTTGGCCCACTGTTTACGACGCTGAGCCAAAATTAGCCCAGTATTACGTGCGGGTATTACAGCCAGCATGAAGTAGGCCTACTGACTATGGTTGAATGGATACTACCCAGCACCGGCGACCCTGGCCCAACATTTACCAGGCATTGGGTCATGTGGTCTTTATGTGCGTAGCGTGAATCATTATTACACGTTCAATAGGGGCAGTGTTTGGTGCAGACCATATTCAAGATTATAGTTTATTCACATTATGTTATGCAATTTAATATGAAGTGTAAAACTTATAATAATACAGGTTATGTGTATCAACCTAGTTATAGCGCATAGCGTTTCTAGAGTGGATCGACGGGACAGTGAGTAAAGTTCGACAGGCCGCACGCTGGGATGACGGAATCTATTTATAGCATATTGGGGCAATCCCGGACTCCTTCTTAATATACTATTCCTCGCTGGCGTCGGATAATAATTAAAATAATAAATATATAATTGTTTATATGAATTATAGTTCACTTACAGAATATTAGATCATTGCCGCCAATGTTATGACGAGATAACAATTCCACATTCATGATGAACAATCGACTCAAAATATAAAGTCAAGGAAACAAATCCCCACCCTTCAAATGCCTCACGTCGATTTGTGACAGGTGCAAAAAATAATATGCTGCTATAATTAACTCTTTTTATTTACTACACAATTTTATATCCAAGACACTGAGATAAATTAAAGATTGCAATATGATATCATCAAAAATATATTTCTTCAAAAATAAATAATTTGAAACATATCCGAGAGTTCATGATCTACACAAAAAATCTACATCAAAATAGTATTACTAATACACAAATAATGGCAATCCTAATAATTACAGTAATAAAATCGTTACAGTTATTTATTAAAACGCTCATAGCACTATTCGATCTGAAAGTGAATGAAAAGTGATCCAAATTTTCAATACAGTGCATAGATGCGACATGAAAAGGTTAGACTACATTTTTAAATGCATATCGGGATCTTGGTTGCATAAGCTGGCCAGCATTTGAATTCAGCTTCCATATTTACGGTGCTACTAAAAACCCCCATTTTTATGGCTTTTCTTAGCTCGTGATTTTTTCTCTTACTACCAGGATACAAATCTATCGTCACTCTTTTGTCACATCAGATCACCAAATTGACGAACATGAAGAGACGTGTTGCAGACATTTCCTCCCTCAGCCTATAAACTAATGTTTGTTGAAGATTGAATCAGCCTCGCAGCTTTTTTTTACATAAATTCTAATGCGCTACAAGTCAAAACTGATCTGTTATTACTGATTACAGTTGCCAGTGCTCAGCCGGATTTTCTGACAGTGGCGCCATCTAATGCAGTGGATATCATCGGTGAAGCAGTGCAGCTGAATTGTTCATATAATGAGAGCCTTCAGGAAAGACTGAAATTGTACCGCCATGAGAACAGTTGGTATCCCTTTTATGACTCAGATTTCCCCGGTGAACTAGATACAGATAGATATAGTGTGGATGGGGAATACAGCCTCACTGTGAATAATCCAGGGGTGGCAGATGCTACAGAATACATGTGTGAAATAATCATTGATAATGATATAGTATACGCTACAGAGCAAGCCGCTGCAACCATTGTTCTTTACGGTAAATATGAACAAATTATTTCACAAATTATAATTAAACCATTTATTTTGGTTATATAGGGTTTAAACCATGACAATTTTATGCAAAGTACATTTGACTTTTTTTTATGTTTCCAGACAGTTTTCCCACTTGCGGAGATGACAGAGGAGTGAACGGTTCAGGTTTAGTGAACCTCAATCTAACAGAGGGTGTTCCTGTGACTTTATACTGTAGCGTGACTTACGCTGGTAAATGGGCACCTAACATGACGTGGAGCGGTATGAACTACCTTGGGAATGCTTACGTCATACCACTTGATGAACAAGTTGGTGACATGGTCAAGCTAACCTCGTATATATCTTTACTACCAAGTCGTAATCATCAAGGTGTGCAGTGTACTGTATATTTGGAAGAGCTTCATCAGGAGTATTACCCTAAACATCAGGGTAAAGTACCCCCTGGTGACTTGCAACCTCCTGAGCAAAACTACACATGTAGCATATTATTGAATGTACAATGTAAGTATGGTATATATACCTTGGTGTGATGGGCATGTGACTTGGCAACCTGAAATTTGAAAAAAAGTCTGGGAAGTCATACTAGTACTAGTAGGCCTACTTTTCTCTATGTTTTTATCCATATATCATTAAATATGAAATCAAAACTTTGGGGGGGGGGGAGGAAATGTTAACATTCTTCCCCACTTCAACAGGTACTGTGCTGTTAAAATGTATTTCTAGTGTTAGTGTCAACATACATGTATATCTTTCTTCCCTTGGCCAGTCTCACGCGAATGCTTACTGCAGGAGCCTGGCCATATTGAGTACTACTATCTGTCTATGTGGTCATCCCGGGGATGTTTCTGAGATTCAAACCTCATTGGATGTTTTAGATTTATTAAAGAGTCTCTAAGAATTGACCTCTGGTTCAGCTCTCATGCACAGTTACCTGTTTCCGTTGCTAGATGTATCATATAGACAAGCTGGGAATTTCACATTTTGGACAGTGAGTACATGTACCGAACTCCCTCATGGCGACCAGTAATCATAAAGTGGGCGCCATCAGGGAGTTCAATACACAATGACATCCGCATGATATTCCGAGCTTTTCTATATCGGGAGCAAGCAAGCTTTGCTCTCAGGTAGCTGTCAAGCGCTGTCTGATTGGCCGGTCTTGAGGTGCAGCGCTCGCAACATTCAAGGTATCTCGCTATTTAAAATAGTTGGATGCTAGGCTCGATACAGCAAGGTATTGCACGGCGGGCTGGTTGGTAAGATAACTTGTTAGGAAAGATGATGTATATCATATCATACTGTACTGGTTTGGGTGATATAGGCATGTCATTGATTTTTGCAAAATTGAATTAGTTTCAATGATACAAATCAATGTGTAAATGAATAAATTACACCTGATTTAATTTATTTTGCTATAAACTAAAAATGAGAACCAAGTAAATGCAAAATATATGTTTTTGTAGGGGAGGAAACCTCTACATTTTCTGACACGACAACAGGTAAATCTATGCATAATTGGTAACTTGGACTATATCTATTTAACATGTTGAATTAGTTTGACAGGACAGCATTGCTTGATGCTAAATTGATGTTATCGATTGTTACGACAATACATTTGTTTTTAGGCATTATTTGAAATATGAGAAAATCGCATAATAATCGTTCTGGTCAAACATTTAAACGTTTTGTGAGAAACCATGCCTATAATAAAATTCTAAACGTATACAAATTGCAATTTTCCATCATTTAGTTAACGAGAAGGAAACCAATATATACACATACATTAAAAATACATTAGCCCTAGTGGAACAGATATTGCAGTGACATCGGTCAGCAGTAAACTACTGTAACTCCCTTCTCAGCGAAATCCATTAAAAGTAAATCGATAAAAATGCAATAAAGTGAGTACATTGTAGTTGTTCTTCTCTTCGTCTGTTTTTTTTTATTTAAAACTTTTGTATTATTATGATTACACAACTTTGACAACAGTGATTTTTAATTGTGCTTGTAGGTATGAAAAACTCTATATCTGTTGATGTGACAATGACAACAGGTACAATAAAAATGCACATTATAAGCTGTAGGCCTCCAGCTGGGCAATTTACAAGTAGTGCCAACTTATCTATTTCAAATAACAATATTAGTAGCCAGCGTGAGGTGATGCTATTATGCATACGAGAGTTGAGAAATGCGACAAGTTTGAAAAATTGGACTAAATTGGTGTTTTGATTTTTGTCTTCGTGACTGATTGCTTGATTGCTTGATTGCTTGATTGATTGATTGATTGATGGATTGATTGATTGATTGATTGATTGATTGATTGATTGATTGATTGATTGATTGATTGATTGATTGATTGATTGATTGATTGATTGATTGATTGATTGATTGATTGATTGATTGATTGATTGATTGATTGATTGATTGATTGATTGATTGATTGATTGATTGATTGATTGTATTTGCTAGTCATCAGATATGCAAACAGTAGGATCTGCCTTGTAAAATTTTACCTCGCTATAAAAATATCGCCCCCAAGCAATCAGAGTGTGGTATGTGTCATTCATCTGACTGCTTGGACAGATTCCACAGTGGCTCAAGAAGAATCACCAGGTGATGACAGCTCTACCAACGCCATCATCATAGTCACTGTCACCATACTGGTCACATGTCTGCTGGTCGGGCTTGGTGTCCTCATAGGGATAAAGATGTGTCATAACAGGTATTAGAAAACATTTTACGTCAAGTAAAAAATATAGATTAAAATTGAGTGGTTAAATGTATTGGCATATATTGCAATAAGACACTCAATTCATTCAACATAATTATACGCAGGGCCAGCGACAAATAATAATTATATTATTAATGTAGCAGTATAATTATATTTCACTTTTTTTTCTTGTTACCACATTATATTACATGAATTAATTAAATGACGTTTTTTCTTCAAACTCGTGGAGGCAGCTTATGAAACTATCTTTTCAGTCAGTACAATACTTCTAAATCCGTTAAAGGCATAGTCCACTGTTAATTATATGAGGGATACGGGGATCCCACAATTGTAGGCCTGTTGTCTACACATGGGACCTAGCGCGGGCCAGCAGTGGAGTCTCAGCCTTGTAAGCAGGTTACTCCAGCCCATGCAGGCAGAATCAGGCCACTGGTGACAGCTTTGCGGCGTGTAACTTGCCGATTGCAGGTGATTTTGAATATATATTTTTTTAAACTCAGCTTGAATCAACCTGTAGGCCTGCACGTGATTCAATGTTTATTAACATTATCCCAGTCTTATTATTCTGGAGGAGTCCCTTGTCGTATCTGTTTATAGATACCGGCTTGACACCAGCCTGCTCATGGCTAATCCACAGTGGACCACGGGTTTAAACTTCAAAATTGATTATCGATGAGTATTGGTTCAAGACGACCATTTTGGAGCAGTGGACCATAAGACCACTAGTTTAATCACATTGTTCTGAGACATATATGTCCTATTATATTTTTTGGATAGTTGGACCTTATATATACTAATTTCAAGTCAGATGAGTGCCAGATTGTAAACAATGAGCATTTGTGTCAACGTTGATGATGGCTTTCAACCTATGTGAATCCTGTGTCCTCCGTCAAAGATTAATAGCCAAAATGTGACATATTGGGGAGTGCATCACACCTTATCATCTTTGGTAGAATGAGTGGATCATATTTCTAAAGAGTAAATGAAATGATGATGTAAAAATAAAGAGCATATCTCTCATTATCGAACCAAATTGTATTTTTATGGTTCTGTGACTCTTGAAAACAATAAGTCTTGTTATGAAACGCGTATGAGTAAGATGACATTGCTAAAATGACAATATAAATCAACGATATATAAGAAAATGCAATCGACATGGGATTACATTTCGATTGGAGCTCTCATCTAAAACTGATATAAACAAAGAGAGAAAACGTCAGACTCACGACATTTTACTTTGTTCAAGTCGTTTTCCGACGAGGGACGTAGAGCCAACGCCACACTGGCTGGGATAATACTATTTTATATTCAAAAGCATACTTGAAAACAAAATCATTTTCACTAGCTTCTACTGAACGTAGATCAGTATTTGCATACAAGAGTCATTTAATAATTTGTAGGCTACCAAGTACAAGTACCAAGCCCTTTGCTTACGTATGGATTAAATTATCCTTTTTGTGCAAAACCATGTAATCTTTAGGAAACATCTTTTAAAATGAATTGCTCCAGTAGCCCAGTCTACTGTTAAACAACAATGTATTTCAGATGACAGCTGATTCAAATTTAAAAGAAAAAAATCAACATCAAATTTGCCTTGCTATGAAATCCAGTGATACAAGGAAACGTATACATAGTTTAGTTTGGTGGTCATTTTCTATTTTGCCTTTTAATAACAAATGCTCAACCGTTACACTGAACGGATTTGAAATCAGCACGATCGAATAATATAAAAACAATTGTTCTCCTTTCGGTCTGTCACTGGTCGAGACGTATTCATGACAGAATTTGCTATAAGCATGGCACTCCGCTGACGTACACAGAGACCACAATAATCTACGCTGACAGAAGCAGTGGTATCTTTTCTGTATCTGTATCTGTATATAATATTACGTGCCAGTACGCACTATTGTGCTATCGCGCCACGGGAGTAACTTAGCAAGGCCTGTTATCATTCATGATCATTCATGGCCTTATATATGTGCCAAGTACTCCATGTTGTGGATTTTCTGGGGTCTCGCCGGATGGAAACTGCGCCTACGTCCATTGAGGTTCTTTTACGTCCAACTCAAAGTCAGTCGGACGAGCCATCTGATTTACGTGGTTCTCTGAGCCCCACGAGTGCATACAGCACCTGGCAGTCCCAGGCGTCACCCATCCAATAATCAACCGGGCGCGACGTTGCTTAACCTCAGTGATTGAGCACAAACTGTTGAGCGAACGCCGTATTCCTTTACATCTGGAAGGTATACTTCTGTCAGGCTAGATTTACTCTGACCACGCGGAAATAGTTATACATAAACCATGGAGACCAAAAGGTTTTTGTCATTTCAAAATCATGATAAATGTCTTAGTTAGGCCTTTCCGTTTCATTTGAACATGTTAAATATATCGGTCTACAGCTATTATAAATATTTTATTTCTTTCACTGTGGGGACCGTCCTAATACGTCAGAATCTGACGTCTACATACGTCAGAATCTGACCTACATACGTCAGATTCTGACGTATACAGGCGTCAAATTTTGACATACAAAGACGGTCCCTGCACTGAAAGGGTTAAATCGCTCTTCGTATGATGTCTGTCGATTAATATACTGTTTTATCACACACACGGACAAAACACACGCGTAGGCCTACACACATACCACACCAAAAATGTGTTTCACGTACACGTGTTATATAACGTACGTATGCGATCGGCGAGTATCTGGAAAAGTCATGATGCCACAGTTTAAGTATTTACACATGGGCTTTTGTGACATGTAGCGGAATTGTAGATCTTCACACAACCGTCACATGTTTCATTTGTCGGAAGATCCATTTTTTTACATATAGACCAAATAGCCTATTTGATTTTGTTTACATTTAACATATTTTTTTTACCATGCTTAGAAACCTGAATATAGATGTAATATATTGTTGCTAGATCATTTAACGATTTCAGTACGTTTGTCGCAATTTTGCATAATATTTAGATCAAATGTTATAATCTATTAAACTGAAGGAACTTGGAACTTTTATTTGATATAATTAAAGAGACATACCCAGGCTAAAATCATAAAAAAATCGGTGATTTTATTTTGGCTTCTTAATATGACCATATCATGTAAACATGTTCATAGACTAAAACTGCAAAAGTTTTTTAATTTTTCTGCTGCGCATTCACCAGTTAGACTAGATATAGAGACGAAATTCCCGTTTTTCTCATTTTTGACATGGTTATCAATAATTAGAAATCAGGAATTATCATATGACATTCTATATTTTATTAGCTCCCTAAGTTTCTATTAAAACTCGTTTAGCGGACCACCCCAGGAGTAAAAAAAACTTGGGTAGACATGCTGGATCATGGTAGCAACTCAGGAAAACGATTTTCAAAATGGCCGCTGGAAGCCATTCTGAAAAACCTATATGTATATATCTTTTGCTCCAGTTGGCCAATTTGGATGATCAAAATGTCCAGTATTAGGTTTTTTAAGGTGCTGAATCGATTGGAAGGGGTTTTGAAATGACCTGAAATGAGGATCATGCAATATTCATAATGGCCGCCATTCTGCTTCATCAAAGTTTATTTTAATTTCTATCTTGATTTATAATTTCCACAGGTAGTAGTCCATGTGCCAGAATTGGTCCTTGTGCACCCCCACTACTCTCCACTCCACGAGTGGTACCATTTTGATCAGTGGACTCCTGTGAATGATATTAACGATGTTACCAGAAAAAAATTGGGGCGCGACGGGTTCCGGCCATTTTTCAAAATTGCATGGCGCAAAAAAATCTAATTTGGACAATATCTCCAGTTCTAATTTCCATAGAATCATAATTTTGGTGTCTACACATATATTTTCATGGTCAAAGAATCGAATGAAACCATTTATACAAAGATTGGGTCATTCCTATGTGGCGAATGCGGAAAAATCCAAGATGGCTGCCAGCAAAAAAAAATTATGACAAAATCACGATGTCTATATTGAAACCAAATCATATTTGCTAACATTCTATAAAAATAATAAAATGGTATAGTAATGAGGACAAGTAGGGTTATAAGAGATATCTCTGTGTCTCTGAGTTTCTATTTTATGCAGTTATCGATCAAAAATACATATTGATTTCCTATGATGGAAATTTAGCTGAGCCATTATCTTGTGGTACTGAAGACATGGATAGTTAGAAAAACATCACTTCGTGTATTTAAACTGTCATGTATACCGTCAACTACAAAAGATATATATGTATATTCACAAGATATATTTTATGAATTACTACACATCAAACAAAATATTTTGCAGCTACTTACTCTGTAACAAAAAAAAATCAGTACAACAGGTCATCATTTATTGTAAATTCACCCAAGAAAAAGAGTATGAATATCTGATTATTTTTAATAATTAGTTATAAATAATTCCTGTTACTGTCCTGTTACTTATAAATAATTCCTGTCTGTTGAATGTACACCATATGAAAACAAAAATAATATTCAGCATACAAGAACAGACAACAAAACGTAAATTTAACAGTGTGAGTGAGCTGGTGAAGGAATTCAAAGCACAATACTCACAATCGCAAGTGTTTACACACTGCAACAACACAAGCAGGCATACGTTTAATAATTTAAAAAAAGCTGAGAATCAAATAATTTCGGAAAAAAGGATATTGGGCAATCAGAATCATTAAAGAGAAGTGCATCATTCAGATGCGGATGTAAGTTCACTGTTGCACTATGCGCATGTGCCCTGCTAAACATGTAATGTACTAAATATCAGATGGTTATATGGAAGTATGAATATATCCCTGTATTTTTTAAATAAAACCTGCGATCGTGTGCAACATTTGACTATTTGAAACACTACTCTAATAAATGGTCCATTCCCATGTAAACTCCCCCGCTCCTTCACCAGCACGGCTCGCAATTTGCGTATGGCCATCTACACCATCTAGTTCATTAGAGAGTTTGCTCCACATTTGTTGAGCCTTGTAGTATAATCCCATTATGTAAATTAGTGGTTGCATTTTTCCGGTGACCCGGATACTAAGATGTAACGTGGTCAGCTCAAATATGATTCTGTATGTCAATTAAAACCCGGGGTAATGCCCTCATTAGATTGTGAACATCGGGTATTACGATTCAAATTTTATGACAGGTTGGTAAGGGAGTAACATATACATGATCAAATACACGAAGGAGTGTTTTCTAACCATGTGGATGTCTTCAATACAATAACAAAGAACATTTCGTCGGTGGCCATTTTGAATTTTATTCAAATCCGCCAATGTTCCAGTATGTTTTTTTCCATTCGAATCATTAACCCAGAAAGTATAGGTGTAGATACCAGAATTGTGATTCTATTCCAATTGCAACTCGAGGCTCAGGATATCAATACTTATTTCTGGATTTTAGGCTGGTAACTGCACGCAATGTACAAGTTCATAAACAAAAAGCAATATTGAATAACCATGCATGTACTCAGTCCTATAATAATTGTTTATACAATGTCAGCAAAATAATTTGGTTTTCAATATACAATGTATAGACATTGTGATTTTGTCAAAATAAGATATAGTTATGTGGGCTATTTTTGAGTTTGCCATACAAAAATGCCCCAATATTTTAAATTTGCCTTATGGTATTCCTCCAGTATGTTTAAGTAAATTCACGCGATTCGTTAACCCCCGTAAGACATAGGTGTAGACACTAGAATTGTGATTCTATGTCAATTAGAACTAGATATACTGGTTAAATTGCAATTTCGGATATCAATACTACATATTTCTGGACAATAACTGCATAATATAGGCCAACAGGATCACAAGAGACCCAAAGCTATTCATTATAACAATACCTGTCTTATTTACTGTAGCATTTTAACATGTCAACAAATTTTGTTTTCAATATAAACATTCAGATTTTGTTCTAAAATGATTTTCACCAGTCGCCATCTTGAATTTTTCAGAGTTCGCCATATAGGAATGACCCAATATTTTTCTAAATGGTTTCATTCGCTTTTTGACCCTGAAAACATAGGTGTAGACACCAAAATTATGATTCTATGTCATTTAGAAGTGGAAATATTGCCCAAATTAGATTTTCATGGCGGCCATTTAAAAAAGTGGCCTAAGCCCATATCGCGCCTCAAAGTTATTCTTCGTAACATCGCTAACAACATTCCCAAGAAGCTCCTGTTCCAAATGCAGAGTGGTGGGGGGGTGCATGGTGACCAATTCTGGCCCATGGACTACCTGTGTCAATTATAAATCAGCATGAAGAAAAATATAATTTGCTCAAGTAAAAATGGCGGCCATTTTGAATTTCGCATAATCCTTACTTCAGGTCATATTAACACCCTTTCCAATCGATTCAGCACCCTGAAAATCCCCCTACTGGATATTTTGATCATCAAAATTGCCCAACTGGTGCAAGACATATTGACATATATGTTTTTCAGAATGGCTTCTGGAGGTTATTTTGAAAATCGTTCTCCTGAGTTGCCACCATGATCCAGCATGTCTACCCAAGTTTTTTTTCACTCCTGGGGTGGTCCCCTAAACGAATTTTAATAGAAACTTAGGGGACCTGAAAATGCACACAGGACCCCCATCAGCCACTGGATTACTATGGATTCCGCCTCCGTTTTCTTCTTTTGCCTATAACTTTGTAAGAAATTAAGCTAGGATAACAATTGTTGGTATGTGGGCTACTTTCAGGTGGATAATGGACAGGTTAAGATATTTTAAATCTGAATTCAATACGCAAGGTCGCAGAGGAGAAATGATGATGTTACGGCGTTGGGCCGTTGGGCCGTCCGTGAACATTTCGTTTCTGGAGCATATCTCTGAAAGTACTTGTCCGATTGTCTTCAAATTTTACACACAACATCTCTACGGGGTCTAGTTGTGCCTTTTGGGGTATATGAGCTTTGACCTACTTTTGGTTCAGAACTATGACCTATTTAAACGTTTTGCCGTACACTTCGTTTCCGAGCAGATCTCAAAAATGACTGGGCCGATTACAATAATATCGCAGATACATGTTCTCTAAGGACCCTAGTTGTTACTTTTCAGGTTATTGGACCTTGACCTTGAAGTTGACCCAGCACTTTGACCTAATTTATGACATCGGTAAATCCGACTGAAATATTTTGCGGAATATCATGAAAACCGCTCAAGATAGCTACACCATTACTATAAAACAAATTGTAAGGTTTCAGGAGAGGATGCATCTTGAAAAATTTTAAGTCGATAAAATTCATAAATGCCGCCTATCGGCCATTATTCACATCGACAGGCCTCATATTGCGGAATATCATGAAAAACGCTCAAGATAGCTACACCATTACTATAAAACAAATTGTAAGGATTCAGGAGAGGATGCATCTTGAAAAAATTCAAGTCCATAAAATTCAAAATGGCCGCCTATCGGCCATTATTCACCTCGACAGGCCTCATATTGCGGAATATCATGAAAACCGCTCAAGATAGCTACACCATTACTATAAAACAAATTGTAAGATTTCAGGAGAGGATGCATTTTGTAAAATTTCAACTCGATCAAATTCAAAATGGCCGCCTATCGGCCATTATTTACCTCGACAGGCCTCATATTGCGGAATATCATGAAAACCGTTCAAGATAGCTACACCATTACTATAAAACAAATTGTAAGGTTTCAGGAGAGGATGCATCTTAAAAAAAATCGACTTGATCAAATTCAAAATAGCCGCTTATCGGCCATTATTCACTTTTACATGGCCGATATTTCGTAAATCGTGCTAGATAGCTAGACCATTACTATAAAACAAAATATGAGTTCTCGAGGGAGGATGCACCATGAAATTTTTTAACTCTATCAAATTTAAAATGGCCGACAATTGGCAATATTTACCTCGATAGGCCTGATATCAGGTAAACCGTGCTAGATAGCTAGACCATTACTATAAAACAAAATGTGAGATTTCAGGAGAGGATGCATCTTGAAAAAATTTGCCTCGATCAAATTCAAAATGGCCGCCTATCGGCCATTATTCACTTTCGCGTGGCCGTTATTTGGTAAACCGTACTAGATGGCTAGACCATTACTATAAAACAAAATGTGAGATTTCAGGAGAGGATGCATCTTGAAAAATTTGGACTCGATCAAATTCAAAATGACCGCCTATCGGCCATTATTTACTTTCACATGGCCGATATTTGGTAAACCGTGCTAGATGGCTAGACCATTACTACAAAACAAAACGTGATTTTTCGGGGGAGGATGCACCCTGGAAATTTTTAACTCTTATCGAATTCAAAATGGCCAACAAACAGCATTATTTACCTCGATAGGCCTGATATCAGATAAATTGTGCTAGATAGCTAGACCATTACTATAAAACAAATAATTACTATAAAACAAAATGTGAGGTTTCGGGGGAGGATGCACCCTGAAGTTTTTCAAGTAGTCTATATCGAATTCAAAATGACCGTAAATCAGCCATTATTTACCTCGACTGGCCTGACATCGGGTAAACTGTGCCAGACAGGTGGACCATTACCGGGATACTGATTAGGATCATTAATTTCAATGGAGGTTTGCAATCTCTGACAGACTGTCTAGTTCTTATCTTACTCTTAGACTGAGCCTCTTAGACCTAGTTGTCTTGCGGCTTGATTTTCGACCTAGCCTAGGAATACAATAATAACCCTCCACAAAATTGCTTAAATCAAATTTTATTTCGGAGCGGAGACTCCTGGACTTATGTAGTCTTTTGATTTATCTTTTGTCGGTCTGTTTATTTTCAGGTCAATTGCTCCACAAAACAATGACAATCCCCAAAAGATGGAAAATTCTCACAAAGTGGAAAGTCCACAAAACATGGGAAATCCACAAAAGATTGAAAGTCCACAAAACATGGGAATCAAGCCTCCAACCATAGGCCCGCCATCCCATGGACTTATCATCACTGGCCATTGCTGAGCGCTTAGCTCTGTAACGAAATAAAGGCTAACAATAGGAACTGTTTACTACTGGACTAGTTGATTGTATTTACTTGACTCTTGGTGATACGGCGAACCAGAAGCCATGCTGACTTGCAAAGTCTAAAGGCAGTACCTGCTTACTTTCTAAGTAAGCAGGTACTGCCTTTTGTCTTCGCAGAGCATCACAAACCAGATATGCGTTTTATGGACAGACAAATACTACATAGTATCTCTACTTTTAACTGGTGTTTCGAAATGGATTTTGAATTTTAGTTTATATTATTTATTAATTTTCTAATGAACTCGCTGTACTTAAGGTATTTATTCCTGATGCTTCATGTCTCTATACTACTTTTTTTCTTAGAATTACTATAATGTTTTGTTAAGTTTCACATGTTTAATCAAAGTATTATCAGCCACGTGTTTCAATTGCAGATTTTCAATTGTTTCAATTGCATTTATCAGATTACCTTGCAATTTATTTTATTTTATTCGTTTATTCGAGTTAGCACTGAGCTACTTATTTAAATGATCGCACCATGACCACTATAAAAGTCAGCTGATCATTACATACTGATAGTAATAATATATAGCCGTGTAAATGAATAAGTGAATAAATGAAAGAAAAATGGAATAATAACAATGGCTATTGAATAGTGCGTAAATAATAATAATGCTGTGCTACATGACGAAAGTAATTGTACATATCAAATAATCGTACACGGAACGTTCTCTTTTGTTTAAGCAATGCCGCACTTAGTGGTCCATGACAACTTTAAATAGATATTATCACTTTACTATTATTATATTATTCATGTGATGGCGATCTGCCACCTGTTGGTAGGGGACACAATGATATCAACCCGTATTGGATTAAATGTATGTTAACTTAAGTAAAAATGACACACACTACAAATCGTCCTTCTATTTTGTCGCACACTTGATTAATATTTGTTCCCCACAATAATGACAGCGTGGAGCAGTAGCTATGCTGTTGCAGAACCGTAAAATACACTATGACAACAAAATGTTATTTATCCGGAAAATAGATTCCACATTGAACCCTGTTTCTATACCATACACACACAAAAAATGACAAATTAGTTATTATCGGATATATTTAAAATTTGAAAAAAGAAGGTTATTTTTAACCCCTTGAAGTTGGGGCGCATCGCCTTAATTGGGTAAAACGACATATAAGACAATAGTTGGTGAGCGCCAAATAAACATGCGTCCTATTTAGACGTTAAAATGCTGATTCTTACCAGACTTCAATGTATATTGACTCTGATATGGGATATTTTCAAATATGTCTGATGAGCTAAAAATGAGAAAAAAAATTAAAAGTAAAATTGAAAAAATAATAATTTAAACAAAGAAAACCTCAAATGACCAATAGAGTGCTAAAAACATTGAACCAGCGTTGGGTTAGCGCATCGTGTTGGCTATGATACTCCACGGGGTACAAAAAAACATTCCGGGTCGTTTTCTATCTCCCGATTTCATTACACCTACACACGAAATGTTAGTATTTTCATCAACAGGCACCGTGTTGTATAACCATGTGAAGATACACATTGAGTTATGTTTGTTTAACTCTTACAGTGCGGGGATCGACTTTAGACGTCAAAATGTGACGTCTGTAGACGTCAGATTCTGACGTCTCAAGACGATCCCCGCATAGTCTGGTCAATGAAGAAGTGAGATAGGAAAAGTTTCGAACAAAAGCTTTTTGTTTGCATTTGGGTACATAATGACCTTGAGGTTATAGAAAAAAAAAGTGTACCAATTTCTATGGTGGACTTAGGTCACAAAGAGGTCAAATTCAAAATTTGTTGAAGAATATAGCAGAATATGGACAAAATCGATAGGATGCACCGTATTACACTCAATTCTGGAGCTGAGAAAGTGAAAAATCTCTTTTATGATGATGCCACAGGCGAATGCCGGTCATATTTAATTGATTTGCCCTTGCTGTGATCTTGACATTTGACCTTGATCACAAAAATGACATGTAAGCTGAATAAGTAAAACGTTTGATAATAGATGTACACCCGTAACATAGGTATTCAAATTAATCAGAAAGAGCTAACCAGGATATTTAGGATGATTTCAAATTGAATAAAACTCTTTTGTCCCCATGGTTTATATGAAAAAATCAGCGTTTTAACCCTTTAGCCGCCAAATTATTCAATTGGGATTTTCACTCACTTGAAATTGTGTCTCGCTGACGCGATCCACAACTTCAAGTGATTGAAAATTATTCAGATTTGACAAAATGGAGGTCAACAAATTTCAAATCTTGTTGATTAATGTCACTTTCTATCTTTAACAGGTTTAAAAGCTGATATGTAATGCGCTAATAAAAATGTAAAAAATGAATATGGACGACACCGGCGGTTAAGGGGCTGAGGGTTAATCATCTTGCCTTGACAAGGACATCACAGACCGCGCTCACCGTGCACCGACCAGAGACCCCGGGGGGAGGGGGGTCTCACAGTGATGTCATTGTGAAGGGAAGATGTGTATACTATGTGCCTACATGATCGCAACTGATACGCAACTTGCTACTCAAGAACAAATACAATGGAACACATACATTATTTAGATATGAAGCATTTATTCATCACATAGGCTATAGGTATGCAGGTTCACAGATACAAAAAATGTAACAATAATAAAATGTGCGCAAATAAGATACAATAAAAACATAACAATTAGAATACTGTATGAAACAAATAATATGCAGTGTGGTCAGGTTAAATGTATTATTTGATAAAATTATCCGCTTAAAGGTGTGTCTCGCTACCGCGACACACACCTTTAAGCAGATATTTTTTTGTATAAACATATTTATTTATTCAGGATTACAAACAGCTTTTCGGCCACAGACTTGGCATCCTGTGCATAAATAATGAGAGATGAAATAGTGTATGGATCAGTTTACAATAATCATATTTCTTAATCAATCAATCAATCAATCAATCAATCAATCAATCAATCAATCAATCAATAAATCAATCAATCAATCAATCAATCAATCAATCAATCAATCAATCAATCAATCAATCGATCAATCAATCAATCAATCAATCAATCAATCAATCAATCAATCAATCAATCAATCAATCAATCAATCAATCAATCAATCAATCAATCAATCAATCAATCAATCAATCAATCAATCAATCAATCAATCAATCAATCAATCAATCAATTAATCAATCAATCAATCAATCAATCAATCAATCAATCAATCAATCAATAAAACTTTTATAACGCCTAAATCCTCAGCGGACCGAGCTTAGAGGCGCACAAATCCAGGGAGCCGGACTACTGATGAGCTAGGGTGGGAAAGCCAGATCAAATACGTGAGATTTAACAGTTTAAGTAATTTCCTGAATGTTAAAATTGCTTCGGCATTACGTACGGGCACAGGCAGGGCGTTTCATAAGGCTGGGCCAGATATAGAGAAAGCTCTTGACGCAGTCTTAGTTTTTATACGAGGAACAACAAATGTATTTGAATGTGTGGAACGTAGATATTTTGAGCATTTCGGCCGAGCGAGTAAGGCAGCCAGATATGCCGGTTGGTTGTCTTTTAGGGTTCAGAAAGTTATTGCGCATATTTTAAATGAACTTAATTTGTATTTTAATTGTTAAGATATCATTGATACAATCCAAAACTAGGTTATATACATTTTCGCTGATATTATGTAGATAGCAAATAATTGAATGCCAAGCTTACATTTTCCATTCTATGTTATTTTGATGTTGTTTTTGTACTTGTTTTCACTATAATACAATATACATTTGAAAAAGCTTACTTTTTGGTTTCTGAATCGATACCAAGTTTGTGCAGCCTTTACTATTTCATCATTTGTTGACTTGAATATATTAATAGAAAACATTCCAACCAAGACAGCAAAACAGATTATGAAATAAACTCGCTCATACACATCGAGTGTTTGCCAATACCTGCAATACTAACAATTTGTGTTTACAAAATAGCACATTGTTGATCATGTTATTACCTTGCTATAATATCAAATGATGCAATTCACTAAAATATCAAAAGGACTATTGACACATTAACAATTAATTAAGAATTCACGGCAAAACATACTTTTTAAGTGTTTCGTCATCTTTACCATCTGGAATACATGACCATCAGTATTGTTTGGTTCGACTCAATAATATAATTCTGCATGACTTTTATTTGCATACCACAGCATGGCATACCACAACAGAACATTTGTACTTTGTCTTTACGTGCGCAAACATATAAGGACCGTCATTGGAGACATCAAAATAAGTATGTTGAACATTAAAGGCTTTTTGAAGTGCTATTGACTTATTTATCGTAGCATCCTGGCAAAAAAGCTGACAAATTAACACAATGTTTGTTAAATGGTAAACAACCGTCTCAGACGCTGGACAACCAACATTGGCCTGCTCATCAGGACTATAGTGTGTTTTATTAACCCTTTGAGTGCGGGCGACGCTTTTAAGCGCATTCATACTGTTTTTCCACAACTAAAATTTGACAGAAATTGAACAAATATGCATGTATAAATTTTGAGTAAAGCCCCCATTGTGAAATTTAGCAGGTTTAATTTTTAAGTGAGGAGGTATTTTTCTTTCATTTGAAGTTGGCAATTGCGTGAGCAATGCCAACTTCAAATGAAAGGAAAATGTTAAGTAGTAATGAAGCACTTAAAGAGTTAACCGAATAAATCACTTTTTTTTTTTTGAATGAAATGACTCCCTGAACATCAAAATTTGTAAATATTTTGTCTCAAATTGGACAAATATGAGTAATTTTCAACCACTTGAGGTTGTGGATCGCGGTATATTAACTTAGCAGGATAAGGGGTAATGTAGGCCTACTGTCATTCATACTTGACAAACTGTCAGTGGTGTATTGTACCTGGACCAAGTGTGGACTGAACTGCTAAATAAGGCCATGCTTGGTACACTAAAGTGGAAAGGCAGTAACTGCTTACTTTTCAAGTAAGCAGTTACTGCCTTTTAGCTTCACAGAGCAGTGCCATTTTATATGGAGACGATACGTATATCTGGGCCACACGAATCAAGCCCGGATCCAGGGCGGACTAGAACGAGGCCATGCTTGATACACTATCCGCGCAGAGTAAACAGTTAGGCCTACCACCTTTTGGTTTTGCCGAGCCGTCGGGTCTACATCACCGATTCCCATTGTATGTGGATACTACATGCATATCCCAGTAATCACACGACATTGAGCCAATGCTGGTTTGATGTTTGACCAACGTCTTAGACGGTGTTCCAATATTAAACCAACATTGGTCCAGCGTCTCGTGTTTGCTGAGATGATGACAAGGAGTATTGCGCATTTAGCTCGTAGCACGATACATAGACCCATAGCTGGGTTAATGTTGGGCCGACGTCGGTGACGGCGGGCCAACATTAACCCAGCATTGGGTCAATGTATCGTGTTTGCTGGTAAGTCTTTCCACGCGCACGCGGTCATTCCGTACCCTTCACGGATGTCACACGGTGCTCGCGTTAACACCTTGTAGCCTACGTGTGGCCTACGTGTCGACTCCGTGTCCCTCCGTGTGGCCTCCGAGACAGTCCGTGATGAAATTGGTTTCCAGGGATAGTCCCGGTAAAAACGTATACCCGCGGAGGCGCTGATTAGGATGGAACATGAAACATTAAAACAAAATGGTCAAATGGTGCAAATCTTCCCAGGGACCTCACATTGATATTCCAGTATGCGACAAGGATGCCTATGGTACCAGGAGATACATCCGAGAGTGATCCGCGCTGGTGTGAGTCAGCCATACATTGTTATACATGCCGACTTGCAGGTATACAAACACTAATAATATAAACCTATACCCTGTCACAACAGATGATCCAAGTCTTTGACAACTATGCCAGGTCAAATTAAATTTATTATATAGACGACTTAGGTAATACTGACTTATGAACACAGCCGACATGAATAATCATAATCTGCCCAGCCGACTTCCTCACACACTGTGAACGTGCAACATATAATATTATGCAGTATGTGAAATGCTAATATTAATAATACAAACATATTATGACTAGATTGAGCGTGAACATGGCGAAGGAACAGTTCCTTTTAGTAGAATATCTGAGTCACACTACATCAGAACCCGTATTCTCGTAAAGTTACAATATATCGTAGGCTTCGGATTTGTTGAGACGGCCATCTCGACCAAACCGAAGCCTACGACATATCGTAACTTGTACGAGAATACGTGCCTGGTGTTTTCTTTTTCTATTGATCCTGTGACAGTAACATTGACCTATATGACTATATGGGATTATATTATCTCGTTGAGAGATAACTGTGGAAAAACGGTCAGTCTCACTGACGTCTCAATGACGTCTCAATGACGTAATGGCTCTATACTTTTATTCGTTTATACGTTTATTCACGTTGAGACAAAACATTTTGAAGCGCTGTAACATGACGTCCTCAGTTTATAACCTCATCTGTTTCTAACATTCCTGAACTTTATCATGTTTCTAGCTTTATATAAGTCATTTAGATGTTTCAAGCCAGCTGAATACAGCTACGAAACACCTCACACCATATAATCATGATAATCTGATAATCTAGGTCTGTGTGAATGACATCTGAGAGACACACATCCCATCACACCATGATCTGGGTCGGTGTGGATGACATCTATAAATCACAATATGTAGGTCGGTGACGATGCTGACATACTGACACAAAACCTTGACACCAGGTGATCTTGGTGAATGTAGACGGCACATTGCACCTCCTCACATCAGATTAGCAATCTGGTTGAATACAGTCCTCCACTGAGGTCCAGATTTAGTATGTTAACTATTCGGAGGTCCTCCCAGAAGCCAGCTAGTCGTCAGCAACCCTTTACCCTGAAACAAAACAAAGTATTGATGAACAGTTAGAATGATCATGTTCAGGGATAAAAACCAATACATACCTGGATTGTACAATCCTCACATCACCACAAGTGGTTATAATGGCGGGAATACGTTTTGGGAACTGTTTTAAAAATGCTCTCACACGACAAATAACCGATAGATTGTTACAAAATCAAGTGCATTCATAAATGGTCATTCAGTTAGGCAAGCTTAATTAAAATTTTCCTGTGTAAATCGATCACTTTCCATTGGCGGAACTCGACTTAACCTTTTCAGCGCGGGGACCGACTTTAAACGACATAATCTGACGTGTAAAGTCGATCCCCGCAAAGAGTAAATATTTATTATGGCCGTTGATCCATAACATAGGTATTCAAATGAAGCGGAAAGAGCTAACCAATACATTTATGATGATTTCAAATTAAAAAAAAAAGAGTTTGTTTTATATAAAAACATTTCAGCGTTTCAAGGGTTAAGGTTCAGATATGTTTGCAAATCCACCACACGTTGTGGAGTGTTGTGTTTACTAACTAATGAGCAGTATAACATAATCAATCAAATTCAACATACAGTTCACTGATCTAATGTACTACTAGGCATTTCATGTTCACACTTGGGGCCAGACGGGTCTAACAATTCATCTGTTCTCTCGTTTACTTGTGAATATTAGCCTATTATGTTCTAACCTTGATTTCTATGGATCCTCTATTTTCCAAATCGAATCCACCTATCTTCTCCAAAAGTTCACATGTAGTTTCACTGATATGTATTTTCAAGGCTGAATGAGAAAAAACAATAATTTTAGTAATTGTAGTATCCAAATGAGAATAAAATAATCATAATTTGAGAATTTCATAACATCAATACGAGAGTATTACAGAATACTACATTAGTACTTTAATATAAATGGATATGAAGGAACAGAAAATAAATAGCATTAGGTATTGTAATTATGTTATTACAGGACAGTGCATTAACGAATTACACTATCACAGAAAAATACCGGTCAACTCGTATCCATGTCAACTCGTACCCGTGTCAACTCGTACCCATGTCAATTCGTGCCCATGGTAACTCGTACCCATGTCAACTCGTACCTACATTAGATGTCAATTCGTACCCAAAATGTTATCAGATCTTGTTCGGTACGAGTTGACTTCACTTGTGGTACGAGTTGACATCTCTTGTGGTACGAGTTGACATCTATTGGAGGTACGAGTTGACATGGGTACGAGTCGACATGGGTACGAGTTGACATGGGGCGAGTTGACATGGGTACGAGTTGACTGTCACCCTCACAAAATAGGCCTATAGAGTGCATTAATAGCTTACAATAAGAGTATTACAGAATTCCGATGAATTCTACTGAAAACCCAACCAACACCAAATGTTGTCCCAATGTTGGGCTAGTGTCATGTACAGTGGCCCAACATTAACCCTTATCCTGCGAAGTTAATCTATTTAAATTTTCATCCACTTGAAGTTGTGTCTCGCTACCGCGAACCACAACTTCAAGTGGCTGTAAATTACTCATATTTGTTTAATTTGAATACAAATATTTGCAAGTCTATTGACAATAGTCGTGATCAGCAGGATACTGGTTAAACATTTGGTCAGCATTTCATGTGTGTTTATACAGTACAGACAGCCTGAATGTTGTCCCAGTGTTGGTCAGTGCTGGACCAGTGTCTTAGACGGTGGCATTTACCCTTGAACCACCGGTCCCGATTATATTCGTTTTTATGTATTATTAGCACAGCTTTTGGACATGGTAATGATAAACCATGACATTCATCAAAAAGATTTCAAAATACATGTAGGCCTAGGTAATTGACCTTCATTTTTTTCAAATCTGAATAATTTTCAGTCACTTAAGGTTGTGGATCGCGTCAGCGAGGCACAACTGCATGTGTGTGGAAAATTTAAATTAAATAATTTGGCGGTTAACGTGTAAAACAAAATTGCGTCAACGTTTCCGCTGTTTGTTTATATATACAGTGCAGAAAGCCTACCTTCCCCGTGACTCTCCATTCTGGAGGCTGTGTTCACTGTATCTCCAAACAGACAATATCTGGGCATAGTGACACCAACCACGCCAGCGGCACACGAACCTAAAGTACAGAGAACATAGGACCTACATAAGAGTCATATCCCTAGGTCCAAAACAAGATTTCATGGTGGCTCTGTCATCCTTAGTGATTAATAAAAAAATTGGCACCCGTGTACCTCTTAATTATGAAAATTCACTAATCACATTTTTGTAATGAAATATTCATAGAAGGCGTTTATTGGCAATATGGCCGGACACCCCAGAATCCAGATTATACCCCCCTTGAAACTATACCCGGGAAGATTCTGGGACCTCCCAGAATCTACCCCGGGGTAGATCTTAGATTATACCCCGGGGTCGATCCTGGAGGATCCTAAAATCGACCCATTCTCCCAGGATCCACCCTTCTTTATCGTGATTATGTGTATCTTCGGATCCCAGAATCTACCATCCTTCCAATAATATACCCAAAATGAATAGGCTAATTATCCAATAGAAAGTACTAGAAACTAGTCTGGTTGAAAAGAGGGATATTTTTCCAGAACCTTGCAAATCGTTTAGCACCATTTTTTATTGCTATTTTTATAGAAAAATATATTGAGATCTCAAATCTGAACTGAGCAAAAATTGATCAGTTGGGAAAAATGAAGAAAGAGGCGTTTTTCAAAATGACGGGCGTCTGGATCAAATAACGCATATATATATATATGAACAGCACAACAGTCGAATTCTGATTTGGACGATTCTAAGTGAACCAATACCTGAATGAATGCCGATCCTGAGCTTTAACTTATAATCTGGTTTGTTGGTGAGCCTGAATCTGTCCACAGCTCTCAGCAGGGCTAGTGCCATACATGCGATCTCGTGAGCGTGGCGTATACCGTTCTCTTTAGGTAACCCTGATACCACCATGTAGGCATCTCCTATAGTCTCCACCTGTAACAAACATGTATAGGATAAAACCCTCGGAATCCTACATTCTTAGCTGTGGAAAAGACCGAGGCCGAAGGCCGAGGCCTTTTCCACAGCTAAGAATGTAGAACTCCGAGGCTTTTAACTGACTTAAAACACATCCGATCATAATGAGGATCCCTCATAATCAACAATTCGGGCACAGCTGACTGATTATAGCTCTATATGCCTACCATGATAATTGGTCTGTACTTGATCAACAATAACTCTCTATTCCAGGCTTAGAATGTCGTGGTCGGATAAAGCAAATAATGTAGTGGTGTGTTTTAAGTAAACATAAAATACTTTTTTTTTAACGGGAAACTCCCCGTAATTCTAATTATTGTTTTATTTTTTTATTTTTTATTATGTTATTTTCATCTTCATTGTCACAGTCACCTATTGAGCATTCCCAGTAAAATTCCTGTAAGCTTGTCATCACTTCTATGTCATACAATTCTGACTGTGAAATTATTTTTTATTAAAATACATGGTGCTATAGATGCCGTTAGATCAACTGATTATTGGCGGTGTCATTGTCATAGATAGTTAGTAACAATCTTTAGAAAACAACTGTGCAAATGCATTATTTCAAGCACCACAAAGAATTTATGTATTGACATTTTTTTCATTTAGTTTGAACTTCAATCTTTAAACTATGATCATTGCTAGCAATGACAAAAATATAGAGATATTATGTCATAAAACATAGTGTCATAAAACATTACTTCGTGTAATACATTTACAATAAAAATACTGATACTATTGATACTTGTATTACAATTAATGTTTATTGCTCTAATTGGTAATAAAACATGTTTATACTAGTATATATATTAGCTAATTATATGATCTCGTGTAAACATGGTGAACAGTAACTATGTTAGAATATATAATAATGTAGTGATACATTTCCCACAAAAAACTTTCACAATATCATCTCATAACGGAAATTATCTCCATTACTACAGATTACTTACTTTATAAACATCGTAATTTTCACAGATTTCATCAAACAGTGTGTACAACTCGTTCAACATGGTGACAACCTGATGAAAAAGAGCAAAATATAATAACGACTGTAGAATATGAAATACAGTAGTGATCAGTGGTAGTGTAACACAATAGCACAAGTGGTACGCTTACCATCTTAGCCCTAATCAGCTGTTAATGGGTATTTCACAACCTTACAGGTTTTCTAAGGATATTACATGATAAATTGTTTATAATGTTGATGATGAGTATATGTTGGTTTATTTCTAAAATATATTATACTTGAGGGTTAAAACAACCTATTTTGCGAAAAAAATATTAGAATAAACATGTTTTACCTGTAGGACGTCAATTTGTGAGCAGAGCGTAGTAAATCCCACCACGTCACTGAAGTAAACAGTCACACACTTATACGTGACGGGAGCTACTGCACCTTTAGATTGTAACTCTTTAGCTACACTCCTAAAATAAAGAAACATATACAATGTAAACAGTCACACACTTATACGTGACGGGAGTTACTGCACCTTTAGATTGTAACTCTTTAGCCACACTCCTAAAATAAAAAAACATAAACACTGTAAACAGTCACACACTTATACGTGACGGGAGCTACTGCACCTTTAAATTGTATATATATTGAAGGATAAAAATATGGTTAGGATATGTTTGGTCTGATTGTGGCACCTTTATAATTATTTTAGGATAGAGATATGGTTAGGATATGTTTGGTCTGATTGTGGCACCTTTATATATATATTGTAGGATAGAAATATGGTTAGGATATGTTTGGTCTGATTGTGGCACCTTTATATATATTTTAGGATAGAAATATGGTTAGGATATATTTGGTCTGATTGTGGCACCTTTATATATATTGAAGGATAGAAATATGGGTAGGATATGTTTGGTCTGATTGTGGCATCTTTATATATATTGTAGGATATAAATATGGTTAGGATATGTTTGGTCTGATTGTGGCACCTTTATTTATATTGTAGGATATAAATATGGTTAGGATATGTTTGGTCTGATTGTGGCACCTTTATAGATATTGTAGGATAAAAATATGGTTAGGATATGTTTGGTCTGATTGTGGCACCTTTATTTATATTGTATTAGTTATCAGATTTGTTTTACCTTTATCTATAAGAGTTTTCAGATGTTTGTTATTTTTACTTGTACAGATGGTTGTACTATTTGCTATAATGACTTGTATCCAGATATTACTTACGGAGGTAGTAGCCTGTGTAGTAGATGTTCCACTCTTTGTTTCTCCTCCAGATAACTACGTGTTTTCTGTTCTACCAGAGCTTCAAGGTTTGACGCGTACTGCTCCAGACGATTCAATAAATTATCCAGAATGCCTCCTTTCTGACCACTGAAAGCAGCAACAGTACGTCCACCTTTATAAGTATGTAGAGATGATACGTAGTTCACAATAGACCTATGCTTGACATGTAGGATACTGCACTGTAGACTAAAGAGAGATTAGCCACTTCAACAACACAACAATAGAATACACCCCCACCCCCTTCCCCATATAAGACAACTTTTAAGGGAACGTATGGGTCTTAAATGTGTATGAAATAGTGATGACATCAGGACAACAAGATGAAATAAATTGTCGTAAAAAAATATCTTCAATAGTCATGAAATGATTAAATAAACTTTGAGGTGAGTAGGACCAGCTTACTCTGATAACCATGATGTGTTATGGGAACCCCGATGAAATAACACGGGATATCCATGGCATAGTAAAGCCGATAACAGCACGGTAAAAAACTGGTTGAAACTTGATAAGGCTCTGGCTACGCTCATAAATAAAATTCTCGACTGGTATGATCACATAATTATGATTAATAATGTAGTCCCCTATACAATAACATACTTTTTTGCTTTGATCTGGTCCATTATTTTGCTGATCTGAGTTATCTTAGGTCTGCGGTCACAGTCCTCGTCCCAGCACATCCGTACCAGGTCTGTAAGCTCCTTCTTGGCCACACCTTCTCCCAGGCTGGGCCGAAATGGAGGCGACTCTCTGATCACAACCTTTGAGATGATATCTGATTAAAAATAATGACACATTTTTAAACCGCTACATATATCAGGAATAGGCCTGCACAGGTGGTGCTAAAACGATTGAAGGGCGATATTAGCTTTCTATATTACACTTGATCATGTTGATAGGTTGTATTTTGTATACATCCCATTTCTAAAATTACACTATATGCCAGTTATGTTTACACCGATGATCGCAAGAATACTAATGTGCGTTATATTTGTACATGGTCTGCCATTATCACATACCTTCAGCCTCATACATCCCATCCTCTTTGTAGAATGGCCCCTCTCCGTTCCCCTAACCCTAATGTGCCTTATATTTATAGCCTACATGGTCTGCCATCATCACCCACCTTAAGCCTCATACATCCAATCTTCTATGTAGAATGGCCCCTCTCTGTTCCCCTAACCCTAATGTGCCTTACAATTATAGCCTACATCGTCTGCCATTATCACCCACCTTCAGCCTCATACATCCCATCCTCTTTGTAGAATGGCCCCTCTCTGTTCCCCTAACCCTAATGTGACTTATATTTATAGCCTACATGGTCTGCCATTATCACCCACCTTCAGCCTCATACATCCCATCCTCTCTGTAGATCCCTCCATTATCACCCACCTTCAGCCTCATACATCCCATCCTCTCTGTAGAATGGTCCCTCTCTGTAGATGATTTCCTGCAGTATGATTCCCAGACTGTACACGTCATACATGGCTCTCTTATTACTACTGATCATAGCCAGATCTGCAGAGGTCATGGTATCCCTCAGTAACTCAGGAGGACTCCACAGCAACGCTGTAATAAAAAAACTATATCATATATATATACAGCAATAACTGTTTTTTTTATAAATTGCAGATTTGATCTTGGGAAAATAATTGCAATAAAATAATGTACGGTACATTTAAAATACATCTAAATTGTATTAAAAATCTAAACCTACTATTGCGATGTTTTAATTTCAAGTGAAAACGTGATCCAGTGATTTATTACTGTTGTCTTATAAAGACACACAGTGTCGGACAAAGTTATTATTATGTAAAAAAATATTATCTCATTTGTATATACACACTATAAACATTCGATATTATCGGCCAGTATTAAAACAGACTGGGTCAATGTGTGAAGTCTACAGGGATATATAACTGTCACATTACTATGTATGATGTGTTTGAAATATGTATATTTTAAAAATATACCAAATTACAAAAAAGTGACAAAAAACTGACCATTCGGTGAGGCTGCTGCTGACAGTAACCTTGGCAACACACCGAAATCTGAATGTTTGACCACAAATCTACTGTCCACAAGACAGTTTGAACTCATGAGGTTTCCATGGCAACCGAGTGCACTGTTATGTAGATAACGTAAACCCTGTGTGACATAATTAGACATTAATGTGGAATCAGATACGGTAAAATACACTGACTGACTGACTGACTGACTGACTGACTGACTGACTGACTGACTGACTGGCTGACTGACTGACTGACTGACTGACTGACTGACTGACTGACTCACTCACTCACTCACTCACTCACTCACTCACGCACATACTCACTCACGCACGCACGCACGCACGCACGCACGCACGCACGCACGCACGCACGCACGCACGCACGCACGCACGCACGCACGCACGCACGCACTCACTCACTCACTCACTCACTCACTCACTCACTCACTCACTCACTCACACGGGAAAAGAGAATGGATCACACATTTTATTCGCTCTTTTGTGAACGGTTAATAGGTTCAATCTCATACTTACTTTGACGATGTCGTTGATGATGTAGAGTTTGAAAGACCAGTCCAGCATAATATCATTGTTTTCAAGCAAATCCTAAACATTGTAAATGGTAATTATTATCTATTACTAGTTATCAGTCTGTATTAAACCAGTGACCAGATTTATTATGCCACGGAAATTTTCATCACATCAGATAGATACATAGAGTGGTCTTAATTACTTTATTAGAACAATCAAAAAAGGTTTAAAAACCATAGTCAGTAGGGTTTTGCATCTACGTGTAAGCGCCTTCATATTTTTCCCATCTCGCAAGCCCCCCCCCCTTCCCCCCCTCCCCCCCCCCCCACCCGATACACCTTGTATTGTTAGAACGATATATGACATTAGGCAAGTTTCTAATATAATGTGTCAGTAAAATTGTTTAAAATGTTTTGCTCAGTTTACCAAATGGTTCAATTTGGGTGATGTCTACTTTTCGTAAATATTATTATTTTTCGTAATTCGTTTGTTTCTATTTTTCATTTATTTGAAGCTGGAATTGCTAACGCAAATTCCAGCTTCAAATGAAAGAAAAATAGAAACAAACAATTCAGCAGCACATGGATTGGCCTTATAGGTGTACCTGTAGGCTGCCTTTCACACAAAACTCCTGTAGTATATACATTGTAGGTTGATCCACAGATATACCGATAAACTTGGCCACGTTAGAGTGAGATATGTCCCACATCTGAAAAACACAACAGTATAAACCGGTCAGTGTTATAAATTCATCCGGAAAAAAACCCAGAACAGTAAACGGGTGAGTATTATGCTCATCTGGTTCAGTAATTACATAGTTTGCTTATCCACAAACAACTTTAAAATACTGCAGATCTGGTAGTATTCTTCAGGTTTTAATTTCGCGAGAAGGACAAATTCGCGAATTCAAGAATCTCGCGAAACTTATTTTCATAATAGCACCAATAAAGAAAAATTAAAATTCGCGAATTTTCAACTTCGTGAAAAGTCCCAAAATCGGAAATTCGCGAATATTTAAAGACGCGAAAATAACCAGATCTACAGTAATATTATTTCAAGAGCAGAGAAGGAACTTGGAAGTGCCCCACGGGACATGGTAAATTCGTTGAGACTACAAAGTGACTACACTGGTGACTGGCGCGGCGTTCTACCAGGAGAGTAAGTATCATGCTAGGGATGGGGGACTTTTATGTTCGCTAGAACATTCTTTTCTAGTTTAATCTAATTCTATCTGTAAAATATTATTTCAAAGATAAAAGATGTTTATCACACACTTGTCTACAGATATGTGATTGCCACAACTAAATGTAATTCTTTTCCAGAAGTGCTATAAATATGACGTTGTTGTTTACTAAAAGAGGTTGTCCAATGGGTCTCCAATGGACACAACCACATCCTCAGAATTCTAAAACACACCACTACATTATTGTCTTTGTCCGATCACGACATTGTAAGCCGGAATGAGGAGTTATTGTTGATCAATTACAGACCAATAATTGTCATGGCAGGCCTATGGTACTATAATCAGTCAGGTGTGATCGAGATGTTGATTATAAGGGATCCACATTATGACCGGATGTGTTTTAAGTCAGTTAAATCCTCGGAGTTCTACATTTTTAGCTGTTAAAAAGTCTCTGCCTTCGGCCTCGACCTTTTTCACAGCTAAAAATGTAGACCTCCTCGGGTTTATACTTTACGTAAATCTGCAGGTTTTGTTGAGAGCACTATATCTTACCAGTTTTAGATCTCTCAGCAGACTTTTAGCAGACAGGTTCACAATGGCAGCCGTTTTCTTGACCTCGACTAAAACACCCTGCCATATTAAGCACCACACAATTAATGTCATTCATATTGGTTTTGAAACAAGTTTCAATCTACACTGGTGTCCACGTTTCAAACCAAACAAAATACACCGTGATTGCAAATTGATAAAATATAATTAAAGAAATTTGTGAAATATTATTCAATATCGTATATCCTAATTGATCGCAAATACAGCTATTTTTCGTAATTTGAAGCTTGAAATGGGTAGTAATTGCAACAAATAATTCAGTGAAACACGGATTAAGCATGTGTTAAACTGCTATCACAATCACTGGAACAGGACAGAGAAGTTTAATTGATAAGATATTAAAGCCTTTCCCCCTGAGTCATCTTTTTCAAATTTAAACCCACGTGAAGTTGTGTCTCGCTACCGCGACCCACAGCGTCAAGGGGGTGAAAATTACTCTTTTTTTGTTTAGTTTGAGACCAAACATTTGCAAATCTAGATGTTTGAACACTCATTTCATTCCCAATAACTGTGATTTAACCTGCTAAAAACATATTATAAGAGATTACATACGTTCTTTGCGTTTTTATTTACATATCTCTACATTCCCTGCTCGTTACCTTATGTAGAGCGGTGTGTGCGATCCCTGGCCTCAAAGCCGCGTCACTTCCTGTGGTCGTCATGCTAGGAACGGATTGCTGGAAATAACAAACAATATCTTCAGTCTAGTGCTGCCAAATCGTTTTATAATGTTTGTCATTCATTCAAAGCTGAAATTGCTAACGCAATTTCCAGGTTCGAATGACGAAACATGTTTATATCTATGAAAAATAGATGTCACCCATATGGAATGTTTGAGCATCTGCAATACTTAATAATTTATTGAATATAGTAATACTTCATTTGGTCCCAAACATACTTACCCCCTACAAAAACTGAAATATAAATTTATAAGCCATGAAGACCAAAAGGTTTTTTTAAGCAGCACTAGTGTTGCTAATAATTGTGTTGCTAGTAATTCATAGGAAATAATACGCCACCCGATATTGAGCAAAAGATGTGTTGGAGATTATTAGTGAATCAAATCATTATTTTAGCGATGTTTATTTCTCACAAAGAAAACTATTTTCCGTTCTCTGAAGTTGGGAATCACCTCAGTAATACTAGCTTTAACTTAATGAAATATATAATATGTATTATATACCTATCACATTTCATACATATTAGCCCTTTCCGCGCGGGCGGGTGAGAATTCTGACGTCTAAAAATGGTCCCCATACTGAAAGAACTAACAATTTATAATGGTCGTAGGCCCTATTGACCCTTTAAGTCCTCACGATGCATTGAAGCATCATTTTACATCCCTGAAAGCAGACTTAATTTTCCTACAACTAAGGGTTTTAGAATGAATATTTCCATGAAACTAGTTTACCAATACATGGCAATTTTCTTTACTTTTTCACCCATATCAAATCATCTTCATCCACTGCAAGTCGAGAATTGCGACAGCAATTCGCGGCTTGTAGTGGATGAAGATGACAATGGTAAATTCAGGCTTGAAAGGGTTAAACATAGTTATTCAAAGGGATAACTAAGACATTTGTTATGATTTCAAATTGAAAAAACCCCTTGGTCTCCATAGTTCAGCCAAAAAGTATTTCAGAGTTATAACATGTAAGGGTTATGTAAACTTAAAATATCAAATATTGAGTTTGTAGCCTATTTTGCGTAAATTCCCATTTCACCGTGGTAAATATAAACATGATGAAGTATGACTTTTACTCAGACGAGCTGCAGTTTATCATCGGGACGATAGTTGGTGGAACAACTTACATTTACATTTGTCATACTCATAAAGGAGCTTCTGGTTCGTTGTTGGACGAATTGTAATTCTTTCACGTCAATTTTCCATTGCATTTCAGCCATTTCTTTCAGCCACGTCAGGCGTCTGCAAGTAAAGCACAATATATTAGTTTTACATTGAGGCACATTACTCAATATTTAGCAAAAGTAAAACAATAATATGTAAAATACATTATGCATTATGCTTTCTGCTTTTATATAATAGAAAGATATGTCTATTTGTTAATATTTTGAGGTAGAATTTAAATGCAGTAATATTTTGCAGATAGAAAGTAAAATCTGAATGTGACAATATTTTTTCATTGGATCCACATCAAAATCGTCTGCCATTATAGCATCATGTTTGATCTATCTAATCATGTTTTGAGTATGAGACGTTGAAAGCTCTAATTTTCATTTATGTCTCGTGGTAGTTTATAAATATTTCAGTCAGAACAGTTTGAAATTAAAGTCATCGCTTGAGGAATTAAAATCAAAGTCAACGCTTTTGGATTTTTACTAATGCTGATAGCAAGGTCTCTGCAAACACGACTCAGTAACCCAATGTCGGTTAAATGTTAGCCCATCGTCTGCGACGCTGGACCAACATTAGACCGATATTGTGTCAAAGTCTCTTGTTTGCCGGGACATTTACTTACTTGTAAATAGCTGTGACAAAGATGACGGCAATAATAATCACAGCGGACAGTGTGCTGCAGAATATGGTGATCACTCTCCTCAGCTTGGCGTTAGGATCTGATACAGAAACATAACCACATGAATAAGGCAGTTGGTGTGGTTTTCACTATGATACATAATAACGATATCATCCAATATCGTGCTGCGTTTTTGTTCGAATGAGAATCAACAACAATTTTGTTTTCTAGAGTGAAAAAGTGAAAATGTTGGTCATTATTTAAACCATATTTAAAATACCGCACAAGTCCAATGAAGGCCCACAACGTATTAAACACTTGCTGTGTTTCCCATTCCCATTACCCTTAAGTACACACACGTCACTAAATTATATTTATCACTCTGTAATAACATCAACGTTAATAATTTAAGATTTATACTATAGTTTATGAACCTGCATACTTAAATACTCTCTCGCTCATCCCAAACAATTTATGAACCAATAGGCCGCTGGCGTGTATAAATTTAGATTAATTTAACCAACCTATAAACAGTGACCCCTGCCCATGGTCAATCTTTTAGCCCAAATACACATGTAAATAATTCTACTTCGATCTGGTAAATCTTAATATTTTTGTCAATGTTTTACTTTTTAGCACTTGTTAGGCTACGGGAAGTCACACAGAAAACATGAGGTGTTGAAACAATGCTGCGTCGCAGACGCCCATTTTCTTCGTATATCTTGGGCAATGGTTAATTCTACATATTGTAGATCTGGTAATTTTCGCGTTTAATTTTTTGCGAATTTGTGATTTTTGAACTTTTTGCCACGTCAAGAATTCGCGAATTAGCAATTTTGTTGATAGGTGGCGCTATTATAAAAACATTTTTCGAAAGATTCTTAAATTCGCGAATTTTTCCTCCTTCCGAAATTCCGGAAAATTAAAACCTCTTGAATATTACCAGATCTACAGTATTTAAACCCTTTTATATTTCATGTGTTATGTCTGGGTATATTAGAAATAATAAATAATAATATATTAATAAATAAAAAATATTCTCTTTATTTCCTCTAGATTAGTTACAAGTCAAACAAAGTACAACAGAATGCAAGTGATTCATGTATTTTATTATTTATTTTGTCACCGTCTGGTCACAGGTGGTGCCACTCGCATAAACCGTAATTGAATGTACACTTTCATACACTCAATTAGTGGCGTCACCTGTGTTCTGGTGTAAGAGAAGCTCCAAGTGATTTTGTCTCGATACAATGCGTTCTCATCTATCAGGAGCTTTTCTTTCACCTTGACCTTGACCTTGAGATAACGGCAGTAATTCACATCTCAAGGTGAAGTCAAATTACAAACCGGGTGTTAACATGTCTAGCATGGCTAGTAATCACACGCTCATATAGCCACGTGATTATACGTGTATAGTGTAGAACTAATCATATAATTGGCTCCAGGAATGAATGGTTGGACAGAGGCCACTTTTGTGCATATTTACAGGTCAAGACAACCTTCCGGGGATAGTGTGATGGATCAGGTGGCACTGCATGCCCTCTATGGCGGTCTGAGGCCGAGCACGCTACCTCTCAGTCACGGAGGCTCCCACAAAATATAACATCTACGAGTGAGCGGAGAAGAAACATTTTTGTTTCTTTAAAATTTGAATGCCAGAGTGGGGTTCGAACTCGCGATCTCCGACTTTCCAAGCAGGCAGCTTTAACCACTGCAGCAGGGCCCCTGCCCATCCCATAATTCTCATCACGTAACCATATTAAACAGACCTTAACCCTTTCGGTGCTATAAACACGGAACACGTTTTTAATCAATTTTAATTAACTGATCAAATCACTTATTGGGAAATAAATGTGTGTTTAAACATTAAAGGTGTAGTCAACTGTCAAAATACGCTGGACAATGTGGTCCCCAGAATGCAACAGTGGCCCCTGGATATTCCACAATGACATATCACCCCACATCCACAGTTATCAGCCAAGATAATAATACTATATGCGTTTCATACCCATCGCCGCATTAAGAGCAAGTTCTCAAGTCATATAAACTCTATATACTTGAGCGAAATCTATGAGGAAGTAATTCACCATTTCTCTCATGTGGGCTTTGTGTTGTGACACAAAAGGTTGTGTTACCGTGGGTTGGTTTAATGTCCGCGCAGACGTCGAAGACGTTGGTCTAAAATTGAAACAGCATTGGGCCAATTTCTCTTTGGAGTAGTATCTTGTAATCAATTCAGTTCTGATATTAATGCTAGTGTACTCTATAGGCTACTGTAGGCCTACACTTGACAATCCCATACATGCGCATTTCACAGCTGTATGAATCTTTAAGATTTGCTAATATTTGACCTTAAATTAATCAAATATGAGTAGTTTTCACCCACTTGAAGTTGTGGGTCGCGGTAGCGAGACACAGCTTCAAGTGAGTGAAAATTTAAATCAGATCACTTAGTGGTTAAAGTGTTAACTGAGCTTTTATCAACTTCATTCACATTTTTTTTGGTGTCCAGCTTGATGAATACATTTAAAATTCCATTTACTTGAATTTAGGTCTCGATACCGCGACCCACAACTTGAAGTCGATGAAAATTACTCGAATTTGTGAAATTAAATTGGCAACATGTATATCAGTGTTTCAATATATTCAAGACATATTTTACTTTCAACAACTTGCTTCACAAGGGCGCAAAACACTTGCTTTACAAGTGCTTTAATGCACATTCTACTGAGGTAGATATCCGAACCCTAAGGGCTAAAAACGTCTACATTGCGGTCATCTAACAAGACAAGGGTTATGTATTTATCTCAGTGATATGGACGGAGCTGACCAATTGACTGATTCAATATGGTCGGCTGCACAGCAGATACAAAAGCCGAGTGTCAAGTGTATAATTGATAAATAATTGATAATTGTCAAGTAATAATTGGTTTGATATTGGCCCTAGGTCTACGACGCTGACCCAATGCTAAATCAACATTGACTCAATGCCTCATATTACTGAGGGATCAGCTTACCACGCAGTGGAGTATCAGGCGGGAGGGGGGCTGGTTTACCTTCCACGCAGTGCTCATTGGGAAATCCACAAGGTAGAGTAGGCCTATTAGGTGGAGGGTGGAAGGCTTACTTTCCACACAGTGCAAACTGAGTGATCGACAGGACGGGGTATCAGGCGGAGGAATTGGCTTACCTTCCACACAGTGCTCGTTGAGGAATCCACATGGAGGAGTATCAGGCGGAGGGGCATGGCGCTGTCCTGCCCACCTGACAAGCACAGGGAAGTGTATCTGGCCAGCACTGGTTCCCATCTCTCCATCACCCTGTCCATAACATATAGAGATCCAGTACACTGTTATACAAGGC
The DNA here is from genome assembly GCA_964017125.1 of Flabesymbios commensalis. Classification (NCBI taxonomy): domain Eukaryota; kingdom Metazoa; phylum Annelida; class Polychaeta; order Terebellida; family Flabelligeridae; genus Flabesymbios; species Flabesymbios commensalis. The sequence continues at coordinate 8,854,247 of OZ024913.1, forward strand.
CAAAATACTTTAAATTTGTGACTTACTTTAACCCTTACAGCGCGGAGATCAACTTTAGACGTCAGATTCTGACGTCTAAAGTTGATCTCCGCACTGTAAAAATAAAAATATTTATAATATTTGCAGACCCATAACATAGTTATTCAAATGAAGCGGGAAAAGCCAACCAAGACATTTATGGTGATTTAAAATAAAAAAAAAACTTTAGTCTCCATGGTTTATGCAAAAATTGTCAGCGCTTTACGAGTTATTGGATTATCAGGCGAAGAAACAGTAGCTGATTACTTATTAACCCTTCGTCCCTTTGGATGTGAAAGGGTGTATCTATTCAAATTGTCTATTGACGTCAGATGCTGAAGTAAATAAACAATCTGATGCCTACAGACGACGTCAATAGGCGTCATATTCTGACGTCTACAGACGGTCCCCGTGCTAAGAGGATGGGTGACCATTGACGTTCAGCTCCAGTGTCCGAATATACGACAGTTTTCTTGCTTATTGAGAATATTATTTAATAATGGCTGTAGACCCATAGCATAGGTATTCACATGAAACGAAAAGAGCTGACTAACACATTTATGATGATTTCAAATTGAAAATAACCTCCATGGTTACACAACAATATTTCAGAGTTGTAAGGTTTAATACATTATTTTTGCTGTTTTCACCTGGACTCGGGGCTGTTCCTCTGTGTCTGACACGTGTTTTAAGGTGTAGCTCTGAACCCGATCGCCATTCACATTCAGCTCTAGGGATCCAGTCACGGCTGTAAGCAGGACAACATCAGCATTTTATTTAACCCTTACAGCGCGAGGGTAGACTTTAGTCGTCAGAATCTGACGTCTGCAGGCGTCAGATTTTGACGACTAAAGTTTATCTTCGAGCTGTAACAGTACAAATATTTCTAATGGCCGTAGACCGATAACATAGATATTCAAATGAATCAGAAAGAGCTAGCTAAACATTTATAGTGATTTCCAATTGAAAAAACCCTTTGGTCTTCATGGGTTTTATTTTTAAAAATCAGCGCTGTAATGCAACAATTGTAGATATCTCTATACGTTTTCAAGTAGGTTTTATACCAAATACACGTCATCAAATTTGACAAAATTTTAGTTTATAAATTAATTAGTTAATCACCCACTTGAAGTGGTGTCTTTCAACCGTGACCCACAATTTCAACTAGGTGAAAAGTACTCATGTGTATTTAATTTGGGACTAACCATTTGCGAATCTCGATGTTTAAACACACATTTCTTTCCCAATAACAGTGACTTAATCAGGTAATAAAACGGATTAAAAACGACTATAGTCGAGCTTAGCCGGTTAATCTGATAATTCAATATAGGATATTTCATTTTGCACAAATAAAAATAGTTTTCGTGATTTGAAGCTGGAAATTACGTTAGCACTTCCTGTAGATTCAAATAAATGAGAAGAAAACGTAATTTGCTAATAACAAATAATAAAAATAGACAGAAGTCATTAGACTTTGATTTTATATTCAATGGACTTCCCTTCCTCTGAGGTTTAACGTTTTATTGAAAAACTGTTACTCTACTAATGTTTCTCTACGGCGACCGTCAGTCACGCGCGCTGTGCCCACAACGTTTTATTTAATCGATCCACAGTCTTAAAACTCGATAATTTGCATTAGTAAATAATGAGCAGACAATATAAGCAACACCGATAAGTTTGCAAGAAGTCTGTGAATTTCGTATATCACGTGGCACGTTCTAAGCCCACAGGGTCATCCACCTGCATTAGTGTGCAAGCGTGTACACGAAGATCCACCCCCTTGACCTCCCTTTCACGGTATTGACCTGAAAGCGAGTGTGCTCACCCTCTTTGACAAGGCCTGGAACCTATTAGGCTTCCTTTCTATTAAAAGTTGAGATAACGATAAATTTCACACTAAGCTAGGATGTTGTGAATAGTGTTTGATGATTTATATACTAGCTTACAATCATACACCTCTCCCCAGACGGTTCTGCTCAGAGCATAGCCATCTGTGATGTCTCCACTCGCCACCAGGGTCCTTCTCAGCGCCACCGCCAGCAGGTATGTGGCCTCATACAGGTTAGCGGCCGGGTAGGGAACCTAAAAACACAGAATAATACCATCGACCATCAGAAAACACTACAAGAAACCACCAGAAAACGATACCATAAACCAACAGAAAACGATACCATAAACCAACAGCAAACTATGCCATAAATTAACAGTAAACAATACCATAATCCATCACAAAAAAATAACATAAACCAACAAAACAATATACAATAAGCCACCAGGAAACAATAATCCAAAATAATACACTATAATAAACCAAAAGAAACCATAAACCATCAGTGATCAAGGGACCAAGTATTATTTTTACCCCCGATAAATGGGGACTATCGCACTGAATATGGTAGGATTATCTTCACTTTTTTCATTTCGACCAGAAAAGTTAACGTAAGATTCTCTCATTTCCTCAATAAAAAAAATAGGATAATATTACCTTTTCCAATTAAAAAGAAAGAAAGTTGAAATGGGTCCCAGGTCAGTCAAGTGGATACTTACTTGTTCATCTTGCTGGTATATAAGTGTATGTATATACTTACTTGCTCATCTGGTTGATATATATAATCCAGTTCCGCGGCTGCTTGTTTGACATCTGTCGTGAACTGCTTGTATTCCACGTCATCGTGTCTGTTATAATACTCCAGGAAGAACACAGACTGATATAAACCTCTCATATCCTCGTCATCATCAGCGCCCTGCCACAGTCATACGATACAGTTAGGAAATGAATGTGGTAGCTTTATATTATTATTATCTACACAGTGGTTGTCTGATATTCTTGTTTAATGCCGCTGTCAAGTTTAGACTTTATCACACAAATGACTAAACTAGGTGTCGGTTAATAATTACTATAAACTAAGTAATAAATGGTTACAAACTGAACAGTATTGAACAGTATTCAGTATTGTGGGGAGCCTCCGTGACCGAGAGGTAGCGTGCTCGGCCTCAGACCGCCAGGGCTCGAATTTCGAATCCTGTGTCTGGAGGACAGTGTCATCTCATTCATCTCACAATCCTCAGGACGTCCTCTTGGCCCAGTTTAGCCTATATGTGCACAAAGGTGGCCTAAAGCCCGATTCATTTCATTTCATTTTTTACAAACTGAACTTGTCAAAGTATTTAAATTATTCAACAATGTTTTAACATAGGCCTACACACTTGATCACACCCCATACCAGTGATATGAAATAATCAAGTAATGTCTCAAATGCACAACAGGTCCCAGTGTTATTTCTTTATAATGTCTCACAAACACAACAGGTCCCAGAGGTATTTCTCTATTAAGTAATATCTCACAAACACAACAGTATTGTCTTACATACATAACAGGTCCCAGTGATATTGCTTTATTAAGTGATGTCTTACATACATAAGAGGTTCCAGTGATATTTCTTTATTAAGTAATGTCTCACAAACACAACAGGTGTCAGTGATATTTTTTATTAAGTAATGTCTCACAAACACAACAAGTCCCAGGGATATTTCTTTATTGAGTATTGTCTTACATACACAACAGGTCCCAGTGAAATGTTTTTATCAAGTAATGTCTCACAAACACAACAGGCCTCAGTGAAATTTCTTTATTAAGTAATGTCTTACTTACACAACAGGTTCCAGTGATATTTCTTTATCACGTAATGTCTCACAAACACAACAGGCCCCAGTGATATTTATTTATTAAGTAATGTCTTACATACACAACAGGTCCCAGTGATATTTCTTTATTAAGTAATGTCTTACATACACAACAGGTCCCAGTGATATGTATTTATCAAGTGATGTCTCACATACACAACAGGCCACAGTGATATTTATTTATCAAGTAATGTCTTACATACACAACAGGTCCCAGTGATATTTCTTTATCAAGTAATGTCTCACAAACACAACAGGCCCCAGTGATATTTATTTATTAAGTAATGTCTTGCATACACAACAGGTCCCAGTGATATTTATTTATCAAATGATGTCTCACAAACACAACAGGCCCCAGTGATATTTCTTTATTAAGTAATGTCTTACATACACAACAGGTACCAATGATATTTCTTTATCAAGTGATGTCTTACATACACAACAGGTCCCAGTGATATTTATTTATTAAGTAATGTCTTACATACACAACAGGTCCCAGTGATATTTCTTTATTAAGTAATGTCTTACATACACAACAGGCTCCAGTGATATTTCTTTATTAAGTAATGTCTTACATACACAACAGGTCCCAGTGATATTTCTTTATCAAGTGATGTCTTACATACACAACAGGTCCCACTGATATTTCTTTATTAAGTAATGTCTTACATACACAACAGGTCCCAGTGATATTTCTTTATCAAGTGATGTCTTACATACACAGCAGGTCCCAGTGATATTTCTTTATTCAGTAATGTCTTACATACACAACAGGTCCCAGTGATATTTCTTTATTAAGTAATGTCTTACATACACAACAGGTCCCAGTGATATTTCTTTATTAAGTAATGTCTTACATACACAACAGTACCCAGTGATATTTCTTTATTAAGTAATGTCTTACATACACAACAGGTCCCAGTGATATTTCTTTATTAAGTAATGTCTTACATACACAACAGGCCCCAGTGATATTTATTTATCAAGTGATGTCTCACAAACACAACAGGCCCCAGTGATATTTCTTTATTAAGTAATGTCTTACATACACAACAGGTCCCAGTGATATTTATTTATCAAGTGATGTCTTACATACACAACAGGCCCCAGTGATATTTATTTATCAAGTGATGTCTTACATACACAACAGGTCTCAGTGATATTTCTTTATCAAGTGATGTCTTACATACACAACAGGTCCCAGTGATATTTCTTTATCAAGTGATGTCTTACATACACAACAGGTCCCAGTGATATTTATTTATCAAGTGATGTCTTACATACACAACAGGTCCCAGTGATATTTCTTTATCAAGTGATGTCTTACTTACTTGCACACATGATTCCAGTATTATTTTATATACAAACCTGTTCCAGCAGTGCTATATCACTATCAACCCTTGTGCTGCTAATCTATGTGTTTCTATGATTTATTCCTTTAAAATTGGAATTGCTAACGCAATTTCGAGGTTCAAATGACGAGCAAATATTTTTATTAATGGAGAATAGACATCACCAAAATCTGATAGTTTGATTAACACTTGCACTGAAAGAATTACACAATGTAGACCCAAGCCATAGGTGTTCAAATGAAGCGGAAAGATCTACCTAAGACATTTATGATGATTTCGAATTGAAAGTATATATACGTTTTTCGCGCCGCCTATCTAAAAACTCGGATACCATGAAATTGAAACGAATATTTCAATTTCAGGGGCCAGTAAACTTGTGATCCTTTTTGAACTATTACATTTAAAAATGGAGGTATCTGTGTTTGCGCCTTGTGATGTCATCAGGGTATTGGTCTCCATGGTTTACACACAAATATTTTAGCGCTGTAAAAGTTAACTGAACATCTTACAAACACATTTTGTCATTCATGGTGACATTTTATTTAGTACCTATCAACACAAGGTAATGTCGACATACCTGTTGCCAGTGATAGTTGCCAAACACACGTTCTTGCTGATAGTAGTTGATACAGATGAAGATGTAGTCGCCGTTATCATATCCTTCTCTTAATGCTACACGCATCAGCTCCCTGAACGTGTCACCATGTGTGGCGATCACAATAACTAAACAACAAATAAACGTGAATTATGGTGGATTATAGTATCAAATTTGTATCATATTTGTCAAAACCAACATTGATAAGCTTCCTAAACGTGTTTCTACATATTATGTACCAATTTATGTCGGTACAGAAGTGAAAACTACAGCTTACATAAATACAAAATACTAAACAGGGATAGTCCGTAGCCTTCGAGATCCAAACCATGTAACAGTTAGTGGTCACTGTCCTATGTAAAGGCAGAGATGGGTCCTTATTCCCGAGAGGGGAATCCCCTCTAGTAGACTTGACTTATTTACGTATTTTTCTTTAATGGTGCATGAGGTGGAAAGCTAGGTCGAAGATACGTAAATCTTAATCGGCTAATAGGAGCGAAGCATACAAACTGAGGCTGTCCATTCACAATGCCCGAATGCCAATTATTTAGCACCGCTGCCTTTCACGCCAGAGTCCGGGGTTCGGTTCCCGGTCTCGGCGGTTTGAAAGAAACAAAAATGTTTCTTCCCCATCCACGTGTGAAAGTCAGTATTGTGGGTAGCCTCCGTGACCGAGAGGTAGCGTGCTCGGCCTCAGACCTCCAGGGCTCGAATTTCGAATCCTGTGTCTGGAGGACAGTGTCATCTCAATCATCTCACCATCCTCAGGAGGTTCTCCTGGCCCAGTTTAGCCTATATGTGCACTAAGGTGGCCTAAAGCCCGATTCATTTCATTTTTTACCCCAGGTCATTGCTCAGGCTATGTTCAATCATTCAGATCTCCATTTAGGAAAAAACTATGTAATATAGTATTGAAAGTTTGAAACCGAGTAGGAATGAACGGAAAAAACTGGTGTGAAATATATCTGTTCTGACTATACATTACAAGTATTAAAATGCTGCTCACGCAAACCCAGTGTATATTTCTGCATCTTTCTATTTGCTTCTACAGAGAATTCGAAACTTAGAAAATCGAATTTGCTGATTATATTTTTTACGGAGTTGATTTTTGAATGCGATTTCAAAAATAAACATTTTCATAGCGTCAGCGTCTCTATTTATGAACCCGGGTTCATTTAAAACACGCATTTATTTATATTGTCGGTGCGGCACTGATAACACCTCTAGATGCATAGAAAAACATAAAAATGTACCATGGGTTGAATAAAATACCCCTTACTTCTGCTGGTGGCCGCTGTCTCTATCAGGGTGTCCTCCACTTCTTCTGATGACATCATTAACGTGGACTTGGCTATAGTGACGTTACACTCCGGGAGAGCAAACTTCAGGCCATTAGTGGTGAAGAACCAGACGAAATCTGTGTACTTCTCAGCTATAATGCCGACCCGAGACCAGCCGTATCTCGCCAGTACATCACATACAGCTTGTCCTGTCATCTCAAAGGTGCCCAGAAACCGAGTCAGTGTCTGCAAGTAAACATAAGAAAATACAAATAAAATAGCTGCTTGGAAATCCCAATAAATATGTTATAGCAAACATAAAATATAAAACATTTATATATCTAAAAGTGAACATAAAATATTCCCATAAATAAATTGTGTCACTCACTAGGCATAATAAAATATTTAAAAATAAAAATAAAACAGCTACTTGAAATCCCAATAAATATGTTTATACCAGAATAAGATATGAAACATGTATATGTCGAAAAGTGAACATAAAATAGTCACATGAATAAATTGTGTCATCCACTGGTATATACGGTAAACATTAACTGGTGAGTCAATGTCAAGTAAACATTAACCGGTTATATAACCTTAGTCAATGTCAAGTAAACATTAACTGGTGATATAACCTGTGTCAATGTCAAGTAAACATTAACTGGTGATATAACCTGAGTCAATGTCAAGTAACCATTAACCGGTGATATAACCTGTGTCAATGTCAAGTAAACATTAACTGGTGATATAACTGTGTCAATGTCAAGTAAACATTAACTAGTGATATAACCTTTGTGAATGTCAAGTAAACATTAACTGCTGATATAACCTGTGTCAATGTCAAGAAAACATTAACTGGTGATATAACCTGTGTCAATGTCAAGTAACTATTAACCAGTGATAGAACCTGTGTCAATGTCAAGTAAACATTAACTGGTGATATAACTGTGTCAATGTCAAGTAAACATTAACTAGTGATATAACCTTAGTCAATGTCAAGTAAACATTAACTGGTGATATAACCTGTGTCAATGTCAAGTAAACATTAACTGGTGATATAACCTGAGTCAATGTCAAGTAACCATTAACCGGTGATATAACCTGTGTCAATGTCAAGTAAACATTAACTGGTGAAGTAAATGTGTCAATGTCAACTAAACATTAACTAGTGATATAACCTTTATGAATGTCAAGTAAACATTAACTGCTGATATAACCTGTGTCAATGTAAACATTAAGCGGTCAAGAACATGCTTATCAAACGTGGAATGAAATGAATCGGGCTTAAGGCCACTTTTGTGCACATTCAGGATACACTGGGCCAGGAGAAACTCCTGAGGGTGGTGAGAGATAGACGCAGAATAAGAAAACTGACCGTAGACGCTATTTGTGATAAAATATAACCCTGCAGAAAAAAACAGACAACTTTAAGAACTATCTTTAGCACTTTTTATGTTCAACTTTGGTCGTAGAAAACATAACATGACGCAAGTTGAATCTAGGCAATTTGTACTTTCAGGTCCACCAAAAAAATGCAGAAATCAGAAAATAGCCATAGTTTTGTTACCGGTGATAAAAAAATGCACATAAACAGACAACTTTGGGAATGCTCTCTCGTACTTTTCGTGTTCAACATTGATCATAGAAAACATAATGAAGAAAAAACGATCATGTCAAGGCAATTTGCAAACTCTAATGCATCAAAAAAATGTAGAAATCAGAACATTGGCAGCAGCTCGTTTTCGGTAATGTAAAAATAAGGCCCTGCACAATAAAAAAGACACCGTATCTTTCAGACTTTTCTTGTTCAACTTTGGTTACATAAAAAAAACATAATAATGAAGAAAAATTGATCGAGTCAGCGCACTTCGCCCATCATGTCTATCGGATTCTGATGTATGGTTTAACACGAGACGTTGGCCCAATGCTGTTTGAATGTTGGGCAAGCATCTGGGACGCTGGTCCACATTAAGCCAGTATTTGGCCAGCATCTGGTGTTAGCTGTATAATTACATACTGATTACATAGTGATAGACTCTGTGTAAAAGACGAAACACATCATAAGGGGACCGCGTGTGTGATTACTGCCCCGGAAATGGTAGCTCAAAACACAGAAATGTACTTTATCCCTCACAAAGCACTGTTGATCACTAATTAGAGTGATTCCTGTGTTAACGGCTAACCAACCAAGGGATATAGAAAGTTTTTCTATATTCCTTGAACCAAATAAGCACTACAGTAACCCTTCTGCTGCTAGGTACGTGGGTGAATATACAATTTAAGGGTCATTTAGTGTCTTTTGGCTATTCTGAGCGAATTTATGCATTGTGTGGGTCCGAATTTTTTTAATATTGTCCTATGGGCAATACGATAAACTGAGAAAAAAAAATAATTCAATATCTCTGACGAATATTTTTTTATTCAACATGCAATGTGCTAAAATACACGAATTTGTACACAAATGCAATGTCTCCCAATATCTAACACCTGAAACATAGACTGTTTTAACATGGAAGATCTTTTGGAAATAACTCAACCCCGAGTTATTTTGTAGCGTAATTGTTATGTTCAACGGAATTTATAAATATACAGACATGAACTCAATATAAAAAGTTGCCAAGGATACATTTACTGAGGCTTTTTAGCTGTCTCACGCAAACCGGTCAACTCAGCAACGCCAGTGTTATCTAAACTCCTCAAATTGTGGTGTGATACCATTCAATTACCTTGATATATGCAGAGACAGCTGCAAAGTCCCAATATTTTGAGGTAGGTGAAATATTTGTAAACATTCAATCTGAACTGCTATTTTGTAACCAAAACAATCACCCCTGAAGCGTATTCAATTTCTGTGTCAACTCAGAAACGCTCATAATTTAGCAAAAAATCATTGAAAACATGTTAAACTGAACTAAGTGCTTGATAATGATGGCCATCCCCCTACCGCATCGGTGGGCAATGATACATCTATTTTAAATACATTAAAGATCGTTTTATGTTGTCCGTATTCAACTCAGCAACATTATTATTCCGATCAACTCAGCAACGTTTATGAGTTGATCACTCAACTCAGAAACGTTGCTGAGTTGACCAAATTTAGCTTTCTGTCTCACAAATGTAATTTAGACTAAAAACGTAACTCTTTAAATGTAAAATGCAATTAAAAAATATGTTTTTAATTAAATTAGACAGAGAGAGTATTCGCTTATGTAGCCATTTTTACAACAATGCAAAAACGTTTCTGAGTTGAAAACAAAAACGTTGCTGAGTTTACTGAATTCTGCTTTCTGTCCCCCTTTTTGTAATTAAAACTGAAATTTTAACTCCGTCAATGTAAAATGCAGGTAATAAGAAGCTGTTTTTGATTAAATTAGAGTGAGAGAGTATTTTAGAAGTCGTTCACATAAATAAAACTACAAATAACACTTAGTTAAATTTCTAAATCAAATTTACCCTCATTATATTGGCATGTATGTATTGTACGATGGCCTTCGAAATACATTTTCAAATTAGGCTTGTTATGATCCTATTTCTTTTTTATCTTTATAATGATGAACCAATTTTTTTTTCAGAAAATGGGGCTCATGTGTTCAGAGATCTCGTAGATGCGCTTAAAACATGACTTTTATGTGCAATTATCCTGCTTTGTCAACTCAGAAACGATAAAGTCAACTCAGCAACTATATAATTTCACAATAAAATCACTGTTCTGTCTTAGCAATTTTTATTTCAAAAAGTGTTATAAATACTAACATATCACTAAACTATCATACAAAGCAATTTTCGATCTTTAAAATTTGAAAATGATCAAATATATATATATAATTCGTTGCTGAGTTGATATTTTATTTTTACGGTCCTTCGCAAAAACACATATTTTTTTTAAAATCTGTTCGAGATTAAGCTCTGATATTTTAAATGTGTATCACATAGACCCTACCCTCAATATCTGACCCTAGTATATATAATTTGAAGCGACTATTTTTTTTTCAAAAATACAGATCGAAAAACCCCTTAAATTGTATATTCACCCACGTATGCTTACAAAGAAAATACTACTTCACTGAAAGAAATATTTAGTTGTAGACTTCGAGACATGGGCCGCCAATCAAGGCATTCAATGATGCAGATGCAAATTTTCATTAAAATAAAAACTTTTTCAGTTATTCGTTAATTCATTTAATCAATAACTCATGCATTCATTTTTCCATTTATCTATTCATGCCTTAGTTCATTGACTTATTCATTTTGTAAGTCATTCACTCATTCATTCATTCGTTCGTTTGTTCATTCATTCATTTATCCACCGAATATTTAGTAATTGATTTACTCATTCATCCATTCATTATTTCGTTCTTACATTCATTCATACATTAATGCATTCATTCATCCTTCAATCATTTAGTGATTAATTAATTCATTCGTTCATTCATTCATCCATCCATTCATGCATGTATTCATTTATTCATTCATTCATTCATTCATTCATTCAATAATTTTTTCATTCATTCATTCATTTTTTCATTCATTCATTCATTCATTCATTCATTCATTCATTCATTCATTCATTCATTCATTCATTCATTCATTCATTCATGCATTTATTTATTTATTTATTTTTTCTTTTATTCATTTATTTATTTATTTATTTATTTATTCATTTATTTTATTCATTTATTCACATATAAATGTATAAATGTATAAATTTATAAATTCATAAATTTATAAATTTATAAAATTATAAAATGATTCATTTATTAATGTATTCATTTATTCATTTATTCATTTATTCAAGTTTTGTGTTGCTTCTTAATATAATCATGATGATTTTATTATATGATGAACTTCGGTTTTGTTATGTGTGATTTGTTCTGACTGACCTTGAACTCGTTTTTGTTTCCCATTTCCACATCTTGACAGACACCAGAGAAGCAGGGGATGTTGAGATGTGCCGCTAGGCGCGCCACTGCCCGGCACACCTGGGAGCATTGTGGACCAATCACAGCAGTGAAGTTATACACCTGTAGCATGTCATACGTCGTGCCTGTGAATAAATAACAGATCACTTAATGTTATACACCTGTAGCATGTCATACGTCGTGCCTATGAATAAATAACACATCACTTAATGTTATACACCTGTAGCATGTCATACGTCATGCCTGAAAATAAATGACACATCACTTAATGTTATACACCTGTAGCATGTCATACGTCGTGCCTAAAAATAAATGACACTTCACTTAATGTTATACACCTGTAGCATGTCATACGTCGTGCCTGAAAATAAATAACACATCACTAAATGTTATACACCTGTAGCATGTCATACGTCATGCCTGGGAATAAATAACACATCACTTAATGGTATACACCTGTAGCATGTCATATGCAATATATTACTTAAAGTTATGCATCTCTTGCATGCCGTACATCGTCCTGTCGAAAAATAAAAATATTAGTCCCAGTTATGCACCTGTAGCATGTCATACATTGACCCTGTGACGATAAACACATAAATTAAAGCTACATATGTCTAGCATGCCATATATCGTCCCTATCAGGAAATAAACTACCGCAACTCACAACTTCAAGTGGGAGGAAAATACTTGCGTTTGTACACTTTGAATCAAATATCTGCCAGTCTAGAAAATTGAAAGGTCATTTATCTTTCAAATAGCCGTTTTTAGTACCCGGCATGACTTTTCTGCCCAACTCACAGTAAATGAAAGTTGTTATTTTTTCTAAAATAATCAAGTGTAATAAAATGTCCAAAGAATTACAGGAATAACATACAATCGCATTCTTATCTCTCTTTTAACTGGTAAATGCGCAATCCAAAATTTAAAAGGCCTACGCAATTCTAATCTTTGGACATTTTGAAAACTTAAGAACATACCAAGGAGCCAAAATAAAAATGATGATTTTGGCCTGATTGAGTCGCTTTAAACTGAAGCTAAAAATTGTCTATTTTTTATGGCTGGTCACTTTTCTACTGGATTAATTTTATTCACACACTTGCTGGTGACACGTCTTAGTTTCTTAAAAACTGTCACTTCCTTAGTCTCAGATATTGCCTACGTTGGATCAAGAGGTTTTTGGTTGATTCTGGAAAACATACCAGGAATATCTACGAGACTTGCTTATTGTAAGATAAGAAGTTTTTTTCAACGCATCGAGTGTGAGCCGGACAAAAACGCGGTGACAAACTAGTTCCCTGCTAACACGGCTAATATGATGAAAGGGGAGATACTAATAACATAACAGGCATCAATCCTCGAGTCTCACAGCTAGAGTATTACTACTATCAGTATCACAGTGATAGTACGCCCTGCAGAGCCAAAAGGCAGTAACTGCTTACTTGAAAAGTAAGCAGTTACTGCCTTTTGGCTTTGCACGTATAGTAGTCTGCGGAGAGCAAATATCAAAACAGCCTTTGGTCTTCTTGCTGGGAGCAGTCGATATAATGTCAGGCTTTACATGATGTTTAAGTAATGTGGGTTTGTCGACTCTAGCTTTACTTCATTTTTTATATGTTGAAAGGCCCAACTAGGATCAGCGGGGTGCAAACCCGGGACGCATGCATGACTGGCGGTGCACTCAGGTGCTCTACAAGCGCATAACTCCTCGGAAGACCGAGCTCAGAGGCGCGACAATCCAAATCAGTGTTTAAAAAGTAAACTTGTTCGTGCCAATCAGCAAAGGAACTAGGGTGGAAAAGCCAAATCAAATAATTTCTTAAATTCCTGATGTACTTATTGTTACTGGTAGTTAATTCCAGAGAGTAGAACCTGCATCAGAAAATAAATAAATAATAAAGCGGAAAGATCTAACTCAGACATTTATTATGATTTCAAATTGAAAACAACTCTTTGGTTTCCATGGTTTGTACAAAAATATTTCAGCGTTGTTTGTTAATGTACCTTAAGCGCGATATCCTGATACACGGGACATTAACCCAATGTTGGTGCAATGTTGGGGCAGCGTCGCATACAGTGGGCCAGCATTGTCTCGTGTTTGTTGGGCTGTGCATGCATGCCCATTTTATATGCGGGCTCACAAACAATCCCGGCAAACATGAGCCGTTTGCCCAATGTTGTATTAATGTCGGCCCACCGTCTACGACGTTGTGCCAACATAAATACAACATTGGGGCAACGCCTCGTCGTATGTGCTGGGATATTTCTTCACAGATCCGATGGGAGGAAGCAGTCGACTGGTGTGCTGACCTGAATCACCCAGAAACTGTGATTGACCCGGAAATGATCCAGTTCCGCTGATCCGTCACAGGCCTATGTAAGATGATATTAAAGCGGATTATTGAAGCCTATGTAAGCTGACCGGGTGTTTTGGCGCGGAATCAGCACAGACACCATTGTCATGGTAACCATCACGACAGCGGGATTCTCGTGACCTGACCTTGGTGACAGGCAATGACGTCAACTCGGGCGAAATAATACCCTTCTCTAGGGAAGTTACCATCGCTGTGAAGAAAGTTATAAACCGGGATTTATCAAGGATAAACCCTAAAAATAGTACTAGTAGGGGACATATATATAAAGTTACATGGAGCGCTGTGCCAGTCCCATTCTTGTCCTATAGTAGCCTACAGCGGTACAGTTTCTTGATAAAGTAATTTATCAGCGGGTGTGTTTAACCCTTAACCGGTAGGGGCGACTGTAGCTGTTTTATTAGTCGATAAGAAATCACTGATATTCTGAATGAAATGAATCTTCAGGAATCCAGATTTGCAAATATTTGGTCTCAACTTAAGCATATGAGAAATTCTCACCTACTAAAATAGCGAGACACAACTTCAAGTGGGTGAAAATTTAAGTTGTGTTTATCTTGTTTATTTTAGTGCTTTAAAGTTAATGTCTCACATTCACACAGACCTGTGGGGCGTAAATTGTCAGCAGTGGGGCGCAAATGGACATCCAGCACGCCGTTGTACCGTTGTACGTAATCATTGGCAGCGCCACCTGGTGAATGTGGCGGGAACTGAAAGGATTTACATTGCAACGGGTTATATATGGTGATTTTTTTGTTATTTATCTATCACCACGACATGAGTGCCTCACGTGTCGATACTCATATACTTCACATGAGTCCCTCATGCGTCAATACTCATATACTTGACACGAGTCCCTCACGCGTCAATACAAATATACTTGACATGAGTCCCTCACGGGTCAATACTCATTACTTCACACGAGTCCCGATCACGCGTCAATACTCATTACTTCACATGAGTGCATCACGGGTCAATACGCATATACTAGACATGAGTGCCTCACGTGTCAATACTCATATACTTCACATGAGTCCCTCACGCGTCAATACTCATATACTAGACATGAGTGCCTCACGCGTCAATACTCATATACTTGACATGAGTGCCTCACGTGTCAATACTCATATACTAGACATGAGTGCCTCACGCGTCAATACTCATATACTAGACATGAGTGCCTCACGCGTCAATACTCATATACTTGACCTGAATGCCTCACGGGTCAATACTCATATACTTGACATGAATGCCTCACGGGTCAATACACATATACTTGACATGAGTGCCTCACGGGTCAATACTCATATACTGGGACACAACAAAAGCGATACATAATTTGTGCATAAACAAAGTGAAAAAAGATCATACAAAAATAGAATGTCTATCCAGTAAACACAAAGCATCTGTATAACATTCATACAATGTTGGACCACGGCGAAGACGTTGGGCCGGCGTTGTATAAATGTTTATTGGGTTGTGATTAAAAATGGCTTGTTTCGGTTCGCGGAATCCCAGCACAGACATTGACACAATGCTGGCCTAATATGTGTCCAACGTCTGCGACACTGATCCAACATTAAACCAACATTGGCACCACACGTTGTGTTTTCCGGGGGGGGGGGGGGGGAGTGTTTGTTCTCACTGCGGAATCACTACAGACACCTATTGTTGTCACGGTAACCGTTGGGCCTACCAAAGCACCTGACCCCAGTGACCTTTAATGACCCCCGGTCATCTACAGATATAACATCCCCTTATTTGTGGTAGATGTACCCATCCATTAGGAGAGGTTACAGGGAGTCACCTTTCCGTTTTGACATATTCTGTCTGGTGAATCTACCAATCTATTATGAGAGGTTACCATGGCTACAGGGATTCAAATCTGACATATATCCTGATTTGATTTGACCTTTAACCCTTAAGCCACGACTCCACATACGCGTGATGCGTGAAGCGTGATGCGTGAAGCGTGATGCGTAATCACCGAAATCATTGAAAATAGAAGTGATGCGTGATGCGTATTCGTTTTGGGCTGCCGTATTCACCGCTCTGGGAGCGGTCAACACGCATCACGCGAGCCTACCATGACGTCATTTTATGGATTCGCCCTGGTGCATGTGATCCAGCGACAACCACGTGCTGACACATTCATAGATTAGGCCTACATAATCTTCTTCTCTTATTTGTGCTACTTTTTGGTGACAATTACATAGTTATGCAATTTGATTGATGATACGTACATGTATGTGGAGAAGTTGGTCAATTTGGTTGAGGAACACCCAGCATTATATGACACTTCCTTAAAGGAATATATAAAGACTACATCCGAATTGGAAACATTTGGGACAATATAGCAGAAGCTGTGGATTTGGAAACGTTTATATTTAGATAAATAAGATGACTTGTCCCTGTGTGTAAAAAAGCCACAGGAGATCCGCACTGGGTGGCTCCTTCAGCAAAAAGAACTTCGACGCATCACGCATGACATTTTTACGTACATGTGGAGTCGTGCAATACGCATCACGCATCACGCTTCACGCATCACGCGTATGTGGAGTCGTAGCTTTAGAACGCTTGAATATTTTTTATAGGTCATGGAAATCACAGGTTTTTTTCTATTTGAAATCATCATAAAGTCAAGGTTGGCTATTTCCGCTTTATTTGAATATTTATGTTATGGGTCTACAGCTATTATAAATTTGCTATACTCTTAGAGTGCCGGGGTCGACTTTAGTCGTCACAATCTGACGTCTACAGACGTCAGATTCTGACGTCTAAAGTCGATCCCCGCACTATGTACCAATCCATTAGGAGAGATTACAGGCAATCAAATTTGACGTATAGGAGAATTAATGTTCACATACGTCATATATGGGATGATTTAATATCCACTGACGTGATTTATAGGAGAATTAATGTTCACAGACGTCATTTAGGCCTATAGCTCTCTCAATAACAGTGATTTTAATAGATTCCTAAAGACGGTGCCCGAGCTGACAGAATTAAAAAATATATAATGGTCGTAGCCCCATAACACAGGTATTCAAATGACAGGGGTGACCAAGCTGTCGCATTTAGCATTTCATTTTGTGAATTGAATGCCTAATTTTGCGAATTTAATACCTTGAATGGTGCACCAGTTTTGCCGTTCATACATTTTGCTACTGGCTACTTCACTTTTGCTACGTCAATTCTTTTTTTTTGCTACCCCTGAATGAAGAAGAAAGACCTAACTTTAATTTTCATAACGACAATTTCAAATTGAAAAAAAACCTTTGGGCTTCATGGTTTATCATGTTTATAGAGCAATATTTCATGGTTGTAAGGGTTAAACACGCCTACACACTCTAACCAATATTGGTTCTTTAAAAAGAACCATTGCAGGGTTCTCGAGGTGTTGCATGGTAATAGTACTGAATGGTTCCTTCTAAAAAAACAATATTGGTTAGAGTGTGTAGTCGCGCTTAGTGGTTAATGATACATCTATTTACATGTCATTGCCATGTAGCATCACTGTATCACATCATTTCCTATCAGTAATCACTTTGTCACTAATTCCATATTGTACTTTCTTTATTATATTTAGATTGGTTATTTCTCTGGAATATTGACCTCTAACAGACATAAGGTCGTATCTGCCACTCATACCAGTGGCAGATGCGACTCTCTGACTCCCATAGATGGATATTTCCTCATAAATAATGCTTGATATTGTCGCTGATTACACGTGACCTCAACCGCCATGCTATAAATTAGATTATTAATCTTGCATATTAGCTCGGCTCAAGCTGAAGGCCAGCTAGCCGTGGACTGTAACACACAGTCATTGTGTGGGCCATGGATTGCTCATTTGGGTTTGTCTGAGAAATCAACGCATTTCAACATGGCGTCGCCACCCAAAAGTCCGTAAAAGTCCCACGACATTTAAAGGGGTATAGAGGGAAAATAGCTGAGCATGTGTAAACGTAGGTGCCTGGAATGTTGATAATTCTAAGAATCCTCTTATTGACCTGATAAACCCTTTCAGTGCGGAGACCATCTTTATACGTCAGAATCTGACGTCTACACGTCAGATTCTGACGCATAAAGACGGTCCAGAGCTGAAAGATTTAACATATTTCTAACAGCCATAGTTGACCCATAACGTAGGTATTCAAATGAAGCGAAAATAGCTAACTAAGACATTTATGATGACTTCAAATAGAAAGAAAAAACTTTTGGAATCTACCGCCTCCCACCTCCCAAGCTCGGATCGTAATCCTATTATGGGAAAATAACCCAGGGAGGCCTGGTGTAGTGGTTACGCCACATGACTGTCACGCTAATTATAATGATTAGGTGAAGAATCGTTTTTGTGTTACTAACGTTTGTTTGTGGAAATGAAATTATGTTAAAATTAGAAGAAGAACAACATTATCTGAACCACATAATAATATTTGAAACAGCCCAACAAACACGATACGTTGAACCAATGTTGCTTTAATGTTGGGCCAGCGTCGCAGACGGTGGCCTAACATAATCAGCATTGGCCCAACGTCTCGTGTTTGCTGGGAGTGATTTCTTATTTTGTGAAACTCAATAGCGTTGACCTCCAATATTTTTACCGAGCTGGCTAATACAATGAAGTATGGGGGAGGTGGTGTTCTATAACTTTGTTCCACCGATTTTCCATTCAAAACGGTTTCCGGTGACGTCACTGCGTTTCACAGAATTTGGCACTACAGCGGCAGGACAGACTATATGTTCTTCGTCGTGTTGCAAAAATAAAATGAAATGAATCGGGCTTTAGGCCACCTTTGTGCACATATAGGCTAAACTGGGCCAGGAGAACCTCCTGAGGATGGTGAGATGATTGAGATGACACTGTCCTCCGGACACAGGATTCGAAATTCGAGCCCTGGCGGTCTGAGGCCGAGCACGCTGCCTCTCGGTCACGGAGGCTCTTCGTCGTGTTGCATTGTGCGTGTCAAAGAGAGTACTATCTCTGCCGTGTCCGAGTCATACAGCAGTAACTGCTTACTTTTGAAGTGAGTACTTATAGGTGTTGCCTCGGCTCCCCAGGGCGGCCAGGTGTGCATGCAGCCTCACTCTGCGTGTCTAACAGTTTATAACAAGACCTCATTATCAAGATCACGTTTCATATAATGATCCATAAAAACAGGGTAATCTCACCAATAAAAATTACTGATTAACGTCAGAAAAGAAAATATTCTCTTCTACTTCCGACAATTCAGCGTAATAGGCCTGTCTGTTGCGCGCCCAACCACATTTGGCAGATCGTGATGTTAAAAAATACAGCTCAAAAACAAATTCAACTGATACTTACTGGGAAGGTTTTGTAAGTCTCTGACTTTCACCATTAAAGCGCTGAAGTTTTTTAGTTAAACCATAGAGATCAAAGGGTTTTTTCAATTTGAAATCATCATAAATGTCTTAGTCAGCACTTTCCGATTCATTTGAATACCTATGCTACTTGTCTGCGGCCATTAGAAAATTATTTATTTTATTTATTTATTTATTCTTACAGTGCGGGATCGACATTAGACGTCAGAATCTGACGCCTGAAGTCGATCCCCGCGCTGAAAGGGTTAATGATAAATTATTCTCGCGTATACGTATTTGGGTTTGTATTGTCCTTCGATTTCATTATTCGCACCTCCCGACCAGCATTACAAGCAGGTTACCACTGGAGGTTACACAAACACGAATGTAATACTAGAAACCTTTCTCCACACATAGATGTCGCTAAGGTCAACTTCCGCTCTCTCTCTCCCTCTCTGCAACCAGACGCCATCTTTTTTAGCAGAAACTGCCTATTTCGAGCAGTTTATTTGTTATCACAACCGTAGGCTTAGAAACACGCTTGTGTGTCCTAAATATATACGTCAAACATAAAACACCACTACTCCGCCACATAGGAGTTTTCTATCCACACAGAAATAGAAAAAATATCAAGGGATTACTTTTCCCGCCTACGCGCTGCTGTGTGAAGGTTCTTGTTATTGTTTGCTGACAGTTTACAATCGAGTTCAAAACACTGGTCAATATAAATTACTGAATGACATGCGAATTATGGTGGCTCAATTTATCCATAACTGAACAGAGTAAAAAGCTCTTATCTACGAAAACTATTACAATAAACGAAATTGTAAAAAAATGATAAATAATGATTCGAAGTGAACGTCGTGAATTGTTCAGTGGTAATAGGAATGGTTATGGAAAAACTACAAAAACATGTTGTAACGGCTGATAAAGCAGGTCAATAGTTAGGCGTGTAAAGAAAATATCAGTGAGGAGGCAGAATGACTGGAAACGCTTCCGATGAACAAAACTTGCTGAACCAATGTTGGCCCCGCATAGCAGCTGATTATGTCGACCACTTTGCATTTGATGGATCAACTTCATATTTTGCATGAAGACCTTGGAACAAAGGGTGGCCAATGGGCATTTGAATTTTAATTAACCTCCTACCCCCGTGCACACGACGTTATTGCGACGTTGAATCAACGTCATTGACGTTAATTCAACGTCGCAATAACGTTTGTGTGCCCAGTGGGTAGTGCTTCTGATAAACACAAGACGTTGAAATAATGTTTTTTCTATTCCTGGTGCAGCGTCTCCACTCAATGGGCCCTGCGAACACGATACGGGTGAACGTGATGGTGGCCATGTTGACCAAACGCTTCTAGAGGAGCAAACCTATTGTGAGCGACTGGTTATCTACTGTACAGATACACATAGTGTAGCCGCATGTACACCTGGCAGCTAGCTCTGTGTTGCTAAAGCAAAGGGCGGAGCCCTGGTGCAGTGGTTGAAGCTGCCTGCTTGGAAAGTCGGAGATCGCGGGCTCGAACCCCGCTATGGCATTCAAGTTCCCCGCTCACGCGTAAAGATTGAATATTGTGGGGAGCCTCCGTGACCGAGAGGTAGCATGTTCGGTCTCGAATTCTGTGTCTGGAGGGCAGTGCCATCGCATTCATCTCACCATCCTCAGGAGGTTTTCCTGGCCCAGTTTAGCCTACATGTGCACAACAAACTCTTTAACCGCAATATTATTGAATTGAAATGTTCACCCGCTTGGCGTTGTGCCCCGCTAACGCGCTCCACAACTTCAAATGAGTGAGCATTATTCAGATTTGACAAAATAGAGGTCAACTACTTATTGGACATATTGTTGATAGATGCCACGTTATATCTTATATGTTTAAAAGCTGGTATTTAATGTGCTAATAAAATATTAAAATATCAAAAAAACAAATATAATCGGGACCAGCGGTTAAATGGTTACGTATACAGTAACTGTTGTCTTAACCCTTAAAGCGCTGAAATACCTTCGTATAAACTATGGAGACCAAAGAGGGTTTTTTCAATTTGAAATCATCATAAATGTCTTAGTTACAACTTTCCGATTCATTTGAATACCTATGTTATGGGTCTACGGTGACTAGAAATATTTTAATTCTTACAGTGCGGGAATCGACATTAGACGTCATAATCTGACGTCTATAGATGTCAGATTCTGATCGACTTTAGACGTCATAATCTGACGTTTATAGACGTCAGATTTTGACGACTAAAGTCGATCCCCATGCTGTAAGAGTTATTATAGTATAGTTGATGCTATATATCGTCGCCTCGGAGCTAAAGGATCCTATCTGACACTCGTTAGAGTGGCAGATAGGATCCTTTAGCTCCGAGGCGACGATATATTTGTTTATTATAATAGCCTAATAGGGGTTTATTGGGTTTTTTTCAGAAATGCATAAGAATGTCTCCTGTGCATTTCTGGTTTGATGCACTATTTAAAAGTTCACATTAACTATAAAGTGACGGTATAAATCTTTGCACTTTGCACTCGACTTAAACAGATTAAACATGGTAAAACACAAAAATGATGACATGATACAATGGTGTCATGAGAAAGTGAAGGGTGGCGTAATAATGTTGAAAACATCCTTGATGACATAATTATTGTAGAGTAGTCTCATAAGATAGTGAATGCTAGTGTAATAAAGGTGGGCGGGGGTGGGCTTAAAAATACTTCAGGTTGTTAATCTTTTCAACCAAAATGTTCACGAGATATGTTTGATATCTATGTATAATTGTGCACGAATATTATATTCTATAGCGGGTACAGAATGGGGCTTTCCACGTGGAATCCACGTGGAAAGCCCTTATGTGCCCGCTAACGTTAATTGTCTCTTTTGTCAAAGGAATTGATTCAAATAATTAACTAAACCTGTATAACAGAAGTCAATGGCTTTGAAGGGTTAATTACGGGGGGCCGTAATTAATTAATCAAGCAGGTGTTATCGCACCTCGCTGCTCACCAGGTGGCGGAGGGGGGCAGACTGAGGATAGCCGACACATTTAGATAATTGTTTCCTTGTGGTATTGTTTGACATAATTATGACACATCTATCAAATTTAACCCTTTCAGCGCGTGGACCGACTTATGTCGTCAGAATCTCCAGACGTCAGATTCTGACGACTAAAGTCGATCCCCGCAGTAAAAAGGTAAACTATTTATAATGACCGTAGACCCATAACGTAGGTATTCAAATGAAGAGGAAAGAGCTAACTATACCCGCCAATTCTCAACTGATTTTGATGAAATTTTGCAAGGACTATTTTCGAGTCACGCGGCGACTACCGTGAAATTTTCATCAAAAAATATTATGTAGTTCAAAAGTTAGACCATTTGACATGTAGTAAATTTAAAATTACGACGTCCCTCTATAAACCCATTAAAATGGTTAAATTAAAGTTTGTTTTCAGCCCTGAATTGCATTACATGCCAGATGGTCTAACTTTTTAGCTATACAATATTTTACGATGAAAATTTCACGGTAGTCGCCGAGTGACTCGCAAATAGTCCATACAAAATTTCATGAAAATCGGTTGAGAGTTGACTGAGAAATCGGCGAAAAACATACGATACAAGTTAATCTGACGGCGGGTATAAGACATTTATGACGATTTCAAATTGTAAAAAAAACTTAAATCTCCGTGCTAAAAATATTCTAGCGCTGTAAGGATTGAGGTCAATTACTTTTTTTAATTGCAGTTTCATTGGTGTGTAAAATTGTCAATTGCCATCACAAGAGGTAAATTATAATATCCACTTGACCAAAATATAAATAATTCACAGCAATATCACAACTATGTTTCCATGTAAAAGTCAATCAGCAGTAGGCTACACTATATGTGTGCACTTAAGCTGGGCCGTTGTCCAAAACAGTGGACCGACCAACTGTAACCTTACACAGCTGAGCGCGTCTATTGTCGTTTTTAATTTGTTGTATTAACCGATCAAATCACTGTTATTGGGGACGAAGTGAGTGTCTAAACATCAAGATTTTCAAATATGAGTTATTTTCATTCACTTGACGTTGTGGATCGCGGTAGCGAGACGCAATCTCGAGTGGATGAAAATTTAAATTATTTAATTCAGCGCTGTAAGGGTTAACTCAGCAAATACAAAAACATTTGTATAACATTTATACAACGTCGGCCCAACATCTTCGACGTTGGTCCAGCGTTGTATAAATGTTATACAAATGTTTTGTGTTTGCTGGGACGTTGGGCGTTTGTCAAGAACAGTGGACCAACTTGAACCCTTACAGTGCGAGGATCGACTTTAGACATCAGTATCTACGTCTAAAATCTAAAGTCGATCCCCGCACTGTAAGAGGAAAAATATTTATAATGGTCGTAGACCCATGACATAGGTATTCAAATGAATCAAAAAGAGGTAATGAAGACATCTATGATAATTTCAAATTAAAAAAAATCTTTTGTCTCCATGATTTATACAAATTCAGTGCTTTTGGTTAAGCCAGCAGCGAGTCCTCCTTTTTTCTGAGATCTACATACCTAGGCCTTTGACAGCGTTACATCCTGAGTCGGCAAAGTGAGGTTGTATTTTGTAGTCTGGGAGCAACCCGTCTTCTTCTATCTTCTTTAGTGCACTTATCACTGCAAACAAAAAAAAAATATAGTAACATTTTTTTGTGATATCTGACACCGGTTAAAGTTACCAATGAATTTCCCTTTCTCAGTAATAGCCGCCTAAAAATGTCCCGAAAACAGGTTTGCCCATGCAAGGTTGAATTTGTTTGAATTTTGTTTGAAGTACCCTGGGAGCCACAAGAAGAAAAACAAATACAAAACTTGCTTTTTATCGAGAATGGTCGGATTTGCCAAAATTATTGTCAATTCTTACTGGCCCATAATAGGTGTGGACTGTACCACATCACATTCTGGGGAGCCTCCGTGATCGAGCGGTAGCGTGCTCGGCACCAGACAGCCAGGGCTCAGATTTCAAATCCTTAGTCTAGAGAGAAGTGCGCAATCATACGAATGTGTACTTCTATATCGCTATACCTCCTCGGGTACCTGAGCTCAGAGGCGCTGTCCAAGTTTGATCTTTGTCCCGGTTTAAGTCCGGGTGCTTAAGGAGGGAGTGACAGATCAGAAATTTGTGCCTTGAAATTACTTCTGATACAGTAGAAACTTTGTGAAAACTTGACTTTTAGATTGTTTAAAGAGAATTCCAAATATATAACAGAAACAAAAAAACCTTGGGACCGGTTTTCTTGGTAAGATGGAGCTGCTATTTTAAAAATATTTTTGCTTTCGTACGGCAAACCAATGACGATTCTTCAGTAATGGAGTACTATGACAAACACATGGGGGCTTGTGTATAGGATAAAGCCCGAGGAGCTCTACATTCTTAGCTGTGAAAAGGGTCCAGGCCGAATGTAGAACTCCGGATTAAACTGACTTAAAACACATCCGAACATATAGAGGATCCCACATAATCAACAGCTCGGTCACAATTAACTGATTTTTATGCTATAGGCCTGCAATGCTAATTGATCTGTACCAAGTCAGCAATAACTCTCCATTCCCGGCTTCGAATGTAGGGGTCGGACGAATGAAAATAATGTAGTGGTGTGTTTTAATTACGGCCAATTTCCACTTTTCACTCTATCCAACAGCTTCTGTGATTAACAATGAAATATGGAGATGAGTTCATTTACAATATCTAATGGGATACTATAATTATTATTAAGGTTTACAAATATAGGATGTGTAGTGTCTCTCTGTATAACCACATAGCGACTACGCGTGGGTCTCCGGAGATAACCGTACAATGTAGAGAGCTGTAATGCCAATCGAACTAAGTATAGGATAAAACCCGAGGAACTCTACATTCTTAGCTATGAAAAAGGCCTCGGCCTTCGGCCTCGACCCTTTTCACAGCTAAGAATGTAGAACTCCGTGAAATTAAACTGACTTAAAACACATCCGAACATAAAGAGGATCCCTCATAATCAACAGCTCGGTCATAATTAACTGATTTTTATGCCATAGGCCCACAATGATAATTGGTCTGTACCAAGGCAACAATAACTCTCTATTCCCGACTTAGAATGTAGTGGTCGACCAAAGAAAATATTGTAGTGGTGTGCTTAAATTTGTGGTTTATTTGTTCCTCAAAATCCCATGTCTTAAAAAAAACAAAATGGTTGAAAATGGATATAAACGTGAGAAACACTTATAAAATGGGTAATAGCTCATTATTTGATATGCATTTGAAGTTCTCAGCTGGAATATGGCATATTAATGTTCTCCACAAGCATTACCAGACTAATCATCCGGAGCCACCAGCGCGCCACACTCACTGATGTAGGCGTATTACATATTAATGCTCATTTCCTTACTTGTCCAATTATATAATGTAGGGGGCCAAATTGGTTTGACGTTAGAGGTGGTATCGAGGGTAATTCAGCTGCTCCATATGTGTGATAGTGCGGAGCTGATAATTCCGCAATATTATTTCTCCCATAATCTTGTCCCAGCAAACACAAAACATTTGTATAACATTTGTACAATGCTGGTCCAGCGTCGAAGACGTTGGGCCGGCGTTTTACAAATGTTATACAAATTATTTATTATTTATTAGGCTTTATATACACAAATATATACAATAATCGTACAAATATTTTCCAGGATAAAATTTATATACATGGTAATTACATGACTGTTTAAAAATGAGGATTTATACATTTTCGGTCTCAAATTAAACAAATATTAGTAACTTTTAGCCACTTGATGTTGTGGATCGCGGTAGCGAGACACAACCTCAAGTGGTTGAAAATTTAAATAAATTACCTTAGTGGGATAAGGGTTTTAATTTTAGTGGCATTTTATTTTGTTTGAGACTGTTGTGAATCGCCATCTTCCCACAGCAAGGCCAGACTTCTTTAACGTTTGCAACGCTGAAATATTTTTGTATGAACCATGGAGATCAAAGGTTTTTTTAAATTTGAAATTATCATAAATGTCTTAGTTCCGCTTCATTTGAAAACCTATGTTACGTGTCTACGGCCGCTAGAAATATTTTGATTTTTTTCAGCACGGGGAACGTCTTTATACGTCAGAATCTGACTTCTACAGACGTTAGACTCTGACGTATAAAGACGGTCCCCGCGCTGACGTATGAAGACGGTCCCCGCGCTTAAAGGGTTAAAAATATGTGGGTTGATGTCTTTATATGTCACTAGCGTGTAAACGGTTATTGCTTCACATTTGTTTTTCCACTAAGGCCAAAGTTGCGCTCACCTTTAGTGATCTTGCACCCAGGGAAAAGATGCCCCAGACTCCAATAAGCTACAGTAGAATAGTATACTATATGTTATTCATAGTTCCAAGATTCATATAGAAAGTGGCTTGGTGTGAACCGATTGCGACGTTTCGATCTGCCTTCAGCAGATCTTATATATAAATCTGCTGAAGGCAGGTCGAAACGTAGCAATCGTTTCACACTAAATTGCAAATTGAGTAAAATTTAACCACTTTCTACAGTGGAATACACTTTTAAGCATAGGACCTACTGATTGAACATTTTAATTTTAAAATAACCATTATGCTGCTGAATTGTTTCTGCTTTTGCATTTATTTTAAGCTTGAATTGCTGGCGCAATTTCCAGCTTTCTTTATTTAAAAAATAGAAATATCCCTGATTCTATTATTTGATTAAATGAACATCTATCACAAACTTTTTTTATCAATTTCAATGGCATTTTGTTTGGTTTGAAACTAGCTTCAAGCCGTATATATACATTATATGCGGTCACAGCAGGAGAAGGGGTAATTTGTGATCTCTCAGACCAAGAAAGTAATTATTTTTCATAATTGTAAAAAAACGAGTCAGCTCTCATGTTTAAATTTGATTGTAGTATGTCATAAAGTTAAATAGTCATGCGCATGCGCAAAGGGGAAAAGGTGAGGAAACAGTCGCTTCATGCCATCAATTAACCGTGAAAGTGTTAAGTCATAGAAATTAAATTTTAGCCCCCTTCAAAACATATACCAATCTAGCAAATTTATTGTTATTTTCTAAATAAAATAATAATGCTCAAAACGGATATAAACCTGATATATATTAAGTACTTTCTGTGTTAAGCTAATCGAAGTACAACTCCACTTTGATATTATGCAGTTTCAGTTCTCAGCTGATTCTGCAATATTATTGCTCTTCATAATCGACTTTAGACGTCATAATCTGACGTCTGTAGCGTCTGATTCTGACGTCTAAAGTCGACTCCAGGACTGGGAGAGTAAAAAATATTTAGGTATTCAAATGCAGCGGAAGGAGCTAAATAAGACATTTACGATGATTTCAAATTGAAAAAACCCTTTGATTTCCATGGCTTATGCAAAAATATTTTAGCGTTTTAACCCTTTGAGCTCGCACGATGCACCAAAGCATCATTTTACATCCCTGAAAACATACCTAATTTTCCTACAACTAATTTAGGGTTTTAGAACGAAAATTTCCATGAAACTGGTTTGCCAATACATGGCAATTTTCTTATATTTTTAAACCACGTCAAATCATCTTCATCCACTACAAGTCGAGAATTGCGACAGCAATTCACGGCTTGTAGTGGATAAAGATGACAATGGTAAATTCAGGCCTGAAAGGATTAAGGGTTAAAGGGGCTGTACACATGCTACATGTTATAATCAGTTCTCCTTTTCTCAATTCTCCGCACAACATGTGTTTAACCTTTGACATAAAAATACTGTAAGCTACAAGCTCAGCAAAAATTAGCTATAAACTCGGCAAAAGTTGTGTTTGAGTTGAAAAAAGTCTTACATTTACTAAGAATTCAAATATCTGTTGAATTCAATTTTATTCATAACATTCTTATTTACATAGCTTTGTTTGCTTGTTGGGCAAAACACGACAAATAACACTGACGGCTGCCAACCCTTACCCTGCTGAGTACATTTATTTAAATAATAATAATAATAATAATAATAATAATTATAATAGTTTATTGACCGTACGCTTGGTACATAGCATATACAAAGAGATAAATCAATTTAAATATTAATCACAGCAAACAAAATTCAAAATATCTTCAAACTGTGAGCTATTCAAAAAACTGTGCGAGTGCATATCATTTAAAATATTTGTAATGGATATCGCCTTCTGTTTATAGGCTATTTTTGAACCACTTGGCTAATTTTCACTCACTTGATGTTGTGTCTCGCTACCGCGATCCACGACATCAAGTGAGTGAAAATTACTCATATTTGTTTAAATTGAGACCAAACATTTACAGTGGCTAAGCGACTAATACAACTGATTAGAAACGACTATTGTCGGGATCAGCAAGCAAAGGGTTAAATTGAGATGGAGAGAAACGATTCTAGGATGCGATTTTATAATTATTTGAACTTTGACCTACCTGCAGGACCCGCCATTTCTCGTCCAAACGGGAAAAAGTAACCGTTACGTTGGTGAGGCAGAGACACCAGGATGTGGAGCACTCTCCTGATTGGCTGTCCTGTCACGCTATCTGGCATGTCTGAGACGGAGACGTTGCCAGCCGTTGTCATTTCTGACGTCAAAGTGGTCATATCGGTTACGTTGCCATGCTCGGTTTGTATTCCACTGTTACCGTCTGTGGTAGAAGTCACGTTGCCGTCTGCACCCATCGTAAACTCTGCGGTAAAA
The DNA here is from genome assembly GCA_964017125.1 of Flabesymbios commensalis. Taxonomy (NCBI): domain Eukaryota; kingdom Metazoa; phylum Annelida; class Polychaeta; order Terebellida; family Flabelligeridae; genus Flabesymbios; species Flabesymbios commensalis. Next base: position 8,883,507 of record OZ024913.1, read on the forward strand.
GTCACATTGTCGCTTGTGGTATTGCCAAAATGAGTGGCTTCTGTTAAATATGTTAAACTTATGAAGCAGTAAAAAAGTGTGATCCAAAAGCTGGCAGATATTAAGTGGAACCTGATCATTGTCGGTCAGAACACTGTCAGACTCAAACCCAAACTGTCAATGAGAAACCCCACTATGTGTCTCTCAACGCACAAGTCACTTCACAATGTATCCTTGCTAACATCAGACAGACAGACAGACTTTCGGTCCTGAGGTAGGCTAGATTTGGACTACCCGGAGCACACACACACCCTGTCTTATATCTACATCTGGTTCTTACATCTCACAGCTAGTCACGAAAGAGGCTGTCAACAAACACAACGCATTCACCCAATGTTGGTTAAATATTGGGCCAGCGTCTGCGACGATGGCCCAACATTAAACCAACATCGGATGAATATCTTATGTTTGCTGTGTGTCACCAGGGGGCGCTATATGACACTTACATTATCATCTCATTTGATTACCATAACCTAATTAACGCCATCCGCTGTTAGGGTGTAGTGTGTAATATCCCAGTAACGACGTAGGTCTAACGTCAAACACGGCGGCCCACTACTGGGACAACATTGTCATTGTTCATCGATTTGTTTGTCAGATCTGCTGTTGCGCTGCTTGTGTCTGTTTACAGCGGCGGATGTGTCTGCTAGTGTCCACCTCCCAGTGCGACTGTCCACTGCCCGCTATCACCCCCCCCCCCCCAGGGTCCACTGTGACCACTGTTTGGTCTTCTGTTGACAACACTTCAGGTGTGTATCGTAGTAGCTTGGGAAAGGCGACGTAAACTCCCTGGGGCCTTGTTCTAGGACGATCTTGGCGCGTTCGTTCCCGTCCCGTAAATCTTTCTTGCACACTCTGTGGGGGGCCTATGTGACCGCGACGTAACGTGACTGGCTTGAATTTCGAATCTTGTGTTTCGTTGGCGGTGCCAATTGATTCATCTCACTATCCACAGATAGAAGGTTCCTAGTTCCTACCAAATTAATTAATTCATTAATTCATTAATTTATTAATTCATACATTCATTCATTCATTTATTCCATTCATTCATTCATTCATTCATTCATTCATTCATTCATTCATTCATTCATTCATTCATTCATTCATAATAATTCATTCAATATTATTTTAGTTCGTTCATTCGCTCGCTTGTTCGTTCGTTCGTTCGTTCGCTCGCTCGTTCGTTTGATTGATTGATTGATTGATTGATTGATTGATTGATTGAATGATTGATTGATTGATTGATTGATTGATTGATCGATCGATCGATCGATCGATCGATCGATCGATCGATCGATCGATCGATTGATTGATTGATTGATTGATTGATTGATTGATTGATTGATTGATTGATTGATTGATTGATTGATTGATTGATTGATTGATTGATTGATTGATTGATTGATTGATTGATTGATTGATTGATTGATTGATTGATTGATTGATTGATTGATTGATTGATTGATTGATTGATTGATTGATTGATTGATTGATTGATTGATTGATTGATTGATTGATTGATTGATTGATTGATTGATTGATTGATTGATTGATTGATTAAAATACGTGATACAATAATATTCATGAGCAGGTCGACAAAAATATTATTAACAGATTATAAACAGATTTGAATAATGTGGACACAATTTTCAATTATGCAGGTCTATATATTTTGCCAGTTTGCTCTGTCAACACATCAAACAAAGTAGGCCTACATTCGTCAGAATCTGACGTCTGTAGACGTCAGATGCTGAAAGAATTAAAATATTTCTAATGGTCGTAGACTCATACCATAGATATTCGAATAAATAAGAAAGAGCTAACTAAGACATTCATGATGATTTCAAATTGAAAAAGACCTTTAGTCTCCATTGTGTAAACAAAAATAATTCAGCATTGTACGGGTTGAAACAGAAGACATCTTCACAAAATGTTGGGTAGGCCTAATCATAACCACTTATGGCGTTGTGATATGACTTAAACTAGTAATTCGATATGTCTATCATTTTCCAGCAGAAATACGTTTAAAATGGTTTTGGTAATCTCATTCTCCAATCACGTAATTTCTCCAGTTACAATAGCAAAAAAATAATGTTCAAATTCATGTTTAAGAACCTGTTGTAAGAGAGGGTCTTAAGATGTATTCACAAGCTACAAAAAATGAATCGGGCTTTAGGCCACCTTTGTGCACATATAGGCTAAACTGGGCCAGGAGAACCTCCTGAGGATGATGAGATGAATGAGATGACACTGTCCTCCAGACACAGGACTCGAAATTCGAGCCCTGGCGGTCTGAGGCCGAGCACGCTACCTCTCGGTCACGGAGGCTCCCCACAATACTGACTTTCACACGTGGATGGGGAAGAAACAGTTTTTTGTTTCTTTCAAACCGCCGAGACCGGGAACCGAACCCCGTTCACAAGCTACAAGAACGTAAACAAGGACATTGTAATGTGCTGAGCTCCGTGGATTACACCAGGAACCGCATAAACCACACCAGGAACCGCACAAACCACACCAGGAACCGCATAAACCACACCAGGAACCGCATAAACCACACCAGGAACCGCATAAACCACACCAGGAACCGCATAAACCACACCAGGAACCGCATAAACCCTCCAAACGCTAACCTTACCATGTCTTTAATTTTTTCAATACCTTTTTATCAATTCAAATATTAGTTTTTGTGGGATCGGTTGATCAGTAGGAATTGTAAACGGGGATCAAAATAAACACACATGAGTACTTTTAATCCACTTGAAATCGTGGGTCGGGGTAGCGAGAGAGCCAGCTTCAAGTGAGTGAAAAACATTATCATTTAATGTAGACGTAGGGGTTTAACCCTTAGAGCAATGATTTTTTTTTATGCCAACCTTGGCGGCCAAAGGTGTTTTTTTTCAATTTGAAATCATCATTAATATCTCAGTTAGCTCTTTACGATTCATTTGAATACCTATGTTATGGATTTATCGCCTTTATTAATATTTGTACTCTTACAGCGCGGGGAGCGAATTTAGTCGTCAGAATCTGACGTCTACAGACGCCAGATTCTGACGACTAAATTCGTTGTAAGGGTTAAGAGTATAGTGCACACTCTCCTAATAATTTAATTACACGTCATGTAATGTTATAGACTGAGATGACGGTCACCTAGTCAACATTCTGTCACTTAGCCAACACGAGGAGACGCCAAGGTTACCAGGTGACGCCCAATATTAACACTTACAACGCTGAAATATTAAAAAAAAATTATGGAAACCAAAGGGTTTTTTTCCATTTGAAATCATCATAAATGTCTTAGTTAACTCTTTCTGCTTCATTTGAATACCTGTGTTATGGGTCTACGGCCATTATAAATATGGTAATTTTTTCAGAGCGGGGATCGATATTAGACGTCAGAATCTGACGCCTACAGGCGTCAAATTCTGACGTCTAATCTCGATCCCCGCGCTCCAAAGGTTACGGTTACGCCCTGCTAGATGCCGTAACCCCCGGAAACTGTGCAACACCACAGCAAACACGAGACGTTCACCAAGTGCTGGGTTATTGTTGGCCAGCTTCTACAACGCTGGCCAACATTATCCCAGCATTGGGTGAACGTCTCGTGTTTGATGGAATATGTTTTCTCGCCTTACTAGCTCGCATTTGATGATATTAGCACTCACTTAGGCCAAATTAACGCGTTGTAAATAACCCAGGATATAAATTGGACAACCGCTGGTGTTTGGTAGGATGAATTTCATTGGCATTATATAACGAAGAAATGTGACAATTACCAAACAAACACAAAGACATGCTATAAATATTGAGAAAATGTTTCACAAAGCATCAGACAACATTATTTGTTAAAGATTTTTTCACCATTGAATTTTTTATAACGTTATCAAAACGTTTTTGAGATATTTTTATGGTGTTTTTTTTTGTAACATTTATGTTTTATAGATATTTTCCACTTCTAGACCATACGAAATAATGTCTTGTAACATTTTCATGCGACTTGTTTTCAGATTCAGATTCAGATCTATTAATTTGATCAAACAAATACATAATAATATAGGTAGTATTATACATGTTTTTTTAACACGAGGTCCTACTAAGACGAAAGAAAAGACGCTAAAGTGGATGCCACTATGTTTCACTAAGGTTTGTGTTACTTGCCTAATTCCCTGAGAAATACACCTATTTTGATATGATTGGCACTAAAGCGACACAATCAGGCAAAATTATCAAAAAATCAGTATTTTTTTTTAAATATGGCCATGTGATGTGAACATGTCCATAGACTAGAGCTGTATTTCTTATTTTGGACATGCATAGCTAAAATAAGAAATCGGGAATGTTGTCTTTATATCTCGTTTAACTTGAATGCGTAGCACAAAAATGAAAACTTTTGAAGTTCTAGTCTATCGTCTCGTAACGTATCGTGTCGTATCGTATTGCAGCCTTAATCGTATCATAGCATATCATATCATATCATATCATATCATATCATATCATATCATATCATATCATATCATATCATATCATATCATATCATATCATATCATATCATAGCATAGCATATCATATCATATCGTATCGTATCGTATCGTATCGTATCGTATCGTATCGTATCGTATCGTATCGTATCGTATCGTATCGTATCGTATCGTATCGTATCGTATCGTATCGTATCGTATCGTATCGTATCGTATCGTATCGTATCGTATCGTATCGTATCGTATCGTATCGTATCGTATCGTATCGTATCGTATCGTATCGTATCGTATCGTATCGTATCGTATCGTATCGTATCGTATCGTATCGTATCGTATCGTATCGTATCGTATCGTATCGTATCGTATCGTATCGTATCGTATCGTATCGTATCGTATCGTATCGTATCGTATCGTATCGTATCGTATCGTATCGTATCGTATCGTATCGTATCGTATCGTATCGTATCGTATCGTATCGTATCGTATCGGATCGGATCGGATCGTATCGTATCGTATCGTATCGTATCGTATCGTATCGTATCGTATCGTATCGTATCGTATCGTATCGCATCGCATCGCATCGCATCGCATCGCATCGCATCGCATCGCATCGCATCGCATCGCATCGCATCGCATCGCATCGCATCGCATCGCATCGCATCGCATCGCATCGCATCGTATCGTATCGTATCGTATCGTATCGTATCGCATCGCATCGCATCGTATCGTATCGTATCGTATCGTATCGTATCGTATCGTATCGTATCGTATCGTAACGTATCGTATCGTATCGTATCGTATCGTATAGCATCGCATCGCATCGTATCGTATCGTATAGCATCGCATCGTATCGTATCGTATCGTATCGTATCGTATCGTATCGTATCGTATTATATCGTATCAAGAATATATATTATATATTCTTGATCGTATCCTATTATATTGCAGCTCATCATATCATATCGTATTCCATCATATCGTATCGCATTGGATCGCATCGTATTGTATCGTGTCATATCGTATCGTTCTGTATCGCATCGTATTATATCGTTTCATATCATATCGTATCGTATCGCAACGTATCATATCTTATCCCATTATATCATATCGTACCGCATCGTATCATATCATATCATATCATATCGTACCGCATCGTATCGTATCGTATCGTGTTGTATCAAATCGTATGGTATGGTATGGTATGGTATGGTATGGTATGGTATGGTATGGTATGGTATGGTATGGTATGGTATGGTATGGTATGGTATGGTATGGTATGGTATGGTATGATAGGCATGGCATGGCATGGCATGACATGGCATGGCATGGCATGGCATGGCTTGGCATGGAATGGCATGGCATGGCATGGCATGGCATGGCATGGCATGGCATGGCATGGCATGGCATGGCATGGCATGGCATGGCATGGCATGGCATGGCATGGCAGAGCATGGCATGGCATGGACTGGTATGGTATGGTATGGTATGGTATGGTATGGTATGGTATGGTATGGTATGGTATGGTATGGTATGATATGGTATGGTATGGTATGGTATGGTATGGTATGGTATGGTATGGTATGGTATGGTATAGTATGGTATGGTATGGTATGGTATGGTATGGTATGGTATGGTATGGTATGGTATGGTATGGTATGGTATGGTATGGTATGGTATGCTATGGTATGGTATGGTATGGTATGGTATGGTATGGTATGGTATGGTATGGTATGGTATGGTATGGTATGGTATGGTATGGTATGGTATGGTATGGTATGGTATGGTATGGCTTGGCATGGTATGGTATGGTATGGTATGGTATGGTATGGTATGGTATGGTATGGTATGGTATGGTATGGTATGGTATGGTATGGTATGGTATGGTATGGTATGGTATGGTATGGTATGGTATGGTATGGTATGGTATGGTATGGTATGGTATGGTATGGTATGGTATGGTATGGTATGGTATGGTATCGTTTTGTATCGTATCCTTTCGTATCGTAGGGCAAACATCACAACATTAATTTGGACCAAGATACCGTAATTAAGACTGGTTAGCAATCTGTGGTACAAGAACCACGGGTCTCAAAATTGGCTCAACAAATGGCTTCAAGTTATTTTTTATGAGGGATGTTTTGTGCTCGTATCGTACAGTCACAACTATTCATGTAGCCCTTCACATTATTCTTTCTTGCACAACACGCTAATTTATCAAACAAACCACAACCACAATTCTCAGTCTATGAGACGTCCCTCGGTATTAGACAGCAGAACACATGGTTTTTGAATGATAACCAACAGCAGTTTTGTTAACCCTTTAGCCGTTATGTAATTTAATATATTTTTTCACCCATTTAAAATTGTGTATCGCTACCCCGATCCACAACTTTTAGTGTGAGAAAATAACGCATATGTTTTTAATTTGAGACCAAATAGTTGCAAATATTGATGTTTAGAAACTCATTTCGTCCCGGTAACTGTGAATTAACCTAGTAACCTATATAGTCGTGGTTAGCAGTGGAGGCGTTAACCTATGAATGATTGTGTTGTTTGATGAAATACAAACCGTCCACTGGGAATCAGAAGGGGTTCAAGTGCTCATGTATGACCAAAAAGTACATTTTTTGTATTAAAACCTGCCTAAATTGGTTAAGCAGGTTATGATAAAAACAAACATTGAGCAGGTTCTAACCGCTTGGTGCATTTCAATTGAGTAGGTTGTGTTCTAATGATTTTCTCGCCTTTGCTAGCTTTAAACCCTGCTCAATTTGATCGTGCAAGCTCTAAAACAACGCTTTGAGCCCCTTTTGATTCTGAAGGGACGACACGCTGTTCATGTGTCGTGAAATAGAGATAATACAGGATGCCCACTGAATAAGGTGTTTTATTTCCTCGAACTCTACCGCACAAAATGAACACCTTCTGTATCTTGTTGTGAATAATAGACCAGCTATAGTCTAATGACACACCACTGACAGACGGAATCAACTGATTTCTTATTTTTGACAAAAATAAGAAATACGGGAATTTCGTCTCTATATCTAGCCTAACTGGTAAATGCGCAGCGCAAAAAAATTAAAACTTTTGCAGTTCAAAATGAAAATCACCGATTTTCTTATGATTTTAACCCCCACAACACGGAACTATTTTGTATATACCATGGAGACCAAAGGGTTTTTATCAATTTGAAATCATCTTAAATGTGTTAGTTCACTCTTTCCGCTGCATTTGAATACATATGTTAAGGGTCGACCGCCATTATATTTTTTTTCAGTGCGAGGAAAGACTTTAGGCGTCAGAATCTGACGTCCACAGACGTCAGATTCTGACGTCTAAAGTCGATCCCCGGACTGGAAGGGTTAAAAAGAGATAAAACGTAAGGTGTGAGAAAGACTGCAATTATAGAGCCCATGTTGAGGCTTTATTAAATATCATCGATTAAATGAAGTCCTACCCATCCAGGCGTCTTTACACATAGGCCTACAAACACCAAGCATTGACCTAATGCAGGGTCAATGCTGGGCCAGCGTCGCAGACCGTGAAACAGCATTGAGACAGCATTGGGTTGATGTGTGTGGTGATTTGCACGTGCTACCCAGGCACCGTGGATTGGTTATTCCTAGTCTTAGGCCCTGTTCGATTGCATCGATCTCAACCCAGCAAACACGAGGCATTGGCTCAATGTTGGGCTGATGTTGGGTCAGCGTGGTGGACGATGGACCAACGTCAGCCCAACATTGGGCCAACGCCTCGTGTTTGCTGGGAAATTAGTGTAGTAATCTGGTTTGCCGTGAATTGATACCAGTATAGTTGCCACATGTATACACAGGGAAATGTGGTAAAAAAAAATAAAAAAAATAGTCGACATGAACGTTTGTATCTGTTTACATTTCCTTTTATGTATGTTGTAATCTTATATTTTATTTCTGTACCGACACCTTCAGACTGAGAGGAAGCAGAAATTCATATGAAATTTAAGGGTATCTTATAGAAGGCCATGTACATATACATGTACTGCATTTTCCATTGATTGAAAAATCGTGTCTTTATCACCGACGAATACAATTGCTGCAGTATTTGGGTAAAACCAAAAATTGGGGTAACTTTACATAAAATTAGTGTCCCCAGGACTTAAAAGGTCCGCATTTTGATTTAAATATAATAAGATTAAATATAAATGGTTCAACTTCACGTTTACTTAATAATGTTTAGATTATTTGTAAAAAAAAAAAATATATATATATGGTTTTATAAGAGCTCTATGTCATGGAAACGTGAAAAATGACATGTCCCCAGAGAAAATTCCACTATAGGATACAAATACAATACAAATGAAACTTCACTGTAGGATACAAATACACAATATAATTCTAATAATTACATTTCATGGTTAGACATTGCTCACTTAAACTAATCAATGATCAAAATTCGACTTAAAATTGATATCCATAAATTTAATTTTGATGAATATACATGTCCCCACATTTGCACTCCGTTACCATCATTGTAGCATGCCCCATCAAGTGAATAACCACGAGCTAAAATTAGATCAAGTGTAGTTTGACACACTGAAGTGCCTTACACTAGTTTTTCACATTGAAAGAATTAATATTGTTTAGTGACAAGTTATTCGAAGCAGGTATTACCAAAAAGTTAGAAAATATGCTTTTGTTTTTACTACTCCGTTCCTAGCCTTTTGAGTATAAAAACGGAGTTTGGTTTTATGCTTGCATGCCTAGAACAGTTGCTATGGGGACTATTTCCACCCGTATGATATATCTTTGAATTATTGCCCATATATTTTCATTAATCCCAAGAATACTTTTAATTTCACTACTCCGTTCCACTCTACTCCGTTACCAAGAAAAGGGAACGGAGTAGTGAATTGCCAAATTTTAAGGGTTATACAGATATAATGATTGATGATATAGTCTTTTCAAACATGGCTCGTTGTCCCCATATAAATAGAGCACCCATTTATGATCGATGTTATGATAAGAAAATATACAGCTTATATTTATGTCAAGCCAAACATTTGGTAACGGAGTTGCGTATTTTTTGGCTTGGTAACGGAGTTAAAATAAGGATTTTTGTTTATCCCGTCAAATTTTCTTAAATTTTGAGCAGTTTTGAGGTACGATTTTTTAGTATTGTGCTTCAATAGGGATATCACGTTTAAAAGTGTGATGTCAAGCTAAACAAAGTAAAATCATTTTTGAAATAGTTTGGATTTGGTAACGGAGTAGTAAGAGAAATGTTACAACTTTTTTAAAATGACGTTTTTAAAGCGAAATTTTTTTTCTAGCGCAGCCAGTGACTTTTTTATGCTCTATCAGGATCAGTGCACCAAACCCATCAAGTAGTTTTCCTCCTCTTTGATGGTCACCTCACTGCCATTTTTTGATGCTACAAAATTACCCCAATTTTTGGTTTTTCCCATTTAATGTTGGCAATTGAGAACGGTCTGATATAATTTTTGGTATAATCTTTGAGTTCGCGCACAAGAGTAGATCTTGCAAACTGATGTCCGCATATGTCACGTACCATCACCATTGAATAGTGAAGTTGGTGAAGTGGTTATATCCTATACATCCGCTTAAAATGACAATATTAACAGCAGCCCCACCAGCAGCATTTGCTATAAACTGGTCTTATTTTCAGTTTCAGGTGTGGATCTTATAAGTCAGATAATTATGATGTTTTCATCTTCATAACCTTGTTCTTATGATAATTCGTTTGATTGTATCAATGGTTGATCGTCCCCTTATAGAGCGACTGAAGAAAAGTAATCCAACCCACAATGCCATATCAGCCCACCCTCACAGCATCATCTGTACATCATTCATTTCGTCAACGGAATGTACTGTTTCTCATGTATTGCAATGTCACTTAGATAACCATTAGTGTCGTATAAGCAATATTCTACTACTACTACTACGCTACATTAGAGTCGGATAGTCTCCAGAGTAACAATAGTAAGCTCCAGAGTAAGACTAGTAATGGTAACTCTAAAATATGCATTTATTTATCTTTCTTGCCAAGTCTCCTATACCCACTTCGTGCCTGTACCTTTACTTATATAGATTGTTGTACAATTAAATCAACTAATTTTTTTACACCTATATATTCAGTGTTAAGTATACAGTTATATTTGAAAATATAGTCATAGTTGTGTTTCCGAATACGCCGCAAGTTAGGCCTATTTAAAAGTTTAATTTCACCTTCACATAAACAATTTCAATATGGGCTAAATCAATAAAATGTTGCCCGAAATGGATATGGCATGCAAAACGCCATGAGAAACGATGTGTGACACATTATATTAGAACAAACTGTTTAAAAGTTATATAAACAAAACATGTATGGCGGCCATCTTGAATTTTCGCTTTTTGTGCATTTCCTGCAAAATAGTTGCGAGGTTGCTCACCTAGGTTGTGTTTGTGGGTATATGTAGAGATGATTTCCACAAGCCAACGTTTTACAACACGCAATTTCCCTCAAATACTTCTGGCTCCCTGGGTATACTTCTGAAATTATGTCATTTTTTACGATTTTGGCAGCCATCTTGGATTTATTCTTAAAAAGTATGTTCCGCTCAGTACATTGATTTAGGTTTACTTTGATTAAGTTGTTGTCAGAAGACCCAGCATTTAGAAAAAATAGATTTTGAAACTATTGCAATTTTTGCCGGGTGTATCCACAGGTTTCCCGGACTAAAACGTTATATAACACCAATCTAGAAATAGTCTGATCCAAAGAAACTGTCCGGTTTGGCAATCCGATTCCAGATCCAATGGTTTGAGTCAATAAAACGTCTAGTTTGGCAAACCGGTTCAAGATTCAAACAACCAAACCTTCATGTATGCACAGATCAGATCAGACATAGCACAAACGATGCTTATCTTAGTCATTTTATAGCTCGTCTTTTAGGAACCGACACAGACAGAAGCGTTTCTCTCACCAAATTACATGGCGGGGAGAACATTGCTAACATAAAAAATAACCGTTATCATGAAGGCGACACGTCACGAAGAAAAGGCTGAGCAAAATTGCTTCTTTCGAAACATGCACACTCATTGATTTTGACTGTCTAAGTTAAAAAAAGAAGACCATTCAATGGCGTTGCAGTGGCCATTTTCTGTAGATTTATTTTCGTTAGAAAATATAATTTAATACGTACAGCAACGCCACTACAGAAGCGACATTTACATTCTTATTATTTACTTCTTTAAACTCGATATATTGAGTTCACAACTCGACATATTGAACTTATAACGCGATATATTGATATTAAAACTCGATATATTGAGTTAATAACTCGATATATTGAGTTAATATCTCGATAACTAAAGTTAAGAAATTGATATATTGAGTTTATAAATCAATATATTGAATTGAGAAGTTGATTGCGTTCACGACTGCATATATATTGAGTTAAGAACTCGATTGAGTTAACATCTCGATATTACATAATATTGAGTTGTCAACTCAATATATCCAGTTGTGATCTCAATCTGTTGAACTGTCAACTCGATATATTGAGCTAAGAACTCGATATATAGAGTTCTGAACTCATTATATCGTGATGTCAACTCAATATTGCGATATATTGAGTTCACAACTAGATATATCGAGTTGACAACTCGATATATTGAGATTGTTATTTTTTATCTAAATGTTGTTTCTGGGGCTTCGTAAAATACAGGTAATATAGCGCTGAATTATGCATTATTGATAATTGCCAGCTTCAAATAAATAGAAAAATACCTCTATCTCTAAACTGTACCTGTGTATGATACATTTACTTTATACATTTTAGTGAATATTTTTTATTTGAAAAAGCAGTTTGAAAGCGGTTAAAATCGTCACCCGCACCAAAAAGGTTAATTTATTATTGTTGATTTAAAAATACAATTAAATTGCTAAATATCACAGGTAGATGAAAAAGAGTTTATTTCAGGGTGATTGTGGGGGAGGGGGTGTAAAAAGGAGTAGGCCTACATTTATGGTTGCATACCTGCCAGGCTTGGGGCGAGTACTGAACAAAAGTACTCGAGTACAAGTACAAGTACTTGAAAAAATGACGAGTACAAGTACAAGTACAAGTACTGGATTTTCAAAAGTACTTGAGAACAAGAACAAGTACTTTGAAAAGTACTTGAGTACAAGTACCGAGTACTTTCGGTAAACTCAAATTAATTACATAAAATTTATTAAATAAATAATTGATTATAATATATGTTACTTCATGTTGATATATGTGACTGATCCGGCAAAATGAGTTTTAAGTCGCAGTTTGGCAAATGATTATAAAGAAAATATTTTTTCTAATAAGTTCATTTGAATACAATTGTGTGGTATTTTCCAAAAGTGCCCAAATTGCCTTTTTGAACTTCAAATGTCATTTTCTCCAAGAAAGACTTCATATTTTTCAAAGTTTGTCGAGTCATATTTTCGGGGTTAAACATGCTACAGAGTTGTGTGATATACCATTTTAAAGGTAATTTTGTGTAAGTGCAGGATTACTTAATAACTCTAATATTTAAATATGCGACTGACGACTCATTTTGTCAGGTCGGGTCACATATAGATATGTATGAGTGGTGAAAATAATATTTTATGTGGCAGGCCTATTATTGATATTGCATGATGCCATGTCCAAGCCAATAGTATGATATTGCATTTTCCAATCAGTGTACAACGTATAGTATGCTACATGTAGGCTTACTATTTGGCGAAACATAATAAATAAATAAATAAGCACATGCTATTATACAAATTGTCTGTGTCTAAAGCTTTACGTAGCAAAACACGCTAGTTTAAAAACTTTCAGTAGTCCTAATGATGGTAAAATTTGGGCCAGTGCCGCCGCCACTGTAATACACGTTTAAATGAGCCTGAACACACATTGTGTCATGGAAAAGATCAAGGCTATCAAAGGTATACGGATCACAATTCTACCCTGAAAATCCAAAAGGCAGTATCTGCTTACTTGTAAAGTAAACAGAACTGCCTTTTGGCTTTGCACGGCAGAATTGTTTTGCGATAACAGGCACACTTTAGTTGCTGGTGACTGTGATATCAAATCAAATGTATTAACATAATACATGTATATCCGTACAAGATTCAGCCCGGGCATACGCTGGCTGATAAATTAGCCTATTATTAGTTTTAAAATATAATTGTATGCAATTTATAGGACGAGCACCTCAGTGTTGTATCTATTTTTATACTCGGTCCGTCATCACATTTCGGAAACGGAAAGGGTTATATAAAGCCGCCGTAGGCCTACAATTGACTGATCATGTAACTTCACACCTTTAATCCTTAGGCGACACTAACGTTTTCAATTATATTCTTCTCCAATTTGTAGCTTTAATTTCTGACTCAATTTCTAGCTTCCAATGACAAGCTACATAATCACGATATTAAAAAATAGACAAATCAAAAAAATCCCTTTTTTGACTTACCTGCTGCTTACTGGTGACCTGACGCAATGTATTATATTGTACATTTTAGGGTAGTTTAGTTTGCTAGACACCTGACTTGTGCATAATTTCGTTTACTTTTATTTTGTATTTTTCTTGTTTCTAGTATGTACAGCGATCCGATTTTCTTTGGATGAACCGCTTTATAAATGATTTGTAATAATGATATACAAAAAATAGTGGTGTCCCGCAGTTAAAGGGTGATGTTTGCCGTCTAATTACTTTGGTCATCTTAGTTTGAACAGTACTTTTATATCATGTGTTAATCCTACGTACTTGCTGGTTAATTCTTGGCCCAATGTCGTGGACATTAGCCCGGCGTTGTAAGGTCTCTGTGATAAGACGTCGCGTTGTCGCGGTCGTGTTTTTTTATATTTACACAACACTGGTACTGAGTTGTATAAACTATGGCAGTTTTAATATATCTTATTCCACACCGAGACTCACCTGCTTTATAAAGATAACAGTTATAAATTACTTGTTCACTCAAGTGATATTATTTGTCCGGTGCTGGGGAAATGTCGGCTAAGTGTCTACGCAACTGGGCCAATATTGTGCAAATATTATGCAAATACCGATCGATCGTCCCAACAAAAACTATATTTAATTGAACCTATAGTAGTCTTGGTACATAGTCTTCAACGTTGGCCCAACATTATACCACCATTGTTTTAATGACTCATGTTTTCTGGGGCTTAGCTGCGAAGAACGAGGTGTTGTAAGTGTGATTCTTAAATCTCGCGACATTATTGTTACAATCACGCCCAGTCCTACTGTATAGTATAGTCACTTGTAAATGTTATATATCAACACATATTCCTGTTTTCCAAAGAAACGTCTCTTGTCTTTTTTTTAAGAATAGTTATTTAATTATCTTGTGAACTACACGAAGATACTAGTATATACAAGGCAGAATAATAGCTAAACGGATGGTAAAAGAATCATTAACTGAATGTTCCATATCCTGCAATAATGATTTAGGATTTGTCTGTGAGCTATTTTGAATCAATTTGAGATGACTAGTACTCGTAAAGTACTTGTAAGTACTTGAGTGCAAGTACGAGTACAAGTACTTTTCAAAAGTACGAGTACTGAGTACCGACGAGTACTGCAAAATCGGTACTCGAGTACCAAAGTACCGAAGTACCGAGTACTTTGGCCCCAAGCCTGCTACCTGCTACCTACCTTCAAGTGACTAAAAATTAGTTTAATTTGCAAAAACTAGGCTGAAATGTATATGATTATCACAGATTTGTGACATATTTAATTTTAAAAAACCTGGCTATGCAAGACAATTAAAACATGAGAAAACAATACTATAGTCAACTGTAGTCGACATCAGTGTGCTAAGGATTAACATGATTAGATTACAGTTATTGGGAATAACAACATGAAAAATAAGGTGTGAGAAAGACCGCATTTCTGGAGCATGTGGAGACTTTATTCGATTTAAGCGATTAAATGAAGTCCTACCCTTCCAGACGTCTTTACACTTACAAACACTAATACGGGATAATGTTTAAAAATCAGCATTTGCATATATTTGGTCTCAGATTAAACAAATATGAGCAATTTTCACCCACCTAAAGTTGCAGTGAGACACAACTTTAAGTGGGTGAAAATTTAATCAAACACTAATACGGGATAATGTTTAAAAATCAGCATTTGCATATATTTGGTCTCAGATTAAACAAATATGAGCAATTTTCACCCACCTAAAGTTGCAGTGAGACACAACTTTAAGTGGGTGAAAATTTAATATTAATAATAATAACAACAATAGTAATAAATAATACACTTTCATAGCGCCTAAATCCTCGGCGATCCGAGCTCAGAGGCGCGAATAACATAATCTTAATTTGACTCATAACTCCAAAACCGTTTGCGTTTGTCGTCTGGGCCAACAGGACCACCGAGGATTTTAGTGGGAAAAGACTGACCAAAAAATACTATTTCAATTTCTTCAGGAAACTAATTTGTGTTTTCGCAGAGCGAAGTTCTAAAGGAAGTTCGTTTAAATAAAATGACTCAGCAGGACGAGGGTTAATGGAGACATTAATTAATTATAACATCAAATTCGTCAGTATTGACACTGGACAGACTAGAGTAGCTATAGGTTAAGTGATGTGACATCATAGGGTCATCTACATCACATTGGTCAGTATTGACACTGGACAGACTAGAGTAGCTATAAGCTAAGTGGTGTGACATCACATAGGGTCATCTACATCACATTGGTCAGCATTGACACTGGACAGACTAGAGTAGCCATAGGTTAAGGGTGTAACCTCACATAGGGTCATACACATCATATATTGATGATTTAACCCTTGTCCTGCCGAATTCTTTTCAATTGTATTTTTTCGTCATTTAAAGCTGGAATTGCTAACGCAATTTTCAGCTTCAAATGACGAAAAAAAATATATTTTTTTAAATATACATCTTCTAAATTGTGTGATTTGACGAACTGGACGTCTACCACAAACTATATTATCCATTCTAGTGACATATAATTTAGCCAAAAATATGCTTAAAATCATATATATACGGGCGTAGCTCTCATCATGAGCATTTACAATGTAGGGGCCTACTACTCTTCTCCTTAGAATGCCAAGTAACAGTAACTATTCGTTAAAGTGGGCAGCTACTGTTGTTTACCTTAGTTTGGCTAACAGCAGTAGCGGCTCACTTCTGCCTTCTGCTGTTGAATTTTTTGTTTCTCTTTTTCATTCATTTGAAGCTGGACTTGCTACGAAAATTGTGGCTTCAAATGACGAAAAATGTCTGTATTTGTGAAAAATTGCGATCTCTCAAATTGGATTATATGATGAATTAAACATCTACCACACAATAATTTTCATCATTTGAGTGTAAACAGTTACCTTTGCAGGACATGACGTATTTAACTGTACAGACACCCCCCCCCCCCCCCCGCCCGCCCAACAGAATAGAGTTACAAATGACTACATAGATGAAAGAAAATTATTTAGGAATGGTGATAAAGCGTTTTGAGCACTGAATAGATTTGTATTGATATGACCATAATATGTGTTTAAATGGGCTTAATCATGTTAATGACTGACTAATGAATGACTATCCGGGTGAACTTGTAGCCTATTCCTCTCAACGTGCATACTAATATAGGCCTAGTCTAGCAGCTTAGTCAATTACATGACAGATGGTTTTGTAATAATTTTCTGTGAAATTCCAAGAATGGTAGATTCTGACCTGGAAAAAATGCAAGAAACTTTTTAATGAATCCTGGCAATATGGGATCCCAGGAACATTGTAAAATCAGTTAATTAATTGGATTAATTAGATGTGCTTTTTACTCAGCATTTTTTTAAATTAAAAAAGGTGGGCTATTGCAATTGAGGTTCGGCGTCGTCGGCGTCAACATTTACTTGTGGGAGCGATAACTTGAAAAGTTGCTCATGTTGTTATGCATGTCACTAATGACCATTTCCCGGACAAGTTTAATAATGGGTAACAAAAAATTTAAATGACCGATTTATTGAGATTTTTCTCATTTTACGTCAATAACTTGACCTTGTGGGCGCGATAACTTGAAAAGTTTTTCATGTATCCTCTTCAAATTTGTCATGCATGTTACTCATAACCAGTTCTCAGACAAATTCAATAATGGCTGAAAAAAAGCAAAATGGCTGATTAATTGCGATTTTTCGCATTTTACGTCAATAATTTGACCTTGTGCGTACGAAAACTTGAAACGTTTTTTCATGTGTCCTCTTTAAATGTGTTATGCATGTTACTAATAGGAAGTTCTCGGACAAGTTCAACAATGGCCGAAAAAAATTTAGAATGGCTGATTTATTGCGATTTTTTGCAAAAATTTACGTTAATAATTTGACCTTGTGAGCGCGATAACTTGAAAAGTTCTTCATGTATCCTCTTCAAATTTGTTATGCACGCTACTAATAAGCAGTTCTCGGATAATTTTAACTAATGGTTGAATATAAATAAAAAATGGCCGATTTATTGTGATTTTTCGCATTTTATGTCAATAATTTGACCTTGAGGGCGCGATAACTTGAAAAGTTTTTCATGTATCCTCTTCAAATTTGATATGCATGTTACTAATAAGCAGTTTTCGGACAAGTTCAATAATGGCTGACAAGAAATACAAAATTGACGATTTATTGCGATTTTTTGCTTTTTCCGTCAATAATTTTACCTTGTGGGCGCGATAACTTGGAAAGTTTTTTATGTATCTTTCCGAAATTTGTTATGCATGTTACAAATGACCAGTTCTCGGACAAGTTCAATAATGGCTAAAAAAATGGCTGATTTATTACGATTTTTCGCTTTTTACATCAATAATTTGACCTTGTTGGCGCGATAACATGAAAAGTTTTTCATTTATTCTGCTCAAATTTGCTATGCATGTTACTGATAAGCACTTTTCGGACAAGCTCGATAGCGGCTGAAAAAAAATTCAAAATGGCCGATTTATTGTGATTTCTTGCATTTTTCGTCAAAAATGTGACCTTGTGGGCGCAATAACTTTAAGGTAAATAATCGCGGCGGGCTATTGTCGAGTGTGCTCTTGTTATTTCTATACTTGGTACAATGAACTTAATATTAGTGAGATCAACTTTTTGTATTGTAATGTTCATCAGGGTGTTTGCCTACTGTCGACATACAGTATGAAATTGCAGCACATTGAAGTACATTGATCACATTTTATCTTTATCGATGACACACGATGTGTGCTCATGCTAACCGGCTCTTCATTACCTCCCATGTCTTTGTGGTAGCAGGTGGCAGGTGTGACAACACACCGAGTCATCCTCATCACTGGCAATGTCTGCTTTGTGCAGCTTGGCTCTTCAAAGCGAAAGCGTAGTAAACGTAGTAACTGCTTAAATCTATTAAACCTTAAAGCGCTTATACACTTTCATGTAAACCAAAGAGACCAAAGGGTTGTTTCAATTTGAAATCATCATAAATGTCTTAGCTCTTTCTACTTCATTTCAATACCTATGCTATGGGTCTACGACCATTATAAAATTGTACTCTTTCAGTTGCGGGGATCGGCCATAGACGTCAGAATCTGACGTCTATGGACGTCAGATTCTGACGTCTATAATCGATCCCCGCACTGAAATGGTTAAATCAATTAGGCCTTTAAGTTTCGCACGACAAATCTGGTTCCATCACATCACCCACGCACAGAACAGGATCATTATGGATATTGAAGGTCATTGAAGTCATCGACGCATTGTTGCCTGAAGTTTGTGCCGACGTTGAAGATAGTGGACCATCATTGAGACAACATTGGATCAGCGTACCAGACGTGGTAGACAGGTGTTGTGACTTGTTAACGTGTACATTGTCTTCCATGCAATCAGTGTCCCAGTATGTCACCTGACGACCTTCACAATCACGTCTGTCTGGTGGCACCTACTTGTCGTAATTGTCTTGAGGAGGATGTGGTCCAGCTGCCTCTCTTCCGTCCACTATTCTGTCTTTCTGTCCTGTGGACAATGTCAGTGAGCATAATTTATCTCGATTGCTTACAGTTTACAACAATACTAGAACCCCCCCCCCCTCCAATGATGCTAATCATCCCAAATTGACTGACTGCTCACTTTCTTCTATAGGGCATGCAGTATATGAGATGACCGCTAGGGGGCCACTATTCAATCACCTGGGGGGGGGGGAGGCTGGAATATTTTCGAAATTAATGATTTCGGGGGGGGGGGAATCTGTGTGCAATAAATAATTTACTTCGAAAACTGTATCGTACAAACATGTGATAATTTTGTTTAATTTTTAACGCGCCGCCGAGCCGAAGTAAATAATAAAACAAAAATTCCACCCCCTCTCTGGATATTGAATAGTTTCCCCCTTATCTTTCATTAGAATACACCTGTGACGCAAAACACTTGATTCGGATCTACGAATATACTGTTAATTTTATACTGGTCAGTTCAGGTTCAACCATGACGAATGTTTCATGCTAACAATAAAATTAAGGTTTTCAATATCAAATCTTGGAACAGATACCTATTTTGTGTATACCATTTAAGTCGAGGAAAAAATACAATAGATTACATTTGTGGATCTGAATATACTCGTCGCTGTGCGCCTCGTACATTCGGATCTACGAATCTATCGAATTTCATCCTTTCTCCTTGACTCGGTCTTAGATTACGCTTATTGTTTATCTCAACAATGGGGTGTACCTTACATGGGGCACCTGTCTGACACTTCGTTTCCAAACGGGGAGCTGGATGTTGTTCATAGACTTCAGAAATTAAAACAAAATGGCCGCCGTTTACACTGTTCCCAGTTCATACCAGCTCGAGAAAGAAATTGGCAAAAAGCATGCCGGGTTTATCATTTCCAATGTGTCTTTTGGCATAGTCTGTTTATAAATGTGATTTGTTCCGTGTCGATACCAAGGTTGATTATTAAACTAATGTATTAAATATAACGTCACGATATAATAAAGAAAAAACACACAATTAAAAAAAATGTTTTATTGAATGCATATGAAAATATAATATGAAAAATATATTACACATATTCATTTCTATAAAAAAAGTTTCATTGGTGTCTAATTTTCTGCTAGCTGCTTTGATAGTGGCATCTTTTAGGCAATCACGTGCACTTAAAAACTGATAAGCAAGTTCGCTTAGTCCATTAGAATCACAAAATTGTATTAATCCAGATACTGCGCCTTCTGCTTCGCTAAAAATGTTTTAGGAACATTGGCATCGTCAACGAGAGTATCCCCATTATCATACACTTATGTAGGCCTACTATAATTATCCCAATATATAGGACTAGTTTTTATATCACTGATATGCACCAAATATTGACTAGCGAGAAATGTACTTTTACGGCCTGCTGATATTCACTTATGTTGCTCGTTTTCTGCGGCCATTCTCTACGACCATCTCCCCTTCATCACAGTACATAGTGCAGTTAATGTAGGCCAGACTTCACAATAAATTAGCACTTCATAGTATATTATTCACCTTGAGATGGAAATTGCTACTACTTCTCATCACAAGGTGATTGAAGTGTCTTGATTTCACAAAATACCAAGTATAAAATTAAATCAAAGCTCAGAATCTCCTTGTACCATGATTATCCCATTTTTAGTATAAAAAAATTATATTGTGCATAAATGTGACTAGGGTACTGAAAGAAGTAATGAATATAATTTGCCCGTGAATAATTCAATTATCCGCGCTGTAAGCACTATTCAATGTTGTCAGCTGCTGTCTGGTGGATCGTCATAATCATAGCTTCATATTTCGGCGTTATGGGATTACTATTGACCTTGGCGTGAGCTAATAACAATCATAGCTAGTAAATCACAATCACACCTAGTAATTAGTACCTTATGCTCGTACGTATCTGAGATGGTGGGATTAGCCGGAAACGTCAAAATGAGAGTGGTAAAACGAGCCGCAGATTGTGTTAGATATGAAAGGAGATCGAACGGAAATAACACCTGGGAATATAACGTGATTATCTATCAAAGAAGACGCATCTGTGTGAGAAGGGGGTTCCCCGAGACGGACAGCACCGCCCAGCATTTCAGGCTCAACATATCATGTTTGTCTGGCGAGTAGTAACAAACCTATTTATCAACCCTTATAGACCTTATAGTACAAAGTTATTATTTTTCACCTACTCGAAGTTGTGTCTCGCTACCGCGACCCACAACTGCAGGTAGGTGAAAACTACTCATATTTGTGAAAAATGTAAATATTATAAAATATTATTGAAAAGTTTTAAATTATGTTTTTTTAATAATATCTTTAGTTAACGTTTTTTTAACATTCTGTTGACTCGACATTTGAATATTTAAAAACCATTTAGTCTAGCATTTTCTAAATATCATTAAAATGTGTTTTTTGTGTGTTTGCTGGGTATTATATTAGCCAATTAAATTAACAAGTACATAATTCATGACACATGTCATCAAAATACAGTACAACCCAGCCGGCACATGACGAGAAAATCACGTAACATGCAAGTTGAAATCTTGTCAACTGGTTATCAACCAATAATCAACGTGATAATTACGTCTATTTGTGACATAAACAATTTTAAGTCTTATTGTCATTACAAAATTACGTCTGATTTGCGTCAAGCTAATAACGTCACCAAATGATGTGATTGTGACGTCGGTTGCAACATTCTTATATGTCACATGTGATAATGTTGTCACTATTTCACATCTATTTGACGACACGTTGTTGATGTCACAAAACGATGTGATTATGACGTGGGTTTCAACATCCTGAAATGTTAGATGTGATAATGTTGTCAATATTTTACATCTTTTTTACGACATGTTGTTGATGTCACAAAACGATGTGATTATGACGTGGGTTGCAACATCCTGAAATGTTAGATGTGATAATGTTGGCAATATTTCACATCTATTTGACGACTTGTTGTTGATGTCACAAAACGATGTGATTATGACGTGGGTTGCAACATCCTGAAATGTGAGATGTGATAATGTTGTCAATATTTCACATCTATTTGACGATATGTTGTTGATGTCACAAAACGATGTAATTATGACGTGGGTTGCAACATCCTGAAATGTTAGATGTGATAATGTTGTCAATGCTTCACATCTATTTCGCGTCATGTTGTTGATGTCACAAAACGATGTGATTATAACGTGGGTTGCAACATCCTGAAATGTTAGATGTGATAATGTTGTCAATGTTTTACATCTATTTTACGACATGTTGTTGATGTCACAAAACGATGTAATTATGACGTGGGTTGCAACATCCTGAAATGTTAGATGTGATAATGTTGTCAATATTTTACATCTATTTTACGACATGTTGTTGATGTCACAAAACGATGTGATTATGACGTGGGTTGCAACATCCTGAAATGTTAGATGTGATAATGTTGTCAATATTTTACATCTATTTTACGACATGTTGTTGATGTCACAAAACGATGTAATTATGACGTGGGTTGCAACATCCTGAAATGTTAGATGTGATAATGTTGTCAATGTTTTACATCTATTTCGCGCCATGTTGTTGATGTCACAAAACGATGTGATTATAACGTGGGTTGCAACATCCTGAAATGTTAGATGTGATAATGTTGTCAATATTTCACATCTATTTGACGATATGTTGTTGATGTCACAAAATGATGTGATTATGACGTGGGTTGCAACATCCTGAAATGTTAGATGTGATAATGTTGTCAATATTTCACATCTATTTGACGACATGTTGTTGATGTCACAAAACGATGTAATTATGACGTGGGTTGCAACATCCTGAAATGTTAGATGTGATAATGTTGTCAATATTTTACATCTATTTTACGACATGTTGTTGATGTCACAAAACGATGTGATTATGACGTGGGTTGCAACATCCTGAAATGTTACATATGATAATGATGTCAATATTTCACATCTATTTGACGACATGTTGTTGATGTCACAAAACGATGTAATTATGACGTGGGTTGCAACATCCTGAAATGTTAGATGTGATAATGTTGTCAATGTTTCACATCTATTTCGCGTCATGTTGTTGATGTCACAAAACGATGTGATTATAACGTGGGTTGCAACATCCTGAAATGTTAGATGTGATAATGTTGTCAATGTTTTACATCTATTTTACGACATGTTGTTGATGTCACAAAACGATGTAATTATGACGTGGGTTGCAACATCCTGAAATGTTAGATGTGATAATGTTGTCAATGTTTCACATCTATTTCGCGTCATGTTGTTGATGTCACAAAACGATGTGATTATAACGTGGGTTGCAACATCCTGAAATGTTAGATGTGATAATGTTGTCAATGTTTTACATCTATTTTACGACATGTTGTTGATGTCACAAAACGATGTGATTATGACGTGGGTTGCAACATCCTGAAATGTTAGATGTGATAATGTTGTCAATATTTTACATCTATTTTACGACATGTTGTTGATGTCACAAAATGATGTAATTATGACGTGGGTTGCAACATCCTGAAATGTTACATGTGATAATGTTGTCAATATTTCACATCTATTTGACGACATGTTGTTGATGTCACAAAACGATGTAATTATGACGTGGGTTGCAACATCCTGAAATGTTAGATGTGATAATGTTGTCAATGTTTCACATCTATTTCGCGTCATGTTGTTGATGTCACAAAACGATGTGATTATAACGTGGGTTGCAACATCCTGAAATGTTAGATGTGATAATGTTGTCAATGTTTTACATCTATTTTACGACATGTTGTTGATGTCACAAAACGATGTAATTATGACGTGGGTTGCAACGATGTGATAATGTTGGCAATATTTTACATCTATTTTACGACATGTTGTTGATGTCACAAAACGATGTGATTATGACGTGGGTTGCAACATCCTGAAATGTTAGATGTGATAATGTTGTCAATATTTTACATCTATTTTACGACATGTTGTTGATGTCACAAAACGATGTGATTATGACGTGGGTTGCAACATCCTGAAATGTTAGATGTGATAATGTTGTCAATATTTTACATCTATTTTACGACATGTTGTTGATGTCACAAAACGATGTAATTATGACGTGGGTTGCAACATCCTGAAATGTTAGATGTGATAATGTTGTCAATGTTTTACATCTATTTCGCGCCATGTTGTTGATGTCACAAAACGATGTGATTATAACGTGGGTTGCAACATCCTGAAATGTTAGATGTGATAATGTTGTCAATATTTCACATCTATTTGACGATATGTTGTTGATGTCACAAAATGATGTGATTATGACGTGGGTTGCAACATCCTGAAATGTTAGATGTGATAATGTTGTCAATATTTCACATCTATTTGACGACATGTTGTTGATGTCACAAAACGATGTAATTATGACGTGGGTTGCAACATCCTGAAATGTTAGATGTGATAATGTTGTCAATATTTTACATCTATTTTACGACATGTTGTTGATGTCACAAAACGATGTGATTATGACGTGGGTTGCAACATCCTGAAATGTTACATATGATAATGATGTCAATATTTCACATCTATTTGACGACATGTTGTTGATGTCACAAAACGATGTAATTATGACGTGGGTTGCAACATCCTGAAATGTTAGATGTGATAATGTTGTCAATGTTTCACATCTATTTCGCGTCATGTTGTTGATGTCACAAAACGATGTGATTATAACGTGGGTTGCAACATCCTGAAATGTTAGATGTGATAATGTTGTCAATGTTTTACATCTATTTTACGACATGTTGTTGATGTCACAAAACGATGTAATTATGACGTGGGTTGCAACATCCTGAAATGTTAGATGTGATAATGTTGTCAATGTTTCACATCTATTTCGCGTCATGTTGTTGATGTCACAAAACGATGTGATTATAACGTGGGTTGCAACATCCTGAAATGTTAGATGTGATAATGTTGTCAATGTTTTACATCTATTTTACGACATGTTGTTGATGTCACAAAACGATGTGATTATGACGTGGGTTGCAACATCCTGAAATGTTAGATGTGATAATGTTGTCAATATTTTACATCTATTTTACGACATGTTGTTGATGTCACAAAATGATGTAATTATGACGTGGGTTGCAACATCCTGAAATGTTACATGTGATAATGTTGTCAATATTTCACATCTATTTGACGACATGTTGTTGATGTCACAAAACGATGTAATTATGACGTGGGTTGCAACATCCTGAAATGTTAGATGTGATAATGTTGTCAATGTTTCACATCTATTTCGCGTCATGTTGTTGATGTCACAAAACGATGTGATTATAACGTGGGTTGCAACATCCTGAAATGTTAGATGTGATAATGTTGTCAATGTTTTACATCTATTTTACGACATGTTGTTGATGTCACAAAACGATGTAATTATGACGTGGGTTGCAACGATGTGATAATGTTGGCAATATTTTACATCTATTTTACGACATGTTGTTGATGTCACAAAACGATGTGATTATGACGTGGGTTGCAACATCCTGAAATGTTAGATGTGATAATGTTGTCAATATTTTACATCTATTTTACGACATGTTGTTGATGTCACAAAACGATGTGATTATGACGTGGGTTGCAACATCCTGAAATGTTAGATGTGATAATGTTGTCAATATTTCACATCTATTTGACGACATGTTGTTGATGACACAAAACGATGTAATTATGACGTGGGTTGCAACATCCTGAAATGTTAGATGTGATAATGTTGTCAATATTTCACATCTATTTGACGACATGTTGTTGATGTCACAAAACGATGTGATTATGACGTGGGTTGCAACATCCTGAAATGTTAGATGTGATAATGTTGTCAGTATTTCACATCTATTTGACGATATCTTGTTCATGTGAGAAAACGATGTAATTATGACGTAGGTTGCAACATCCTGAAATGTTAGATGTGATAATGTTGTCAATATTTCACATCCATTTGACGACATGTTGTTGATGTCACAAAACGATGTGATTATAACGTGGGTTGCAACATCCTGAAATGTTAGATGTGATAATGTTGTCAATATTTCACATCTATTTGACGATATCTTGTTGATGTGAGAAAACGATGTAATTATGACGTGGGTTGCAACATCCTGAAATGTTAGATGTGATAATGTTGTCAGTATTTCACATCTATTTGACAATATGTTGTTGATGTCACAAAACGATGTGATTATGACGTGGGTTGCAACATCCTGAAATGTTAGATGTGATAATGTTGTCAATATTTTACATCTATTTTACGACATGTTGTTGATGTCACAAAACGATGTAATTATGACGTGGGTTGCAACATCCTGAAATGTTACATGTGATAATGTTGTCAATATTTCACATCTATTTGACGACATGTTGTTGATGTCACAAAACGATGTAATTATGACGTGGGTTGCAACATCCTGAAATGTTAGATGTGATAATGTTGTCAATGTTTCACATCTATTTCGCGTCATGTTGTTGATGTCACAAAACGATGTGATTATAACGTGGGTTGCAACATCCTGAAATGTTAGATGTGATAATGTTGTCAATGTTTTACATCTATTTTACGACATGTTGTTGATGTCACAAAACGATGTAATTATGACGTGGGTTGCAACATCCTGAAATGTTAGATGTGATAATGTTGGCAATATTTTACATCTATTTTACGACATGTTGTTGATGTCACAAAACGATGTGATTATGACGTTGGTTGCAACATCCTGAAATGTTAGATGTGATAATGTTGTCAATATTTTACATCTATTTTACGACATGTTGTTGATGTCACAAAACGATGTGATTATGACGTGGGTTGCAACATCCTGAAATGTTAGATGTGATAAGGTTGTCAATATTTCACATCTATCTGACGACATGTTGTTGATGTCACAAAACGATGTAATTATGACGTGGGTTGCAACATCCTGAAATGTTAGATGTGATAATGTTGTCAATATTTCACATCTATTTGACGACATGTTGTTGATGTCACAAAACGATGTGATTATGACGTGGGTTGCAACATCCTGCAATGTTAGATGTGATAATGTTGTCAATATTTCACATCTATTTGACGACATGTTGTTGATGTCACAAAACGATGTAATTATGACGTGGGTTGCAACATCCTGAAATGTTAGATGTGATAATGTTGTCAATGTTTCACATCTATTTCGCGCCATGTTGTTGATGTCACAAAACGATGTGATTATAACGTGGGTTGCAACATCCTGAAATGTTAGATGTGATAATGTTGTCAATATTTCACATCTATTTGACGATATGTTGTTGATGTGAGAAAACGATGTAATTATGACGTGGGTTGCAACATCCTGAAATGTTAGATGTGATAATGTTGTCAGTATTTCACATCTATTTGACGATATGTTGTTGATGTGAGAAAACGATGTAATTATGACGTGGGTTGCAACATCCTGAAATGTTAGATGTGATAATGTTGTCAGTATTTCACATCTATTTGACGACATGTTGTTGATGTCACAAAACAATGTGATTATGACGTGGGTTGCAACATCCTGAAATGTTAGATGTGATAATGTTGTCAGTATTTCACATCTATTTGACGATATCTTGTTGATGTGAGAAAACGATGTAATTATGACGTGGGTTGCAACATCCTGAAATGTTAGATGTGATAATGTTGTCAGTATTTCACATCTGTTTGACAATATGTTGTTGATGTGAGAAAACGATGTAATTATGACGTGGGTTGCAACATCCTGAAATGTTAGATGTGATAATGTTGTCAATATTTCACATCTATTTGACGACATGTTGTTGATGTCATAAAACGATGTGATTATGACGTGGGTTGCAACATCCTGAAATGTTAGATGTGATAATGTTGTCAGTATTTCACATCTATTTGACGATATGTTGTTGATGTGAGAAAACGATGTAATTATGACGTGGGTTGCAACATCCTGAAATGTTAGATGTGATAATGTTGTCAATATTTCACATCTATTTGACGACATGTTGTTGATGTCACAAAACGATGTGATTATGACGTGGGTTGCAACATCCTGAAATGTTAGATGTGATAATGTTGTCAGTATTTCACATCTATTTGACGATATCTTGTTCATGTGAGAAAACGATGTAATTATGACGTGGGTTGCAACATCCTGAAATGTTAGATGTGATAATGTTGTCAGTATTTCACATCTATTTGACAATATGTTGTTGATGTCACAAAACGATGTGATTATGACGTGGGTTGCAACATCCTGAAATGTTAGATGTGATAATGTTGTCAGTATATCACATCTATTTGACGATATGTTGTTGATGTGAGAAAACGATGTAATTATGACGTGGGTTGCAACATCCTGAAATGTTAGATGTGATAATGTTGTCAGTATTTCACATCTATTTGACGATATGTTGTTGATGTGAGAAAACGATGTAATTATGACATGGGTTGCAACATCCTGAAATGTTAGATGTGATAATGTAGTCAGTATTTCACATAGATTTGACGCCATGTTGTTGATGTCACAAAACGATGTAATTATGATATTTGTTGCAACATCCTGAAATGTTAGATGTGATAATGTTGTCAATATTTCACATCTATTTGACGACCTGTTGTTGATGTAACAAAACGATGTGATTATGACGTGGGTTGCAACATCCTGGAATGTTAGATGTGATAATGTTGTCAATATTTCACATATATTTGACGACATGTTGTTGATGTCGCAAAACGATATGATAATGGCGTGGATGGCTGCATGTGAGATGACAGATGTCATTATATTTTCAATATCTCACATGTATTTGACAACATGTTGTTGATTGAATATTGTCAAAATTTCACATCTATTTGACGACATGTTTTTTATGTCACAAAACGATGTGATTATTGCCTTGCTTACATCTTTGTGAGATATCAGAATATAGTTAATATGTCACATCTATTTGATGACATGTTGTTAATGTCATAAAACAATGTGTTTATTACGTAGGGGTTGTTGCATGTCAGATGTCAGTTGGCAAGATCTTGTCATCTCACATCTATTTGGTCATAATTGTTCGCAAATGGTCGCAATTGGTCGCACATGGTCGCAAATATCGCAAATGGTCGCAGAAGTCGACGTCCAAACTTTACTGTTACTTGAAAAGTCGCAGTTGTCTCTAGTTATGATTTAACATCACTTGCTGATGCATATTTTCCTGAAATAATAATGACATAATGTTATGTTATTAGGCCTACATGCCACATCATGCCCTTATAATGACAAATCATAACGTTGTATCACGTGTTGATATTTAGGCCTATTATGCAATATCATGATATTTTAAAGCAATATCATGATATTGGCATTATAATTGCAAATATATTATGGCATAGACTTCCATCATCAAGATGACATGTAGGCCCTAGGTCTGTTCTGAATTTGCTGAATAAGCCTAATGATGAATAATGATAAATTCTTATTTTGTAGGCCCAATGGCAATCACATTGTAATGCAAATGGTCGCAAATGTCGCAAATGTCGCAAATGTTGCAAATGGTCGCAATTGGTCGTAAATGGTCAAAAAATGGTTACAAATGGTCGCAAATGTCGCAAATAATCAAAAGTGGTCGCGCATGGTCGCAATTGGTCGCATATGGTCAAAAATGGTCGCAAAAGATCGCAATTAGTCGCAAATTGTGGCAAATGTCGCAATTGGTCGCAAATGGTAAAAAAATGGTCGCATTTGGTGGTAAATGCTGGCAAAAGGTCGCAAATGGTCGCAAATGTCGCAAATGGTCGCAAATGGTCGCAATTGGTCGCAGGTGGTCTCAAATGGTCGTAAATGTCGCAAATGGTCACAAATAATCGCTAATGGTCTGAAATGGTCGCAATTGGTCGCAAATGGCCGCACATGGTCGCAAATGGTCGCGAATGGTCGCAAATGGTCGCAATTGTTCGCAAAAAGTCGACGTGCAAACTTTACTGTTACTTGAAAAGTCACAGCTAGTTGTCTCTAGCTATAATTTAATATCACTTGCTGACGCATATTGTCCTGACATAATAATGACGTACATAATGTTATGTTAGTACATGCCACATCATGCCCTTATAATGACAAATAATAACGTTGTGTCACGTGTTGATATTTAGGCCTATTATGCAATATCTTGATATTTTAAAGCAATATCATGACATTGACATTATGTTGCAAAATCCTGTGAATATATTATGGCATAGCCTTCCACCATCAAGATGACATGTAGGCCCTAGGTCTATTCTGAAATTGCTGAATAAGCCTAATGATGAATAATGATAAATCCTTATATAATAGGTCCAATGCCAATGACATTGTAATGCAAATGGTCACACATGTCCTAAACGTCGCCAATGGTCGTAATTGGTCGCAATTGTTTGCAAATGGTCGCAAAAGTCGCAAATAATCGCAAGTGGTCGCACATGGTCGCAATTGGTCGCAATATGGTCGCACATGGTCGCAAATGGTTGCAAGTGGTCTCAATTGGTCGCAAATGGTGGCAAATGGTCACAAGAGTTCGCAAATGGTCGCAAATAACCCAAATGGCGCAAATGGTCGTAAATGGTCGCAAATGATCGCAATTGGTCGCAAATGGTCGCACATGGTCGCAAATGGTCACAGCAGGTCGCAAATAACCCAAATAATCGAAAGTGGTCGTAAATGGTTGCAAATTGTTGCACATGGTCGCAAATGGTCACAAAGGTTCGCGAATGGTCGCAAATGGTCGCAAAAGTCGCAGATGGTCCCAAATGTCGCAAATGATTGCAAATGGTCGCAAATAATCACAAATGGTCGCACATGATCACAAAAGGTCAGTCGCAAATGGTCGCAAAAGGTCGCAAATCGTTGAATAAAGGTGTTGAATAAAGGTTAATCCTAATATGAATAACCCGAAAACAACGTTCCTTCAACATTAAGGTGAAATATTATTTTCGGGCTGATAATCAACTTCGTTTTAACGTTCGTATTTGGATGTTATTTTGCTGTAACCGAACGTCACCAACACACTGGAGTAAGGTTGTGTTATAGATATACCACCCACACGTAGGGCCTACGTTGTTACAGAAGAACAACATTTATTTTTATTGTGAAGACGACTCCTTATTACCTCTTACTAATGTGTTTAATTGTTTAATATTATTTCTAATACATGAGAACACATTTACAAACACCCGATTTCTAATTGCTAATCATTTCAATAAACATACATTTTTGTACATAGCCTCCTGGCTACTGCATAATAACATAGTCTACAGTAGTCAATTTTTATTTTCTGTGGGAATGAAGCATTCCAATTTTAAGTCTAAGGTATTATGTATATAATCATGGTCAGCTACTCGTTTTGAACGTACTATACACCAGCAAAAATAACGAGAAGAAAGAGATGAAAAAGAACCTTCTTGATCAACGATGGACATTGAAACGAAAAGCCAGTAAGTACATAATATGCCTATACATGTATTCTACAAACTGTTTGAGCCTGTAAGTAGCATATAACCGTTAAAAACATATTGAACTATTTTCTTGCTAAACGAAGTCAAGATATCATGCAATCAAGACAAATATGTTTTTGTTTTATTGTAGGTCATGATGGGTTTGAGATTACATTGACTTGCCATGAACAGGTAATACAATCAAACGGAGTAGAAGTAGACAACTTAATGTCTATCATGTCTATCAAATACAAAACGATACATCATACATAGCGTCCGAATTGTACAACTACGTGCGAGTATAGGCGTATCGGCCTACCTTAAACCTATATCTAAATAATCTAGTAAAGTTTATT
The DNA here is from genome assembly GCA_964017125.1 of Flabesymbios commensalis. Lineage (NCBI taxonomy): Eukaryota > Metazoa > Annelida > Polychaeta > Terebellida > Flabelligeridae > Flabesymbios > Flabesymbios commensalis. The sequence continues at coordinate 8,915,858 of OZ024913.1, forward strand.
TTATAATGGTGTAATTAATATTTACAAGGGAAGTTAGAAGAACCTGTGGCGGGCACAGGCGGACATGTAAACAATGGAATATAGTCACTGGGTGAATTTAATGCCGATCTGGGTCCGATGAGCTTCCACAATTTCTCTTGAAAATCGCTGACAAGAAGATATATATCGCCATATACATTCTTTTTAAATAACGTAAATTTAACCACTATATTTGATCTAGGAAATTACCCGATCAGTCTAAGCTAATATTACCTGTGTTTGCAAACAAATAGACTGACATATAGGCTACCTCGTCCAACTACAGGCCGATCTGTTGAACATATGTGTCTAGGCGAAATTGCTTGAACACCATCTGAATATTTTAACATAATCATTGTTAGAACATGATTTGCAACAGTATCATAACCCGCTGTTTTAGCACCTTTGCAACATGGTTTCCATGCTAAACATTTTTGCGAAAATCATCTACTTTTGACCACCAAAGATCTGGTCCAAAACAATCAGGAGATAATTCAAACTGATGTCATGGCTCTAGATTTTATTACTTATATTATTTCTTTGGATCCGAACAAATTTAGTAGGCCCAGGTGACTGCTTCGAAAAGTCCTCACGTGGGAACTGGCTTGCCACTTGGACCTATAATATTTATATATCCTATGTAAATGACATCATATAAATATGTTATTTATAAAAGAAGAAAGAACTTCAGGATGACAACCCTGTACAACATTTTGAATTGATTAATTGCTGTAGGCCTACCCCTCAGTGACCTCTTAACCTCAGCAGACGAAATAACTCTTGGTGGACACAAACAGACATTCAGATTAGAGCTATGTAACACCACGCTGGGACAAAATTATTTTTTGTACAAAAATACAACAGATTAGAATCATCTTTCACCATGCAGCTGATATTGAATCCAGATCAATAGCAGTAGTAGTAGGAAATCATTGCGTTACGTCACTTTTCGGCACATATGGTTTTTTAAGTGACATTGTAATACGATAAAAACGTTGTAGTCAATTGATGAGATGAATGATGTACAGATGATCATGTGAGGGTGGGGGTGATAGGGCATGGTGGGTTATTGAGAGCGTTTACCTTCGCTCGCCCGATTAGGGATTCTGGACATTTCTAGGGGATCTACCTCCAGACATGCCCAGATGGCCGGAGACTTGGGTTTCGCTGTGCAATTTAATGTTGAAACTCCATGGCATTTCGCACAGCTCTGGTATCCTCGGGTCGGATAGTCCCTAGAGTAACAATAAGAAGGGTAACTCCATTCAACCCCCGTGAGAGACCTAATGTCAAACACGCTATTGCCAGTTATTTAAGGCTACCACGGGCTACACCAGTGCCAGCACTGATGCGAGAGCACCGCAGTTGAACAGAGGTCCCAGGGTATGCCACTGGCAATCAGCCTGAAGATTATGGCCAGATACGAGGAGGATGCAGCTTCCCTTGGATGATTGCTGTAGACTAGTGCTTCCGTACCCTGCCGTATAGCATATGCGATTGACGGAACAGATCCCTAATGACCCTCTCCTCAATAGCAGCTTTTAAGAGCAAACTGAGCGATTAGTTTGGTCGGCCGCTCAGCACCGCCCTTCACCTGATACTCTATTTAGGACGACTATAAGAAGTCAAAATATCAATGTCAAGTCTCATCAATGTTAACACTCTCTGCTGATAACTACATCCTGCTTATGCAAGTCAAACCAAGGCCGATTAAAACAGACAATCTTAAGGCTTGTCAAAATAATAGCACATGAACCGGATTTTGGGAAATTATTCAACACGACCAAATGTTCTGTCCTCCGAGTGAAATGCCCCAGAGGATGAGGGTTAAATACTCTTTGATTAGGCTACCAATTGAAGGGATTATAATTGCACTCTGAAAAGTGTCCATGCTACACCATACCTTTTAGGTGGGGATCTAGCTCTTCATTGACGGGGGAGGGGTTAAACTTGACAAAGGAATATTTCACTGTAGCCTGTCCGCGGAGGGGCCTTCCTGTGAAATATTTTGATTTTCAAAGCCTTTTTCCTGCAATCCAGGCCACTGTTTGTCCAATAATGTGTCACCAATTCATAAGGTAACCCCAAAGCTAGCCTAGTTCCTGGCCCGCGAGCCCAGAATGCAATGGGTCACGGATGGAACTACCCCGAAGCAAGATTATAATTTTTTTCGAGGGGGGATTCCCCCCCCCCCCTTGGATCCGCTCCTGCCTTGAAGTCAGCACTATAGAACTTAGAATGATCGACACTGGTTGATGTAGTTAGAAGGATCTCGCCCTCCACTACGTTCCGTAACATGTGGTTACTGGTGAGCATTTATAAATCAAATTTCGGTTTATATTCCTTAGTTTTAGTTCTCCCTTTTTAAACAGGCTTGTTTTGAGATTTGGCGCGCACTTGAATTCTTTTCAAATTTCTAGCGAAAATGACTGTATAAGAAGGTTAATTTTTTGTAAATCTTACAGGATTATCGATGTGGAGTGTTAATGGAGACAATATGCTATCACCGTACTGATCATCAGCCTGTACCGACGGTAAATAGTGTAGTAGGTATCAGAATCTCTGACTATCGCCCACCTGGCCATGGCCAGCAGAGGGCGTGGTGAATGTCGAAAGCCACCGAAAACTATAAGCCAAATCGAAAACCATCTAAAACCACCTTTTCTGTACCCTAGAGTTCCTAGATTTATAACCTATTATAAATACCTTACACTCGAAAATGAATAAAAATATACCGTAGGACTGACAGGGGAAAAAATTCATCATTTTTATCCACTCGCCAGCCGGGCTAGTGGAACTAGAAATCCACTAGCCCTTATGATTTTTTAATCGCCCTTACTAGTTTAATGTTCTTATAAAAAAAATTGCCGGATTATGCGCGATATGGCTGAATCACTGGTTAATGTTTTTTTCCCCTTTTGACCCATCTTCCGTAAGCTTAGCCTGAGCATTTTTGCTGCAGGTGGACATTTTAGCTTTAATTAGCACATCTGCAGCTGTTTGAGCTCTAGTGAAGTCAGAGTAAATGGGCCAGTGAAATATGTCCAGCCACCCCACCTGAAAAATGTCTCTGTCCACCTTTATCTTTATATAAAGTCACGTTATTGAACCAGCATTTCTCTATTATAGTTTTCTTTATTTTATTAGCCGGTGGCACCCCACCTTCCATAATTCATTTAGATTTAATTGACTATTCATAATTATTACATGTACAGAAAATTAATTTAATCCGACATTGGCTCACTAGTGTTCATTCCAACGTGGAGAAAGAAGGGGCTATGTTGCCCACTTCGATGAAAAAAGGGGGCCATCTCAAAAAAACATAAACCGTTTTGCAAATATAATAAAGTCAGTCATTTTAAACATAAAAATGATGTCAAATAAGCGTACCTGAAAAAATATATATATATCTTCTTTCATATCGTTTAGGGGCTATTCGAGGTAACTGAACTTGATATGTAGTCCTATCAACAAAGAAGTAGGGAAGTCTATGGAGCTATAGCCTCTATGGCATCATAACACAGCAAGGCACAAAATAACTGGGATAAAAAGGTTATCTCAGGTGTATTTTTTAGGCCTTTTCTGGGGATGTAATTTAGTTTGTGTTAGGCCTATTAGCATGGTTAGACCTTCTTAGTCTCAACACCCTTATGTCCATTTATTCACATCGTTTCTGCGCCGATATACATGCGCCAGCGGCAGCCCTATGTGCGACTGAAACTGGAGTTTTAGCCACTGCTTGTGTTCACACAAAATTGCAAGACGTTTTTGCAGACGTTTTTTATGTAAGATTAATGCTTGATTTATCAGGCCAATAGTGCATGAGTCTTTTAGAATCAGCAACAATTAAAGACAGCATCTATTCACCCACAGCTCGTTGGGCAATAAAATGTTGTCAGCATGCATGTATGTCAGCGAACTAGATAAATGATCTTCTTGATCAGCGCCATTTTGAACTGTGAAATATCAGGTGAAACGAATGTTGGGAACCACGACGCAATAAGTGACGCTGTGGGCTGTCATGGCTACCGCAGATCGGGCCACATGTAATACACGCGCCCACGCACCGCTGATTGACCAGGCCGTAGGCCTACTGGTCAGTAGTTTGTTTAACAACTTGGTGAACGTGATTTTTATGTCCACGTGTGTCAGCATCAAACATGATTCAGTTGCTCACTTTTTAGTGTACCAAATCTTGAATTATGTGCGCTTCAGTGCTCCTTAAACGTAATGGTCTCTGATACACATAATCACATGTGAGCCGAAACAACGCTCTGTAGCGTGCCACGACGACGACGCCTGTACATGCTGTGCGGCGCTCTGCAGTTACGCGTAAATAGCCACACATGACCTGTGGATCGCACAGGGAATCAGTCGCCAGCAGGGCTAGTGACATGCTGATTCACAATCGCCCTTACATAATTCTTGTCGCCACGGGCGACCGGGCGTATGTGAATTTGCACCCCTGACTGACATGCCTTAAAACAACTTTTAATCAATCATTCGTTTGAAACTGGTATAGACTATTAGTATTATTAGAATTGTCATTGACATTGTGTTACCTGTCAAATCATTACAAATGGTCTAACATTTAAAATACTCATTTTTTTAGGGTTGTTGCCAAATGAGATAATATTGGTTACAAAATTTTGGAGAATTGAGTAGGCCTAGGGCTAGGCCTAATTTTGACTATCCATCAACAGGGGGGGGGGGGCTGACTGCAGATTAAAGTACGTACTTCCTTTGAAGTACGTACTTAGATTGAGGTATGTCCGTACTTTGATCTAAGTACACCTTGAGCTTCACTTTTACAAATGGGTACTCTCCTTTGTTATTTTATTACCCCTTTGCAACTTAAGATGTTATTGGTTGAATGGTTTATTCCTGAACATTGATAATCAAGCTATTAAATTATTCATAAGAGGAACTTCAAATTATTTTCTGTTTACCTGAATATAGCCAAGACTTTTGCAACAGGCTGAATTTTCATCCCTTTGTCCTGGAACTGTTGAGCATTTGCTAGCTACCAGAAATAGTTTACTTGAAAGAGCACATTTCATTGTACAGCATGTATTTTATCAAAACTGTTTTTCATGTTTGGAAAATTATATATTTAACTTTATATCTGTTCCACTGAGGGTGTACTTAGATTGAAGTACAGGGTGTACTTTAAAGGAAGTACGGACTTTAATGGAAGTACGGACGATGAGGCATGTGACTATGGCAGAACTTTTAATAGCACATTCCTAATTTTCCAGACATAGGACTGCTCTATAAATTGATAATTTTATATTTCAAACTATCTTTTCTAAAGTCCATTATTTCTTTTAGTTGGCAATAGATATTATCCACTTCAAATTGATAAATGTTTACCTCTTGTTGCACTCTCAGCTTTACAGTTAAAAGCATGGCATCTAACAAAGTCAGAACTCCTGTAAATTTAGTAGCCTGATTATTATTGGACAGACTGACTATTGGACCAATGAAATAATGTGTTGCAAATGAATGGGGTCACAACAAGTGAGTGCCCTATCAAGCCAAAATTAAGCTGCAGGCGTACTTCGATCGACGTACTGCACACCTCAATGGAAGTACGTACTTCAAAGGAAGTACGTACTTTAATCTGCGGTCGGCCCCCTGATCAAGGATGGCAGCGCTCACTGGGTGGCGGTGAACTTCACTCTCAGTTCTCGCTCCTCAAATGGCATGAGTTTATGATTTCACTTCGATTTAGTGTGAAACAGACCTAGGTTAAGTCTGATAAGGAGCCTTTTGATTCGATATTAGAACGGATATGCCACGATGATGTATTTCTGCTTGCTGCATTTATTGACGCTAGCGATTTTTTAGTGAGGAAGACGTTTTATTTTTTAATTAAAAAATTGCATTTTCTTTAAGTAACTGAGTCATATCAAAATATTCTCAGACGTTCTTTATCATGTCAACTCCATCATAGTCTAGATCAGTTTTTTTAACGTAAGCCAGCGTTCTCTACATAAAATTTAACTTTATCTAGAGCACCTGAAAATTTTCTGACACATTTTCATTGTTATTGTTGTTGTTTGAGATAGCTAGTCTGCTTCAGACTAATTATGTGCCCGCCTGGGAAACAGTCTACTGCCTATGCCTCCCTTCCCTTTGACCTTGTAGTAGCCTATACCCCATAAGTCCAAATCTGGAAAGAGTTATGAAATTTTGCACACATGTCGTCCAACATATGTAAAATAAGATCTGATGTAGGGGTGATGTTTCATTTTTTTCCTTGATATGCTTATTTGCATAAATCCAAAATGGCTGCCCTCGGCCATCTTGAATTTTTAATTTTTGACAGATTAGTCCTAGAATCTTATGTAATACCTCATTTTTAACCAATTTGAATTCACTGGTTGCACAGGTATGCTTATTTTTACGATTCAAGGTTATCTAGGGGTCAAAACAAGATGGCTGCCACCCGCCATCTAGAAATTGTATGTTTTGACATAACAGCCTTAGAATCTCATGCAATACCTCATTTTTGACTAATTTGAATACACTGATTCCATTGGTATGATTATTTTTACGATTTAAGGTTATCTAGGGGTCGTAGGCAATCTTGAAATTTTATGTTTTGACATAATAGCCCTACAATCTCATGTAATACCTCATTTTTAACTAATTTGAATATACTGATTCCATTGGTATGATTATTTTTATGATTTAAGGTCATCCAGGGGTCAAAACAAGATGGCTGCCGTCGGCCATCTTGAAATTTTAACTCTAGACAGAAAAGCCCTAGAATCTTGTGTAATACCTCATTCTTGACCAATTTGAATGCACTGATTCCACTGGTATGATTATTTTCAAGAGTCAAGGTCATCTTAGGGTCAAAGCAATAGATGGCTGCCGTCGGCCATATTGAATTTTTATCTTTTGAAATAATAGCCCTGGAATTTTGTGTAATACCTCATTTTCGCCTAATTTGAATACAATGGTTTCATTGCAATGGTTATTTTTATGTTTTAATGCCATCTAAAGATCCAAAACAATATGGCCACCAATAACCAAAGCCATTTATAGGTCACAACCAAGGAAACGGGCTAAAACGACAGTTAATATTCAATTTTAAATTCTTTAAATTATAGTATCAGAGTAAAATTGCATTCATTTGCCCCTGTTTTTTTTAACGTTTTTTCAGTTTCACCAACAAAATCCAAAATGGCCGCCAAAATCCTATGTCAATCTCTAGGGCTTGGACCGCTTCGTTGATTTGTTTCATGTTTGGTTTTTATCCTGGATGTGTGCTGATAGTTTTTGGTGTGACTCTGATATTTATAACTTTGATTTTTTGTATGTTTTAGAATTTTAGCGGACATATCAGTTTTGCTTATTTTGGCTATTTAATTTGGGTAAGCTCAGCTCACTGGCCCTGAGAAATTTGTCTCTAGAATTGTTTATTTTTTTAGCAAAATCAAAGATGGCCGACAAATCACATGTTACTCTCAAGAGCTTGACCCCTTCACTGATTTGTTTCAAGGAAAGACCTTACCCTGGCCATATTAGATTTTGGTGTGATTCTGACGTCACATTTTTATCCCCCGCCCATGATGTCCGTGTTTCGTTTCCGGACGATATCTCTCAAACCGTTAGCCGGATTGCTTTCATATAATATTGCATACACACATCCCTCAGGGGGTTGTAGATGTGCCTTTTGGGGGTTATGACCCTTGACCTAGTCTATTTTAAAAATAATAAATGTGAAGTCAACCCTAAGATATATTTATGTGAAAATTGAAGACAATGTAACAATGAAAATACAGTAAGAAATATACTATTTAGTAAATATATTTTATAATTATTAAAGCTGCATAACTGTTTTGTTTATCTTCTTCAAACGATTAATCCATGGAGAATGGTGTTTTATTTTTTTATTTTACTGCCCCGGTTTTGGGGTACTTGCCCCCTCAATTTATCACTTGCCGACTCGCCACTGACATGCTTTGTCTGTTGTGACAGTCGCTCAAATTTAAAATGGTGAAATTTGAAGCTATTGCCCAGGGGGCCACTGTCTGAAATTTTTTACTTGCCCCCACCCAAAATTGGTTGCCCCGGGCAATTGGGCAACCGTTACTGTTAGCCCTGGTGACTGAGTTATTAAAGATTTAAGTTTGTTGTTTTTTAATATTGTTGCCCCACCAAAACAAACCTGATAGCAGCGGAGTAAGACATACTGTCTATATAATCAGGGCATTAAAAGTACCAAGTGGCAGATAACGGTCATCATAGAAAAAAGAGTTATTGTTATTTTTTAAGTAATCATAGATTCATCACAGTACAACGTGTATTGTCTCATATCAGTTAGACATATATAGAAGTTATTACTTTGTGTGATATGGATATCTGCATGTAATGTCATGTTTAATATCGGTACTGGTATGGAGAATGTCACTCACTTGAAAAGTAGAACTCAATTTCAGTATGGTGCTTTTAAGTGTGGGCCAGCATCAGAGCCTTTGGCCCGCCATTAAGACGCTCTTTCCAGACCGTTAGAAATTGTACTCGGAATTGACATCAAATTCAGTGATGTAAATCATCGTTTTCGCTCTTTGGATTTTCGTGATTTTCTTGAAGAACATTTGCATTTTTTTATTAGGTATCTCATGGACATTCCAAAATATAGTCAAAAGGCTACTAGACAATATCAGACTTTATTTTATTTTATCGTAAATCATCACATACAGTGATATACATCGCGCTATGCGGTAAAATAAAATAATATTTAAAAACATCAGACTTTACTGTAACCGATTTGACCCAGTATCCACCATCTAGATCTGCGGCTGGTTATGGGGGCTTTGTATCTCAGCTAACACAAGGCATTGATCCAATGGCAGAATAATGTCCGCCCATATTTTTTTCCTCAATTTGTTTAGATAATCATAATTAGTATGCACAGCTGAGCATGTGGTAAAAAAATAAAAAAAATTCGACTGTTCGAAATATTAAAATATTAAATTTCATCTGCCATTTTTGGCGTCTTTTCTGTTTGTTTTTTTATTTTTGAAATTGAGACTGTTGCTATACAAAATGTATCATAACTTTGTCAATAATTGGATTTTTTGTATACTTTTTTTTATTCAGTCATGAATATAATGGACCTTATGTAAACAAAATTTCAGGTCTCTAGCGCTGAAATAAATAAAAAATGGCCTGCCATCCTTACATCCATCACCCTTGTACAGGCCAATGTCTATTAATATCAGTGCATAAAATTGCCAATATTAAGTAAATTATTGTCATTGAGCAAAAACATGTAAGCATTATCCTAGCTGGTTTAAGCCCACAATTTTTATGGTTTAGTCCCATTTGAATGGACATTTACCATTGAATTGGGCCTAAACCAGTAGTATATCTACTCCTGGTTTATGCCAACTTTAATATCATCTTTATCCTGTTTATATACTTCTCCTGTTTTAAGCCCATTTGAATGGACATTCACCATTGAAGTGGGCCTAAACCAGGATTATATATATAGGCCTACTCCCGGCTTAGGCCATATAAACCCGGTTTAAGCCCAATTCAGTGGTAGATGACCGTTCAAATGGGCCTAAACCAGGGGTAGTATATTTATAAATAAATTTTCTATCGACTATAATTAGCATATATAATAAAATAGTAATTTGAACAGAACGATGCCTTGGGGGAAGTACCCCCCCCCCCCCCAGAAAAGGGGCGTGGAGACGTTTTGGGGGGATAACATTACAAGCTGATTACGCTCTAAATGGGCCTAAATTTTTAGGCCCACTACAAACATGAGAAAGGTAAATTGTCAGTCAGGTGGGCCTAAACTTTTAAGCCCACTCAAATTCATGCGTTGTCAGAGACGTGGGCCTAAGCCAATTAAAACATGCGTGAAAAATGATTATTACGCTATAAATGGGCCTCAAGTTTTAGACCCACTGGAAAGCTAAATTGTCAGTCAAGTGGGCCTAAACTTTTAAGCCTATTGAAATGGTGCATGGTCACATGCTTGATAAATTAAAACTTGATAAATTAAAACTTGACATTGTAAACAAGTCATTGTCAACCTGGACAATCACCGACATTGTATGTCCTTGATTTGATATAATTTGAAAAAACTTTCTAAAAGCTGATTGTCCACCCGGACAACCCCCTGGTAGCTATTGATTGTCCATGATGGGTTTTGGTTGTCTTGGACAACCAAAAAGGCCTTATTTCGAACGCTGCATTTGTGTATTTCACTAATAGTTCGGATAAGTTCGACCATACAGACCGAGAGATTTGACGTGTGTGTTCATGCTGTAAACTATTATGTCGACTGGTTCAAAATTACATTGATCTGAGTTAGAATCTGTCATTCCATGATTGTGAACCATAATGTTTACAGTATTTATTTGTACAATACTTGCTCTGTAACTAATATTTCAGATAGCCAAGTGTGGTCGTGTTGGGGGCAGTGCAGCCAAAGGCATGGTGAAAAATATAATGTCGCGGTAAGTACTATGCGGATGTGGCATTTTTTTATTTACTTGATCCGTCACCCAGCGGCACATATGATTTACGCTCTTATTCAATCATGTTTCACAACACCATAATATTTGGGATATATAGTGATAAGGTTAAATCATTCCGCTTGATTGACTCCAAAATGGTTATGCTTTCTCTGGCAAGGGGCTGCATATATATGTGTTCATTAGATATCAGCCGCCGCTCACTCAGAATAGTGTGCGCTCTTATTCAAGAACCACATCGGTTATTAATCAGATTTTTCAACTTGCTGAGTAATATTTTGCCTGTATTGGGTATGTTTTCTTCGAATAGGCTAAGCATGGTGAATTTTTCTGATTTGATTATCGCTCTGCTTGATTGACTCCTATTAGTTGGTCTATTGACTGATTTGTTTTGAATGGGAATGTAATATCTCAAGAACCCCAGTTCGAATCATTTGTGATTTTTTATGCAGGTGAATAAAGGTCAAAATAGCATAACTCCATAAAATTACAAATGTCGTATTGCAGTCATTATTGACTATAATATGCGTGAATGATATCTGGAAAAAATGTGCAAGATAGTTAGACCATTACTGTTGAACAAAATGTGTGGTTTCTGGTAGGGTTATGCCCTGAAAAATTTCAACCGTATTTATTCTAATTAGAATACCCCTGAGATTACAGAGGGCATGGGCGCTTATTAGAGTAGTTTTTTAATGATCATATAGTGTACATGAGCGTGGGATTTATTTTCAATTCAGGGGGGGGCGGCGTTTATTAGAATTTGGGCGTTTATTAGAATAAATACGGTGATTACATTTTAAATGGCAGACTTGCGGTCATTTCTTCAAGTGATTTCCACTTTTAAACTATGATTACAGGCTGAGGCCTGTTTCCGTTGCCGTCGGGCCTTGTTCTTATATGTTTTACGGGTCCGCCAACATTGATTTAACCAAAATAAAATTGTCATTTTACAATTTTTATTCCCGCCGATGCCGATTTCAATACCCCAATGTGTTATTCCACATAGCAATTTTTTTTCTTGTGAAAAACTCTGATTTCACCATGTTTTGCGGTCCTGAGAACTGACCCACACAACTATCTGTGAACTATAAAGCCTGCCAGATGCGTGCCTACCAGATGCTGAGGTCATTACCAGAAACCGCTCTTAATTTTGTCTGATCCACCCCCTCTGAAGAGTAATGTCTTTCACAGTCCGCGGGGCGTGCTGTCAATCAATATTTTAAAGATATTTCTGAATTTTATTTTTATTCTGAATCCCGACATTGCATCCTGGCAATTTCCACCTGTAAAACATATAATGAAAAAGTCTGGCTTTATTGAACTTCATGTTCGTGAAAATGAGCCCTTCACAGCTTTTACCCCAAATTATTTAAAATGTGGCTACATTATCAATAGGAGCTATCATAAAAGTTTCATTCATTTTCAACTCTACCAGGGTCTGGCTTCCAATGTGTTTGCTGCAAGTCCTCTGATATAGTTTTCTGTCTGATATCTTAAAACCATGATAATTGTTTGCTTTTCATGAAAAGGAATCAAGTGAACTTTCTGTTAAAGGATTGAGCTCAGAACTGTTTTTGTTGCAGAATTCGAAGTGGGCACATACATTGCTAATGTGCTGAGATATGCTGTAACTGCAACGAGAATAAAAGGTACCGTATTTATTAAGTCTCCACCCACCATGTGGTGGAGACTTATTGTCTTTGTGCTGTCTATTGTTGTTATTTAGTCTCCACCAACTATGGGGCGGAGACTTAATGTTTTAGTGCTGTCTATTGTTGTTATTAAGCATCCCCGATACTATCGGGATGCTTATACACTGTATTAAACCCAGTTCCGCCATGGTAGCTCAATTTTTTTGAGGCAAAATTGCTGCATTAATTTCAAGAGCATTTTCATTAGTTTAATACTATGTTGTAATCCTCGTTAGATAAATATGTTTAAACCAATTTTAATGAGCTGACCTGGCACAATTGTTATAATCTTTTCAGCTCGTTGATATTGGGTTACTCCGGCTTCGTGCGGTAGCTTAGAACACAATTTTAATATGCCAACTCAGAGTGAGTTATGTGATTTAAAATCATTAGAATAAATTCATTTATACCAGATTGGATCACTTGGTTTATCCTATGGGTCATTCCATGTCAAATTAACCAGTTTTCAGAAAAGTTCCCGGGTGACCACCTCATAATTTTTTATTATCAAATTAACTATAATGTAATATGAAACTGCAAAATTTCAGCTCAAACAAGACAATAGTTTTTAGCCCGCCTTTTAATTTTAATTAAAAAAGGTGGGCTATTGCAATTGAAGTTCGGTAACTTGAAAAGTTTTTCATGTTTCCTTCCCAAATTTGTTTTGCATGTTACTATTGACCACTTCTCGGACAAGTTCAATAATGGCTGAAAAAAAATTCAAAATGACCGACTTATTGCCATTTTTCACCTTTTACGTCAATAATTTGACCTTGTGGGCGCGATAACTTGAAAAGTTTTTCACGTATCCTTTTCAAATTTGTTATGCATGTTACTAATGACCAGTTCTCGGACAAGTTCAATAATGGCCGAAAAAAAAAAAAAATGGCCGATTTATTGCGATTTTTCACATTTTACGTCAATAATTTGACCTTGTGGGCGCGATAACTTGAAAAGTTTTCCACATATCCTTTTCAAATTTGTTATGCATGTTACTAATGACCAGTTCTCGGACAAGTTCAATAATGGCCGAAAAAAAAAAAAAATGGCCGATTTATTGCGATTTTTCACATTTTACGTCAATAATTTGACCTTGTGGGCGCGATAAGTTGAAAAGTTTTTCACATATCCTCTTCAAATTGGTTATGCATGTTACTAATAAGTAGTTCTTGGACAAGTTCAATAATGGCCGAAAAAAAAAAAAAAATGGCCGATTTATTGCGATTTTTCACATTTTACGTCAATAATTTGACCTTGTGGGCGCGATAACTTGAAAAGTTTTTCACATATCCTCTTCAAATTTGTTATGCATGTTACTAATAAGTAGTTCTTGGGCAAGTTCAATAATGGCTGAAAAAAAATTCAAAATGGCCTATTTATTGCGATTTTTCTCATTTTACGTCAATAATTTGACCTTGTAGGCGCGATAACTTCAACATTTTAACAAGTATCCTCTTCAAGTTTGTTATGCATGTTACTAATAAGCAGTTCTTGGACAAGCTCAATAATGGCCGGTAAAAAAATCAAAATGGTCGACTTATTGCGATTTTTCACATTTATTTTACATCCATAATTTGACCTTGTGGGCGCGATAACTTGAAAAGCGGCTGGTTTAACATACCATTTATATCTTGGGTTGTTATTTACGTGATGACATTCGTCTTTACTTTCTTTATCATAATTCGGCGGCGGGCTATTATCGAGTGTGCTCTTGTTAAGATATGGCTCTTTTATCGTGGTGGGGGGTGCTTGAATTCCCGCGTGAATTTTTGCACATCAATTTTGGGTCCATGTTTCAGGGCCTATAACTTTTGATCTAAAACAGATAGAGCTATAAAATTTTCACGCTAAATTATTCGCCATACAGAAGTATTGATCGCCAAAAAGTATGTTTAATCACCATTGGCGCATTGGCGAGCGGTCAGCGCGGCCCCTGAATTTGACGACGTAAACGCTCTTCAGTCGCCAATATTCATCCGATCTTAAGTTCGAAGATCAGCTATTTTGCATATCAAAGATCCCAGCCATGGACCAATTTGCATATTCAAGATCAACGTGAACGCTCTCCAGTCGCCAATTTCCATCCAATCTTCGAAAATATTTTTCTGAACACTCAGATGGATTATCCTGCTTTAGTTCGAAAATCTGCTAATTTGCATATCCAAGATGGCTTTGCATATTCAAGATCGATGTAAACGCTCTCCAGTCGTCAATATTCATTCAATCTTTTTTCAAACCATCTGATAAATTATCCTGGTTAAGTTTGAATATCAGCTAATTTGCATATCCATGATGGCCGCCATGGGCTAATTTGCATATCCAAGATAAAGTAAATGCTCACCAATCGTCAATATTCTTTTGATCTTCGTGAATTTTTTTCTGAACACCCTCTGATGGATTATCCTGCTTAAGTTCGAAAATCAGCTAATTTGCATATGGGCAATTCCACGATTTCGGACGTACACTTCAGACAGTTATGAGCTATATTTAGTCATAATTTTTTCAATATGGGCAATTCCACCAATTATGAAACTTTTACAAAAAAAAAATCTCATAAAATCACAATGGTAACTAACCACTGCCTATGGCAGGTATTTGATCAAATTTAGTTGAACTCAAAACACTTGTTGTAATTTTTACATTTTTCACGTCGGCATGGCTCATTGAACTGACATTAAATTAGAGAAGAAAAATTATTGAAAAAATGGTAAAAATTGAAAATTCAAAATTCTGTGGCACTTCAACCTTAAAATTGCCTAGCTTTGAGATTTGTATGCAGCTAAGTAGTTATATTTTTAGCCCGCTTTTAATTAAAAAAGGTGGGCTATTGCAATTAAAGTTCGGCGGCGTCGGAAAAGATTTACTGCTTTTTAACTGGCGTCCCGTCTTTGTTATTTATATTTATTTTGTTGTTATTTTCGTAATTTTGAATAACTGGCAATACAAGTCATTATATCGCTGGTCTAAATATAAATGCTGTTCTTATTCCACAAAGTGCAGTGAACAAAAATAATATAATTGCCAATAGGCCAAATATTTCTTCGATGAGTCTATGATTATTCCAAATATATATGAAGCCTTTGCCACAGTGCATAAGAGCACCGCAAATCCATAAGATTGTGTATAAATATGCATCTATATCAGTGTGTCACATGTCACGTACGTCCCCCTGATGCTGGCACTATTAGACTTGATTAAAATGAAAGTAAATATTTCTTTTATTAACATAGTGAAAGGCCTAAGTGTCTAAGTCTTTAATTCTGTGTGCATAGGTTCAAGTACAGTTCAAGTATTACATTTTTAGGAATGCTAATTAGTTTATGGTGGGGAGGGGGGCCTACACATTGAAACTTTTAATATAGAGTTAAAATCTATTTTTAAGCATACACATTTGTTTATATTGTAGGATATATGACAACAATAAAAAATAAATGAATTATATTTATAAATGTATATAATTTAGTTGTAATACGATGTCGTCATACTAGGGGGAGGTGGGGGGGCGTAAGTGACACTTAGGGGGACGTACGTTACATAAAATATAGGTGATATAAAATATAAGTAATTCTTGTTAAAATACTGATGATCTAAAGATAGGGGGACGTACGTGACAAAATCGGTCATTTTTTGATATCAGGGAAATTATATTTTTTCTAATACTGCAATAAAAATTACTTCTTTGACCCATTTTGTATACTAGACAGGTGTGGTTCTGCTATAGACCAATATAAACACCCTGGCATCATGTATTTATTCTATAATAAAGCTGGAAAAACACACCACCACAAACATGCAAAAAAGTGTAAAACATACTTTTCGCACCAACCGGTACTTGTAAGAGGTTTGCTGAGGTGGAATCAACTATCAGACCTTTGCCACTCGTTCGGTTGATTAAAAGTGCCGTGGCTCCCCTACTAACTGGATACAAGTATTAATTCCTAGGCTGCATCAATTTTTTAGGAAGTTCTGTCAAATATTCGGGTCATGACAGCCCTCTATATTCTTTTTTCGTCAAATTAGGACCTTGTCACCCTGATAACTTCAAAGCCGCTTATCCGATATACTCAATATTCAAAATTCTGCATAGTAGTATTGATTCCTAGCCTGCATCAATTTTTAAGAAAGTTCGGAAAAATATCCGGGTCATGGCGGCCATCTTTAATCTTTTTTCGTCAAATTAGGACCTTGTCACCCTGATAACTTCAAAGCTGTTTATCTGATATACTCAATATTCAGCTACTGCATAGTAGTATTAATTCCTAGACTGCATCAATTTTTCAGAAAGCTCGGGAACATATCTGGGTCATGGTGGCCATCTTTTTTTGTCAAATTAGAACCTTGTCACCCTGATAACTTCAAAAGCCGCTTATCCGATTCACTCAATATTAAAGGTACTGCATGCTAGTAATAATTCCTAGGCTGCATCAATTTTTCAGAAAGTTTGGGAAAATATCCGGGTCATGGCGGCCATCTTTAATCTTTTTTCGTCAAATTAGGACCTTGTCACCCTGATAACTTCAAAGCCGCTTATCTGATATACTCAATATTAACAATACTGCATAGTAGTATTAATTCCTAGACTGCATCAATTTTTCAGAAAGTTCGGGAAAATATCTGGGTCATGGTGGCCATCTTTTTTCGTCAAATTAGAACCTTGTCACCCTGATAACTTCAAAAGCCGCTTATCCGATTCACTCAATATTAAAGGTACTGCATGCTAGTATTAATTCCTAGGCTGCATCAATTTTTCAGAAAGTTTGGGAAAATATTAGGGTCATGGCGGCCATCTTTAATCTTTTTTCGTCAAATTAGAACTTTGTCACCCTGATAACTTTAAAGCCGCTTATCCGATACACTCAATATTCAACGTACTGCATGCTAGTATTAATTCATAGACTGCATCAATTTTGCAGAAAGTTCTGAAAATATCCGGGTCTTGGCGGCCATCTTTAATTTTTTGTGGTCAAAATAGCACCAAGTCAGCCTAAAGCTGCTAGCCTCTGCCTCATAATATTACTTGATAAAATTTACATGTACAAATTGATCATTTTGTAAAATTCTATTTAATGTATAACTTTTATATGAAAAGTGCGAGGGGGAGCCTTCTTGGGTGTTTTACATGGTAAACACTTACTTATTACTAGTTGAATACCTATGTTATGGGTCTACGATCGTTATCAATATTTTTACTTTTACAGTGCGGGGATCGACTTTAGACGTCAGAATCTGACTTTACGTCCTCGTGTAGACGTCAGATTCTGATGTCTTAAGTCCCCGCACTGTAAGCCCTGTTAAATGGCCAACCATTACCCATAGTTAGCTTTAATACGCCTGCTTTCTGGCCACATTTCGTTTCCGGAGCAGATCCATGGTCGTATTTATTTCCTATTGCACACACACATCCCTTTATAGGGGGTGTGTATGTTCCTTTATGAAATTTGTACTACTTTAAAAATGTCCGACCATCAGCCATAATCAACTTAGATATGCCTGATATCTGGCAAACCGTGCCAGACAGCTAGACCAATACTTTAAAACAAAGTTTGCGGTTTCAAAAAGGGACATGGCCTGAAAAAATGTATGCGGCCATTATTTACTATAATATGTGTAATACTGTAGATCTGGTAATATTCGCGAGGTTTTAAATTTCGCGAGGAGGACAAATTCGCGAATTCAAGAATCTTGCAAAAATTATTATTATAATTACGCTACTAAAGGAAAAATAAAAATTCACGAATTTTAAACTTCGTGAAAAGTCCCATAATAAGAAATTCGCGAAAATTTAAACACGTGAAAATTACCATATCTACAGTATCTAGAAAGCCAAACCAGATAGCTAGATCATTACTATGTATTAAATACAATTTGCGGTTTCTGAGAGGGTTAAGCCCTGAAAAATGTAAACATGACTAATTAAGCAGTCCTTGCCGAGTCGGGCTGCTTACTGTATTATTCCACACGGTCTGCCGTTGCTGTTATTTGTTTTCAAGATAGCTACTAATCTATCAACTTCTGCTTCCTCATACTTCACATAGCCATCACATACCACTGGGGAATTGTTTTGGTGACATTTTTGATCCCCATATCATCAACCCTTTTTATCCCCCGCCCGTAAAGGAAGGGGGATTTTAGTCGCGCCAGGATTCTGTCCGGCGTCACGTTTTCTTGTGGGCGCAAAAACTCAAAAACTACTGGTCAAATCTTTTTGAAATTTTAACATGACATTTGTAGCAACATGGGGATGTGCAAGTGATTTTTAGAGATGCTACCGATATGCAAAATGGCTGCCAGAGGGCAACTCTAAAATTTTTTGTGGGTGCAAAAACTCTGAAACTTAAAAGTCAGAAATTATTTAAATTTTACTATCACATTCCCCATGATATGGAGATGTGCAGGTGACTTTTTCAAGGTTTTATTGAAATTCAAAATGGCCGCCACAGATCAACTTTAATTTTTTGGGGGGGTGTAAAAACTCAGTAAATGTTTTTGATCAATTTTTTTTAAATTCAACATCCCATTCCTAGCAACATGGGGATGTGCAAGTGATTTTTTAAAGATGCTACCAAATTTCAAAATGGCCGCCAGAGGTCAACTCCAAAATTTTTTGAGGGCGCTAAAACTACAAAACTTAAAGAAAGAAATTATTCAAATTTTACTATCACATTTCCCACGATATGGAGATGTGCAAGTGATTTTTTTAAGGTTTTACTGAAATTCAAAATGGCCGCCATGGATAAACTTCATATTTTCTTGTGCAAAAACTGAAAAATTGAAATCAGTAATAATTCACATTGTACAATCACATTACCCACCATCTGGAAATGTGCATGTGATTTTACTGAAATTTAAAATGGCCCCCACAAATCAACTTTTTAAATATTTGTGACCGCAAAAAGTCTAACCTAATTTATTGCGGGGGATGATATAGGACTTCAGTCCTCTTGTTACCCCTCAGCCATTAAGGCTGTGGGGTATTGATGGCTGTTGGGTATAGTGATCACCAGAGGGGGGCGGGCGGGCGGGCAGTCAGAAATTCAGCTCTTACTAAAAAGTTAACTGATGAATTTTGTTTATTTTTTACAGACATGAGCCATGTGCCTGGGCAATTCATCCCATATATTTTTTTTTGGCACTAAGCCATAAGCGGCCATTTTCCAAGATGGCTGCATAAAAAGCTTGTGGGCACCATAACTTTTGAACCGTTGGTTGGACTGCATTCAAATTTGGTATGGTTGTTCTCTAGGTATTTCTGATGATCTAATTAACTTTTAGTATGAATCCATCAAAAACAAAATGGCTGCCGCAGCCATTTAAAAAAAGATGGCCGCCTAAAAAGCTTGTGGGCACGATAACTTATGAACCGTTGCTTGGATTGCATTCAAATTCGGTACGGTTGTTCTCTAGGTATTTCTGATGATCTGGTTAACTTTTGGGATGAATCTATTGAAAACAAAATGGCTGCCGCAGCCATTTAAAAAAAGATGGCCGCCTAAAAAGCTTGTGGGCACGATAACTTATGAACCGTTGCTTGGATTGCATTCAAATTTGGTACTCTAGGTACCGTATTTCTGATGATCTGGTTAACTTTTGGGATAAATCTATTAAAAACAAAATGGCTGCCACAGCCATTTAAAAAAAATTGACATGGTGGTAGTGTGGGTCATTTTTCTCATTAAGTCTCCACCCACTTTGTGGTGGTGGAGTGGAGACTTATTGTTTTTGCTGAGTCCTCCCACCGCCGCCACTTGTTTCTGCTCTCACTCGAAAACCCCTACTCGGATTATTTCCAAATATTTGCAGTATGCATACTGGCCCTGGGGAATTTGCCTGGTAATTTTTTTTTTGCGTTTCTCAGTTTCTTCAACAAAGTCCAAGATGGCCGCCAAAATCCTAGAGCTTGAACCGCTTCATCGATTTGTTTCATGTTTGGTTTAAAGGAAAGACCTTACCCTGGCCGTGAGCTGAAAAGCTTTTGGTGTGATTCTGATAATAAAAACTTCGATTTTTTTACGGTTTAGTATTTCAGCGTATATTTCTGTTTTGCTCATTTTGGACATCATCAAAATTTGGTAATATAGCCATACACCCCTACTCGGATTATTTCCAAATATTTGCAGTATGCATATTGGCCCTAGGAAATTTGCCCTGTAAATTTTTTTCTGCATTTTTCAGCTTCTTCAACAAAATCCAAGATGGCCGCCAAAATCATATGTCGCTCCCTAGAGCTTGAACCGCTATATGGATTTGTTTCATGTTTGGTTTAAAGGAAAGACCCTACTCTGCACATGTGCTGATTAGTTTTTGGTGCAATTCTGATAATAAAAACTTTGATTTTTTTACTTTACAGAATTTTAGCTGATATTTCAGATTTGGTCATTTTGGCTATCATCAAAATTTAGTAATTGCACCCCTGCTCGGATTATTTCTAAATATTCGCAGTATGCATATTGGCCCTAGGGAATTTGCCCGGTCAATTTTTTCGGCGTTTTTCAGCTTCTCCAACAAAATCCAAGAGGGTCGCCAAAATCCTATGTCACTCTCTAGAGCTTGAACTGCTTCATGGATTTGTTTCATGTTTGGTTCAAAGGAATAACCCTACCCTGGCTGTGTGCTGATTATTTTTTTGTGTGATCATCATAATAAACAACTTATATTTTTTTTACTTTTTAGGATTTAGCTGATATTTCAGTTTTGCTCATTTTGGCTATTATCAAAATTTGGTAATATCGTTATACAGCTCAAATTTTATCTTTTGTGTATGCTCAGTGGCCCTGAGAAAAAAGTCAACAAAACTCAAGATGGGCGACGAATCACATGTTACTCTGAAGCGCTTGAACTGCTTCACCGATTTGTTCCAGGGAAGCAACTTACCCTGGCCATATGTTGATTAGATTTTGGTGTGATTCTGACATCACATTTTCACGTGGTTTACATACAAATTTGGTGACAGTACTGTATTTCTCTATAATTAATGTACTATGTTGGGCGGGTGGAGACGCAAGCTTTGCCCCTCAGGCAAATCTAGTTATTTCTTGATATTGATGGACAGAGCCCACGGCTGAGGGGTCCTGCCATCAATTGATGGCTATTTTTTAAATTACTATGGCCACTAACGAAGAAAAGCTCGTTAGCGCGTTTCAGGAAAAAGTTTCCATCAGATCCTTTTTCAATTTGGCAAATAGGTTCAGCTATGTCAGCCAATGACCTGATTAACTTTTGGGAGCAAACTTTTTTTTAAATGGCCGTTTAGTGGCCATTTTGAATTTTAATGATTTTGTGATATTTATTCAACTAAAAAAAAGCAAAATAGCTGGACCATGAATATAAAACAAAATGTAATGCTTCACACAAGGATAACCCATGACAAATTTCAAAGTTATAAAATCCAAAATGGTCACCAGTCGGCCATTTTACTTTTTTTCTCATTATCTCGGAAATCTTGCATGATAGCTGATCTATGCACTTCTGCTTCACATAGCCATCAGATAACACCAGGGGATTTTTGGTGACATTTTGATTCCCATATTATCAACCCTTTAATTACTAGGGCCACTAAAAAGGAAATACTTGTTGTACATTTCAGGAAAAAGTTTCCAGCAGATTTTCTTTTTATTTGGCAAATATGGACAGCAATGTCAGTCAATGACCTGATTAACTTTTGGGAGCAAACAATTGTAAAATGACTGTCTAGCGGCCATTTTGAATTTGAGTAATTTTGAAATATTTACGCAACTCAAAATCAAAGCAGAATAGCTGGACCATGCATATAGAACATAGAATAGAATGTAATGACTCACACAAGGATAACCCATGATAAATTTTGCAGAAATAAAATCCAAAATGGCCGACTGACTCTCATTTTTAATTGTTTATTCTCATTATCTCAGAAATGTTGCATAATAGCTATTTAAGCGGTAATATAAAATAAACCTTTAGAAAATTTGCTGATCTATATTAAATTTGAAATGGCCGACTACCGATAACGGATGGCTGCTTTCGTGTTCGTTTTCGAACAACTCTTTCTAGTTTAAAAATAGGACTTTAAATATAATGCGGAATATCTGGAAAGATGTTTATTATTGACCATAATATGCATAATATTTGAAAACCATGCAAGATAGTTAGACCATCACTGTTGAACATAATCAATGTGTGGTTTCTGGGATTTTTATGCCCTTAAAAATTGCAACTAAATTAAATTTATAATGGCAGACTTGCATTCATTTTTCAAATGATTTTCACTTATACAATGATTAGAGGCTGAGGCATATTTCCGCCGCCGCCGGGTCTTGTTTAAAATGATTTTTACTTTTAAAACAATGGTTAGAGGCTGCGGCCTAATTTGTGTTCTTGGGTGAGTCTCAACTGTTTATTTGAAACGCCCGTGTAGAAATAAGTACGAAGCTTTTTGGGGAGCTTAGTTTGTTTCAACCTTTGTGTATATACACAATGTAAAAAAATTTTGGGGAGCTTAATTTATTTCAACCTCAGTATGCATATAAAAAATACTATGTAATTCTCGAATTAAAAAAATGTGATAACTGTGTGATTTATGCTCTGCAGGTGATAGAATCAGTGAGGTTGACAACTTGGCTGATCCTTTCCATATTGCTCACTTATCTATGAACCTGAATGATTCTGCCTTGGCTGAAAAATCTTCTGACGAACGTCACTCCGCTGAAAACTCTCTCTTGCCCAACAACCTGGCTACACATGATGGGGCTGAATCTTCTGTTAGTGCTGGATCACTCATGAAGTCTACCAAAGTGAAATCCTGTTGGCTCTCTAATTGCGAGAAGCACTCAAGCTGCTAATAGGACTAGGTCTCCCACTAGCCCGGCTACTTAAGCCACGGCTGATTCTTTTTGTGCTCGATCACTTCAGAAATGGTTATTAAAAATTATGGAAAATACAAATTGTTTTCAATTAATCTACGTTATTTATATATAGAAATATAATTTTTTTGCTTTCAAATAAAATATATTTTAATATGTAAATAACAACATAGATTAATTCATAACACTTTCGTATCTTGTATTATTTCGAATTGGCATTTCGGAAGTTCTAGATTGGTCTGTATTAAGATGTGACACATTAGAAGTTGGAATGTGATCCACAACTTCAAAGTGAGTGAACTTCACTAAGACCTGATTGATGGATCAATCTTAGGTGATGTTAATGTCATCACCCAAAGAAAAAACTATTTTCTCTTAACATGTCAAGTATAACACTTTACAGGTTGTCTTTGATGCCTCTGCTGAAAATTACTGTGTTAGAACTACTCAATTAATTTTTAAATCAATGTAAGTCAATAAGATGATATGTGAGCATAGCAGACTTAATAAGCCATCGCATAGCACATTTTCTGGAGTGCCGAAATGCAAATTCAAATAAATACAAATAAATAAATTGTTTTGAATTAGAGATACACCATTAGATATCCTGGGGGGGGGGGGGTGGTTGTGTTAGAGTTTTTTTGGTTGCATTTTGTTTTACCTCTGCAAGAAAACATAACATTTTTTTGGTGCTGAACTTGTGAACTTCCGAAAACTTTTCTGTTGTGTTTTGTTGAAGAATGGAAATATCAGATTTTGTTGTATGCCTTCCCTATTCTGTACGTTACCAACTGTTCATTAGCAGCAGCATGCAAAATTTAAACACTATAAATATAATGGTGGACATGGCCCAGACAGCGTCTCCAACCCATGGCGGCCTAGCAACCACCAACATCGAAACTATATTAAATTAATGTTGGGCCAACGTCGCACACAGTGGCCCAACATTACCAACTAAACCAGCATTCCAATAAGGTTTAACGTTTCGTACTTGCTGTGTATGCTGGTTTATTGTTTAATGCTGTGCCGCCGTCTGCAACGTTGGTCCAACATTAAATTAATATAGTTTCAACGTTGGTGGTTGCGGGTCTACCATTGATTGGAGACTTTGTACGGGCCACGTCTACCCTTATTGTGTTTATACAATGATCAGGGATGTCGCATCTTAAAAAGGGGTCTCAGGCCCCTGTGACTCATATTAAGTATAATATTGTGTTTGAACTTTCAGAAATATCGCACATTAATACATTTTGATTATTTGAAATATTCAATTCCTTCGAGCAAAGCTCAAAATCTTCGCCTGCTGCAAGATTCTGCCCTATTTTAAGGCTGTATTATATCGCATGCCATATTTAGTGTTTTTTTTTAATGTTAAGAACATAATGATTCATCATTAGACATAATAAGAATATTGATAAAAGTCGATGAATACAATTATTTTTCATATTTACATTTTGTTTTAATTAAAAAAAATTATCACTAACAATTGTTTTTGTCTTTCGATACTGGTTCATTATTTATGTCTACAATATGTCTGATACTACCTTGTGTATATGTTGTTGTAGAGGTTTTTTCATAATTATGTATTTGCAACATAGTGATGAAAAGACGTTCAAATGTCATCAAATAGTTACGTCCTTGTAATATAACTTTATGCTGCTAGCTTGCACCTAGCTTTAATCAAATAGCACCCCAATAGCCCGCGTATGAATATCATGTTAAGCTAATGATCGCATTAAGATAATTGCACAGGTAACAAAATAGCCACATCAGTGTGACGTCCTTTATTGATGTCTTAAAGTCGCCCTTCTTGGATGTGTTAATTACGGAAGGTAAAGAGTTAGACGTCCAAACATCATCATATTTTGACATCGAAAATGCGTCGGAATATCGTGTTAAGCTGATGTGCTCAGACAACCAAATAACCATGTCAATATGACATCCTGTATTTATGTCTTAAAGTCGCCTTTTTTGGATGTGTATGTTACGTGATGAAATGACGTCCATACATCGTCATATTTTTTACATCTAAAATGCGCCGGAATATCACGTTAAGCTAATGTGCATAGGCAACCGAATAGCCACATCAATATGACGTCATGTATTTTTGTCTTAAAGTCACTCTTCTCGGATGTGTTTGTTACGTGAGTAAAAGACGTCCAGACATCGTCATATTTTGACATCAAAAATGCATCGGAATATCACGTTAAGCTACTTTTCACATGCAACCGAATAACCATGTCAACTTGACGTCCTCCATGGACGTCTTAACGTCGCCTTTATTGGATGTGTTTATAACGAGAATAAAAGATGTCCATGTGTCGTCATATTTTGACATCTAAAATGCGTCAGAATATCACGTTAAGCTAGTTTGCACATGCAACCAAATAACCATGTCAATTTGACGTCCTGCATAGACGTCTTAAAGTCGCCCTTGCTGGATGTGTTTGTAACGAGAGGAGAAGATGTACATGTATCGTCATATTTTGACATCCAAAATACGTCAGAATATCATGTAAAGTTAGTTTGCACATACAACCAAACAATCATGTCTTTATAACGTCCTGCATGGACGTCTTAAAGTCGCCTTTGCTGGATGTGTTTGTAACGAGAGTAAAAGATGTCAATGTATCGTAATATTTTGACATCTAAAATGCGTCAGAATATCACGTTAAGCTAGTTTGCACATGCAACCAAATAACCATGTCAATTTGACGTCCTGCATAGACGTCTTAAAGTCGCCCTTGCTGGATGTGTTTGTAACGAGAGGAGAAGATGTACATGTATCGTCATATTTTGACATCCAAAATACGTCAGAATATCATGTAAAGTTAGTTTGCACATACAACCAAACAATCATGTCTTTATAACGTCCTGCATGGACGTCTTAAAGTCGCCTTTGCTGGATGTGTTTGTAACGAGAGTAAAAGATGTCAATGTATCGTAATATTTTGACATCTAAAATGCGTCAGAATATCACGTTAAGCTAGTTTGCACATGCAACCAAATAACCATGTCAATTTGACGTCCTGCATAGACGTCTTAAAGTCGCCCTTGCTGGATGTGTTTGTAACGAGAGGAGAAGATGTACATGTATCGTCATATTTTGACATCCAAAATACGTCAGAATATCATGTGAAGTTAGTTTGCACATACAACCAAACAACCATGTCAATATGACATCATGCATGGACGTCTTAATGTCGCTTCTCTTGGATGTGTTAGTAATGTAAGAAAAAGACGTCGGATTGTCATCATATCTTTTACATCCAAAATTCGTCAGAATATCACGTGAACTTAGTTTGCACCTGACACCAGTTATAACTCGTCATACGACGTCAGCAATTTACGTGAAAAAAACGTCTTTACAACGTCTTTTGCCAGCTGGGAACTATCATTCACATAGTGTGAATGATCCTATGATAATAACACGAACAAAATACTCGAATAAAAAGGGGTGATAACTGATCAGATATGTTGGTAAAGGAAGTGAGGGTAGGGAAAATTGTGTATTTACGTTTCATCCATTTTACAATATAAAACACTCACACCATAAAACAATATAAGGCCTACATGCAGTGACTGGTCGGTGGTCACCCCACTTGAGATAAAAACATACGGTGATTTTTGCTAAGAAACATTGGCCTGTAGTAATTATATTTGAGATATAGTACATAATATCTTTATAGTATATAAATGATAATATAAGGGAGGTAAACATAAAATGAATGGGGTTTTAGTCCACCTTTGTGCACATATAGGCTAAACTGGGCCAGGAGAACCTCCTGAGGTTGGTGAGATGAATGAGATGACACTGCCCTCCAGACACAGGATTCGAGCCATGGCGGTCTGATGCCAAGCACACCACCTCTCCTCGGTCACGGTGGCCCTCCGCAATATTGAATCGTTATAAGTGAGCGGGGAAGAAACATTTTGTTTCTTGGAATTTTGAATCCCAGAGTGGGGTTCGAGCCCGCGATCTCCAGCTTCCCAAGCAGGCAGCTTTAACCACTGCACCCCCGCCCTATAAGAGCGGTACGAGGAATACATCATCAGCTAATCTCTCGAACCCATTACATGTGAAGTCCTGTTCTGTCTTGGTTTAACCCTTTAACCGTCAAATTATTCAATCTGAATTTTCACCCTCTGTGACATAAATCAGCAATATTTGAAAACAGTTGACCTCCTTATAATCTGACCTCTGAATACTTTTCACTCACTTGAAGTTGTGGATCGCGTCAGCGAGACACAACTTCAAGTGGGTGAAAATTCAGATTGCTATGTGCTAATAAAAAAAAAAACGAATATATGCGGCACCGGCGATTAAAGGGTTAATTATATGACGATAGGCTTACCTAGATATAATCTGGGATGTGCAGGGCCCTATAGTCTTGCTAGAATAGTATGCCAAATGGTTTGAAGCATGTTTCAAATGAAATAAAACCAAATAATATTGCTCAGTTTATCAAATACTTCCGTTTGGGACATGTCTATTCTTCGCAAATATAAATATTTTTCATTCACTTAAAGCTGGAAAATTCCAGCTTCAAATGAATGCAAAATATCAGCAAACAATTAAGAAGAACCAAATAAAATGCTACTACAATTATTTAAATGGCTTACGATAACTGCTTATAGTTAGAGTTAATACAATTATTAATAAAATAGCTCAATTTGGGAGGTGTCTATTTTTCATAAATAGAAATATTTTTCGTTATTTGAAACTGGAAATTGAGTCAATAAATTAATTTGGGGAGATATTTATTTTTCTTTATTTGAAGCTTGAAATCTAGCTTTAAATGAATGAAAAATGACAGTAAACAATTCAGCCGACCAAAGATTAATACGCTTTTTACAGTGTAATAATATGATGATACGATACAAACCATAAACTAAACCGGACATTTTGCATGTTATAAAAGCTAATCTGTTACCTATAATATGATTATACTATACAAAAGATAAACTAAACCGGACATATTTCATGTTATAAAATCTAATCTGTTACCTATTTTGTATCCTTCTATAATTTCGCAAACATTAACCTATTTTAATATGTCACGCAACTGGAAATGGGTTAATGTTTGCGAAATTATAGAATGATACAAAATAGGTAACAGATTAGCTTTTATAACATGAAAAATATCGTAGAGAAATACGTAGAATGGGCAAGCCTGCTGGGTTATGTAAGGTTAATAAGGACGTCATTGAGAATAGCCAACTTTGAGAGCGTGCAGCACGGAAGTCCTTGTCCTCCGCCCCGGTTCATTATATAAGGCTAGTAAGATGGGCAGGGCGGAGAACGGTTTGCTAATTGGGCGTGGCTGACAGAAAACAATGCGCAGTAGGCCTAACACAGCTGGTGCAAAGAAAAACAGTTGTATCTACCAACACTTCAAGTGAGCAGTTACTGCCGTAACAAGGACTATGCGGTGTAAATGCAAACAGCAGTAACTGCTTACTTTTCAAGTGAGCACTTACTGCTGTTTTCCTTTGCACGACAGGTTTGTTGATTAGGGCAGCGGTATTTAATTGATACATAATAAGCCTGGCATATCTTTGTGAAGAAGGGAGTGGCGCTCTTCGTGTTCTTCATGATCGACATAGCTTAGCTGTGAAAAAGGCCCCGGCCTTCGGCCTCAGACCTTTTTCACAGCTAACAATGGAGAGCTCCTCGGGCTTAATCCTATACGTAATGGTCGAAACAAAGCCGCTCCTCGTTTAAGGTATAAAGTGTGAGCATTTTGTAGTGTTTAAATGAACAACTTATTCTTTGGACATGTGTTGTTCAATACTTCAATACTTAATGAAAATTAACAGTGTTTGTATTTCATCACACCATGTATTACACATGACGTCACTGCCATAAATTACAGTTCAAACTACAGCTAAGCGCGGGTTCGTTAGCAATATACGGTGAGTTTCATATTGAACACCACAGCACAAAGTGTGAGAGAGAGCTATCTATGAAGACGTCGTTGTCATCGGTGGCGTCGGAGTACAGACAGACAGCCCATCACATGAGAAAATATATTCTCGAGGGTGACATGAAAAAAATACTAACCATCAGAATAATTATCATGGCAATTTATTTCATAATATGTCGACATGATCAGATCATAAGACAAATAGTAAAAAATAAAGACAGAATTGAGCAAGAGACAAAACCTAGAACCAGACTATAGGTGAATAGTACTATAGTGCTAAAACAAATACATGTATAATGGAATATTCGGTTACAAAGTATATTTTTTTAGCATAGAAAAATATAAAAAGAGATACAAAAAATCACCTAATTAAATTACTGGTATACATTTACAAAAAAACATAATTAGATAAAGTTTGTAAAAAATAGGTCATTTATTGTAAAATTACAAAACTGATTGAATTATTTCGCAAGAAAATAATAGGTGCATGATATAACGGCAATCATGAGATGTGGAGATTGTTATGGTTTAAAGTTGGCCGACGGTCTGTCCCGGTGACACAATTTTAAACTAGTATGTGATGAATGTCGGCTGTATTCTGATATAGATATAGATATATATATCATTCCCTTGGGGATAGAAGGTGCTGTACTGGCACTTCACAATGTGGCGGTTTAACACATTTTAACTACAAAGGAACTATATAAAATAACAATAACAACTTGATTCACACCATGAGTCACACCATATCCAAACCACAAGCCATGTCCTTAAATTGAGAACTGAAATTCTGAAAATATAAATACAACATTGATTAGAATCGATCAGAACATTCAAATCACCGGACAGACAGACATACAAGCATACATACATACAGACATGTATTTTATTGACAAAATAAAACACCTACAGACATGTATTTTATTGACAAAATAAAACTCATAACAGACTACATCACATTTATAATACAAGATGGTTAGTTTGGTAAACACATTAAATCTGCTAATATAGTCGTGGTTAGCGCCCTAAACTTCCTTGAAAACGTAGCTATACGGTCTCGGCAGTAGAAGCCTGGTCCTAGCAGCACAAGGGTTAACCCTCATATAGCTGAAATATGCTTGTATAAACCATGGAAACCAAAGGTTTTTTTTCAATTTGAAATCAGCATAAATGTCTTGGTTATCTCTCTCCGCTTCATTTGAATGCCTATGTTATGGGTCTGCGGCCATTATAAATATTTGTATTCTTACAGTTTGAGGGATCGATTTAGACGTCAGATTTTGACGTCTACAGACGTCAGATTATGACGTCTAAAGTTGATCCCTGAACTTAAAGGGTTAATTACCTTAAATTCTGTAATGGTCATCTCAAAGGATTTGGTGCTGATAACGCTGGATGGACTGGTGACTTTTATGGTGACGGCAACAAATGGTGAACTTAGGTTTCGGCAAACGGAAGAGCTGGTGGATAATCCCAACTTCCACTGGAAATCAACAAGCTGTTAAGGAAAATATAACCATGTCAAGATTAATCGTGTGCACAAAATGACTAAACATGAAATGAGAGGGCATGTGCTGTTATACACAAACAGAAACTATTTATTTTTAACATTACCCATGGTTATATATACTTGTATATTGAACATGTTGAAAAATATTTATATCAAATACCAAAACAGACATACAAAAAAATCAAATTTAAACCACATTTACCAGTATTCATTTAGTTAACGAAATGACGGGAAATCGGCGTCTTTGAAAAAATAAAATCAACAAATAGAAGAACCAATTGTCCACCCAGAGCTTTTGCACATAATATCTGGCTATTAGATGTTATCCAATGGGGTTTCTATAGTACATTATCTCTAATGTTTCCGTCTCTGGCTGA
The DNA here is from genome assembly GCA_964017125.1 of Flabesymbios commensalis. Classification (NCBI taxonomy): domain Eukaryota; kingdom Metazoa; phylum Annelida; class Polychaeta; order Terebellida; family Flabelligeridae; genus Flabesymbios; species Flabesymbios commensalis. Next base: position 8,946,727 of record OZ024913.1, read on the forward strand.
GGATAAGATGTTACCCTATGTTAGGAATGTCTCCGCACGCTGACTACCATCTCCACTGTCTGTGTCGATGGTATAAGATGTTACCCCATGTCTAGGAATGTCTACGCACGCTGACTACCATCTCCACTGTCTGTGTCGATGGTATAAGATGTTACCCTATGTTAGGAATGTCTCCGCACGCTGACTACCATCTCCACTGTCTGTGTCGATGGTATAAGATGTTACCCTATGTTAGGAATGTCTCCGCACGCTGACTACCATCTCCACTGTCGGTGTCGATGGTATAAGATGTTACCCTATGTTAGGAATGTCTCCGCACGCTGACTACCATCTCCACTGTCTGTGTCGATGGTATAAGATGTTACCCCATGTCTAGGAATGTCTACGCACGCTGACTACCATCTCCACTGTCTGTGTCGATGGTATAAGATGTTACCCTATGTTAGGAATGTCTACGCACGCTGACTACCATCTCCACTGTCGGTGTCGATGGTATAAGATATTATTCTATGTCTAGTAATGTCTACGCACACTGGCTACCATCTCCACTGTCGGTGTCGATGGTATAAGATATTATTCTATGTCTAGTAATGTCTACGGACACTGACTACCATCTCCACTGTCGGTCTCGATGGTATAAGATGTTACCCTATGTCTAGGAATGTCTACGTACACTGACTACCATCTCCACTGTCGGTGTCGATGGTAGATGATGTTACCCTATGTTAGGAATGTCTCCGCACGCTGACTACCATCTTCACTGTCGGTGTCGATGGTATAAGATGTTATCATATATCTAGGAATGTCTACGCACGCTGACTAACATCTCCACTGTCAGTGTCGATGGTATAAGATGTTACCCTAAGTCTAGGAATGTCCACGCACGCTGACTAACATCTCCACTGTCGGTGTCGATGTTATTAGATGTTATCCCTCGTCTACAAGATTCTAAGTCACACCGTTCGGAGGCCTCACTCGGTATTATAGATATTATATCTACTGATCCCTTTATGACATGCATGTCTGTTTGGAATCAACTTTACCTAGGCCTATATTATCATGATTATGCTCACAATGAAATTAAAGGTATATTCTTGCGTAAAATGTTTGGATTCAATAATACACCTGAAGCTATATTGAGACCTGTCATAATGTTGGGAGTTCTAAGATGGATTGCTAAGAACATTAAATTTACAAGGTTTTACCCCTAAAGATACATAAACATGAATAATAATTTGAATACATTCTGTTAATCAATTAGTTTTATCTGATAGTCTAGTCGACTGTATTTTTGTTGACTTATTTTTCTTTTTGTATTTAAATTCTTTTCTTTTTTAAATAAATGTATACTTCGCTACACAGCATCATTCACCATTAAATTGTAAAAGTATTTTTTAGTATATTCTAGATCAGCAGTGCTTACAATAAATAAATCTGTCCTGTAGGCTACATAGGCCTGTAAATCCATAAATAAGATTGGTAAAAGGTGGACGATAATAGGTCATTTTAACAAATATTAAAAAAATCAGTCATCACAGGAATACAACGTGAGACGCTATTTTAAGATGGAAGGTGTTTAAAACACCTTTTAAAATAATATTGTATTAAAACTATAGGTGATGAGAGTGTTTTATCTAGCTCCCAATATTATGTCATTACATTTTCAGGTGTAATATTGAATACATTTTTTTACGCACATGTATAGGTTTAAGATATAAGATTATTTGTATGTATTGTCATTAGTTTGCTACTTGTAGTGCGATCTCCACTGCAGCTACATCATAATATCTCTCACAAATATCCCTCGTGATATACTTTCTAAGACGTTTCTGGGAATAATTAAACAATCATTTTTACAATTTAATTCAAAGATTTGTTTGTGTTTTATCTCACCTTTCCCACGTTCAGCATTTCCTTTACAGATGTTTTTTCTTCATTCTGTGGAATTAGGACATAAACAGTTGTGTTTATATTGTTGAGGATGTCGTGATGAAAAACAGTTACACAGTAAAATACCCACAATATTGGAACCAAGTCAATTCAGAAGATGAAAATTATGTACAAGACAATCGAAATGCAGTGGCAAAATAATACCAGAATTGAAGCTCTCATACAAAATGTTGTGCGAACAAAACTTAAAAACAAAATGTTGAGTGACAAAGTGGGATGTAAGCTGAAATGCTTGACAGTTCCAACAACCATCAGAATGAAATAAGGCAGATGTGAACAAGCAAAATGTTTGATTCAATATGATGAAGCATTAGTCTAATAGAGAATCTATCTAAGGGGGTGCAACAGCTCCGACAGACACCATTGTCCCAAGCAATAGATAACATAAGGAGGGTGTTAACCCTTAAGGCGCTGAAATATTTTTGTATGAACCATGGAGACCGAAGGGTTTTTCAATTTGAAATCATCATAAATAACCTAATAGCGCTTTCCGGTTCACTTAAATACCTGTTATGGTTCTACGGTCATTATAAATATTGTATTATTTCAATGTGTGTGTGTGTGTGTGGGGGGGGGGGTCTTTAAACGTCCGAATAAAGACGGTCCCCGCACTGGAAGGGTTACAGTATTATGATCCATCACGCAAGACCCGGTTCACCATAGAACATTTTTTATAATTTATTTATTTATTTTTGAGGTAGGCCCCTACTTTACCCGGGTTCGCGTGGTAGAAAAAAACGTTATCAATCCCAAAAATTGTCCCCCACAAATAGCAAGTTTCACACAATAGGCGACACTGGAATTCAGGTTCCATTCTGCATCCTGATTGTAAAATTGTCAATAATACAGCTTTATTACCTCTAAACCACGACAAACTGTTGTTCAAAGCTGGGATTTTCCATGGGAGGCCCGGGTTATATACTAGGCATTCAAAATGACGGTATCACAATGTAAACAGGTTGGGAAGTGATGGTTTATATACCATGTTAATGTTATAAGGCCTGGATTGGCTTGTGACCTTTTTCTGGTGCCTTAAAGGGGAACTATTGTATCAAATTGTAATCGAGTCAACAGACCCATGGCCTTACCGTGAGCCTGTATTACTTATCGTTTTTCATGTTAAAGTTGCCGTTAAAATATTACAGAATTCAAAATCAAGACAGTTAAATAAAACTAGATCTGTGATCTCCTGTCAGGGTTGTCACTTCGTCGCCTCGGAGCTAAAGGATCCTATCTGACACTCGTTAGAGACTTGTTTGTTGAGATTGATATTATGTTGTAAAAAACGTGTATGCCATTGCTTATTTTAAATGCATCAACATACCATTATCCCGTCTATTCAGCAGTGTTAGATCAGAAGATAATAAGAGGATACCCGGTACAAGATTTCTCACTCTCAAGATATAAAATCACAGAATCTGAAAAAGATCTACAATTAGGTACAGTAATTAATTGTATCTCATTTTATAAATAAATCAATATAGCATATACGTTGATTCAACGTCGCAAAAACGTTGTGTGCCGAGAGGGAGGTAAGTTAAATACTTTCGGACCGCTCTGAGTTGATTCTCCTGGGTAAAACAATAGATCCATGTACACTTGTAGTGTGGTCTTGTTCATGGGTATAGGTATATTATAATATGAGAAATGCATAATGTACTATGCATTTCTAGTAATAGGTATAAGCCAGCTACAAAGGTTCCCGAACGTTTCGCATCATAGCCTGTTCGCTGTCCAAACGTCTCGCCACCGCCAGTGTACGTGGTCTCACTACCCTAAATAAGCTGATGGAATCACCACACAAAATATTTTCAATGCGGCTGTTGCAACCTCTAGTGTAACAAAATATAATACAGAGAAGTAATAATTTTGTGAATATTTAATAAGCACACGTTATCTCATTCGTCAAGGTTATCAGATAACTATTTCATGATAATCTCGCAGGGATACAGTGGGCTAAACTGATGTGTCTGGTCTGTGAAAGAGGGTACGAATTTTAGCCTAGTATGAGCTGTGTTGATTATTTTCACGCCAGGAGGCATAGCTCAAAATCTGTCTGGTCAGCATACTCATAGCGGCCCTGTTTTTGAACAAGGACATTTCAAGCTTTATCCTGGTATGCTACAAGTGCTATATAGCTCATAGAGCAGAAAAATAGTAGAATCGGCCTACGAAATTGAGGCTGTTTCAATGAGACGTTTCGCATCATAGACATAGTCATTTCGCATCATTCGCCATATTGTTTCGGGGTATATTTGTCCTCACGCTACCACATACCTATTAAACAACAAATAAACAACATATTGATAATTAAACGAAGGCTGAGCACTTTGTTGACTTTGTTTTTCATATTTTCCAGTATTATAAATATTGTAGAAATTACAGATATTCGCCCTAAAACCGGGCGAATAGCCCAGTTGACCCACCTGCTTAATGCTGGACAACTAATTGCCCACCTTGCCCTATCAGGTCTGACAGTCAGACCATTGGTCTGACTCTGACTTTGACAACAGACTTGTGCCTTGCAGCTGTACGAACGGGAGTGACCACCGACCCTTTGATTGCTGGTGCGCGCGACATCCGTAATTGGGGTGTTTGCCACTGTCGCAACTGGCCTGGGCGGGTTGAGTATGACGTAGGCCTAATAATAGTTCAATAAGGCATTTCACTGTCTGAATATTAGAAGGTCAGCGTGGCGCACACAAAGGGCAACATGGCACACATGAAGGGCAACATGGCGCTCACAAAAGGCAACATGGCGCTGAGCCATGTTAGAAATAGCTAGATGAAACACTGAATGACGAAACTCCAACACTAACTTATTACAATTAGAGGGCATTATCCCGTTTTAAGCCCACTATTTTTAGGGCGTCTCATGATGTTGCCGCGCCACCTAGTGATTAACATGTCACTTTCTGTAGCTGAACGTTATATATTACTCCTGTTTTAAGCCCATTTGAGTGAGTATTTAACATTGAAATGGGCTTAAAACAGGAGTAATATAATATAAGAACCAAACATTATTAATTTCCTTTGCTTGTAATTTAAACTGCTCGATGCCTTGGGGGGAGTATCCCCCTGGAAAAGGGCGTTCTTTTGGGGATTTACGCAAGCAAAAAGGGGCATGGAGATGTTTTGGGGGGATAACAATACAACATAACGCCAAAATGGGCTTATTAGTTCTGACCAATTTAATATCATGCACTAATGGTGAATGGGCTTATTAGTTTAGACCATTTTAATATGGATAAGTAATGTTTTTAGTACAGAATTACACCGTGTCATTTTACGGTTCTCGTGAACTAATGGTGAATGGGCTTTACATTTTGTACCTATTTGATGATAAAAGATAAGTAAAAGACGGGCAAGATATTATTAAACTCATATACACATTACGGTGTTTCAGTGCATACCGACTATTTGATTTCATGTAGGCCTAATAAGGGAACTGAAAGACGGGCAATATACATATGACCGTTGTTTAGTACATAATTACGCCGTATCATTTACGGTGTTTCAGTCAACGATTTAATGACAGGAAATAAGGGAACTGGAAGTCAGGCAATATACATATGACCGTTTTTTAGTACAGAATGACGCCGTGTTTAGGATAGGCCTATATATACATCTGTCGGGCGTGAGAAGTCATCGCGAAATGTCGTAAGCAACGGACACAAATATTCTATGTAAATATAGTGTCCAAAATTTCTGCATGAATGCACACGGACTGTAACATTGTAATAACATTGGCTCAATGTATGAATAAGAAAGTGTCACTATTTTGAGATATTCTCGTTGCAAAGGTAACAACATAATCACGCGTCTTCCCGTTAACATTGTAATAACATTGGCTCAATGCATGAATAAGAAAGTGTCATTATTTTGAGATATTCTCTTTGCAAAGGTAACAACATAATCACGCGGATTTCAGTTAACATTGTGGAAACATTGGCGCAATATATAATTGCGAAGACTTATTAATCCTATTTTACGCCCACTTGTATATGTAATATCAATCAAAGTGGGTTTAATACAGTATTTAGTAGCCTACTATTCATGTCTATTAGGCCTACTCATGTTTTAAACGCACCTCGCTAAGAAATGGCTATTGAAATAGGTTTAAAACAGGTCAGAACATAAGCCGGTATGCATTTTTCATTTTCATGTCTATTAATCATGTTTTAAACCCACTTCGCCAATAAATGGTCATTGAAATGGGTTTAAAACAGGACAGTGTACTAACAGCTCGATTAAGAGCCAGATCGCGTGTCTCATTTGCTGAATAAGAGCCAAGCGATGCCGGGTCCACCTAGCGATTACCATGTTAAACGGAAGTAGTTGATAGCTGCTTCCATGATTGGAGCATAATCATCATGAGACGCCCTGAAAACGGTGGGCTTAAAACAGGAGATCGAAGCATAATCATCATTACTCTGGTTCCCAGAGCCACACTACGCGGCGTGGCCGACCTTTATGAAATTGGCCGGGCTCGCCAGGCAAAATCATCATGAGACGCCCTGAAAACGGTGGGCTTAAAACAGGAGATTGCCGATGGGGGTTCCCCTTTTTTCGCCCACCTCACTGTGACGTCACGCCGACTTCAATAATAGGAGTGCGAACTGACGATGATGCGAAACGTCTGGAAAGCGCTAACGTTACAAAAACCTTTAGCGCCGTTAGGGCCTATTATAGTGGCATTCACATTAAAAATCGCATTTTAGGGGGATCATATGGTGTTCCTGATTCGCTATTCATGTGGAAAGTACTCACAATATTGACCTAAAACTTTAAGTCAGTATAAAACATATGTTCTACCATAACACTACTTATTTTCATTTGATTATTTTGAATAATGCCACAGATGGAAAGGGTTAAAATATTACTTGATATAGTTACAGTCCGCCACTCAACCAAATAAACAAGTTATGTTCACTGCAGCCGTTCACACGTGTACACGAGGACAAGTCAATTAAGCCTGACGGGTTGAGCAGGTTGTTTTAATTGTTAGGTATGCAGGTGCGTTGTATAATAATCAGGCTCTGTGATCCACTTAGCCTATTGTGTATGCTAGTACCAGCATGAACTGATCAGCACCGCCTTGCAGGTGAGGGGTGGCTGGGGCTCCTGGAGAGTGGGTAACATTACCTCCATGTGCAATTTGATCGCGCAATTACTTTTCAGTTATCAGTTGAATGTTGTTGTAAAATAATATTTACCTATTTAGCGTCAATCACAGACTGATGTAGGCTATTACTCAATGTGAACATGGTAAATGTGAAGTGAACATAATCATTGATTTCATTTCACTTCCTTTCAAACAATAATTTCATGCCAATATAATGTAAGGTGCCTTACTTTATTTATTTTTATTATCACTGTATAAAGTTGATATGTTTGTATATAAACATTTTAAAGACTTTATTGATTTGATTAGATTTAATATAGTATAGCCTTATGTATAACTGGTAAGCAACAATTAGCAAAATGTTGAACAAGATAAGTGAATAGAATGAAACTATTTTCTACAACGGTGCAATATAGGCTAGGCCTACTGGTATTATTAAATGAAGAATTTCATCATAAACATAACAAAATAGCTCTACACCAATTGAATTAAGATATCTAGCGCACTTATAGATGTTGAATTCAATAGCTTTTATATAAAGATAAAAAAAAAACACGCCTATTTGGTGATGACGCATGGGCCCAGCTATCCTAGCAAACATGAGACGTTGCCCAACGATGGCTTACTGTTTGCAACGCTGGTCCCAGCGTGGCGTTGCAAATTGGTCCAACGTCTCATAAGTTTGCTGGGCATAGGCCTATATATATCGCCAGAAATTCACTTAATAAGTGACCGACATAGCCTATATAATATAGGTGATTGATTGATGTTGACAATACAAATTATCAGATTATTGGTATATTGTGGCGCCAGGCTCATTGTCCAACTCAGGGCACGGGTGTATCGGGTTCGAGTCCCGCTGCGGCCGATATCTTTCCTTGGTACACACATGCGGTGACCCAAACTGTTCAAATTCGTGGGATAATGACGACAGAAACGGATTTATAACCGATTTGCGCCGCATCAAAAAACTTATAAAGAAATAAAGAAAACAAAATGACCAATATGTCAAAGTTGACATGTAGCCTAAACGGTCAAAAATATATTTATAATGTCTTTGATTATTGATGACCAAGCATAAATGGATATAAGTCCAATAACTGATGAGCATTATAATCGCACCTCACACGGTTCACATCCTCTACTGCAGATGAAACAGGGCTATAATTCGGCGATGCAATTTTTTTCGGTCACAAAAGGATGGAAAGCGAAATGGAGAGTGAAGAAATACAGGAGAGCCAAGAAAAACAGCAATTATCATGATTATGAAAAGCGAGAGAGACAAAAATACCAGAGAGCCTGGCCTAAATCATTAAAAGTAATCTCGACCCCAAGGCCTGAAAAATGTCCATTAAGATTTTTCAATGACTGCGCGGGCTGTGGGCTGAGCATGCGGGCATGTAACTGAAATGTTATTGATTCTATGAAAAAAACTATTTTCGACCTTATTATTTGAGGGCAAGTCTTTGATATGATCGTCCAATTTTGTACGGGGTCAATCTGTGGCTGAAACCTGTTTCAGCTACTGGGGCTAAAGGTACCAGTCCACCTACAAAAGTCGAAACTTGCCTGGTACATTAAAAGTTTGAATTGCTAAAATATCATTAGATTAGAGCATTTCAACAATAAAAAATAACATAAACTGAAAAAATCTTGATACTCCTTGCAAAGTTTGAATTTGGCTAAAATTGGGTGGTAGGCTAGTTTCTTTTAATTGATTAGTTAGTAGGTGCTTGGTCTTTGTGCACAGGTTGTAGGCCCACCCCCATGAGGTAAATTAACCCAAGAAGTAAATATTTTGAATCAATGATTCGAAACCTCGCCTGAAAAGGAGGGGCTTCTTGGGCATTTCTGTAGGCCTTTTGAGCTGTAATCCCACGGGCTATGCTCGGCAATTTTTTTATGTTCCTAATCGCAGGTTATCTTCAAATCCCCCTTGACATCCTCGAACCCTCACCCACAACTCTCGACCTTCAAGCCTCGACTCACAACCCCCTCGACCCACAAACCCTCGATCCTAGACCCACAACCCCCTCGACCCACAACAACAAAAGAATATTTTTATTTATCCCATTATATGGTAGATCTATTAACCAAATATTTCTACTTCAAGTAATCTATATCTGGACGCTTCAAGTTCCGAAGTTATTCGGAAGTCCCCACGTCACCCATGTGGGACTCACTGCAGGCAGTTAAATTAACTATATATAATTATAGTCAACATAACTGTTAGGGGGGGGGGGCACTATTCAATCTCCGGGAGACGGAGGGGCTGGATTATATATCCGCGCCCCTGTGGTTTCCTGAAAATGTCAAATTTGTACCATTAGCTATTAGTTTTTTATCTCTTCCTTTTCTTTAAAAATAAATGATAATTCCGTCTTGCTTGTAAATCACTGTGTCTCTTATTTTTCGTCATCTGGGTTTCTGAAGCCTCTCTTGCAGGCCTACAGTTAGCCTTGTCGTCCCCTCCCAGGCTGTGGATTGATGTATTTGCTTTACCCGAAAAATTCAACAAGGCGGTGACTGAGAGCGAACGCGACCCCAAGGTCCGATAAATGTCCATAACTTTTTAGTGACTGCATGTGCGACCTCTGAGCTGAGCATGCCGGCATGGAACCGAAATGTTGCTGATTCTAAAAAAAAATATTTTCGACCTGATCATGGCCCGTATTTTCCGATATGACAGTCAAAGAAATGTCCCACGATTTTGTATGCAGTCAATCTGTGGCTGAAACCTGTTTCAGCCACTGGGGCTAGCCTACAGTGTCGCATCTTCAAGTGTCTCTCGCTTTCCAACACAGTGGTATTTTTAGTCAGTCTGATATCTCACTGTTTATCACGCTCGGACCACCATATGTACATGATAAAAATTGAGTTTATATGGGTAAAACCAAAAATTGGGGTAATTTTGTAGTATCAAAAATGGCAGTGAGGTGACCATCAAAGAGGAGGAAAACTACTTGATGGGTTTGGTGCACTGATCCCAATAGAGCATAAAAAAGTCACTGGCTGCGCTAGAATTTTTTTTTTCGCTTTTAAAACGTCATTTTAAAAAAAGTTGCAACATCCACTTACTACTCCATTACCAAATCCAAACCATTTCAAAAATGATGTTACTTTGTTTAACTTCACATCACACTTTTAAACGTGATATCCTTATTGAAGCATAATACTAAACAATGGTACCTCAAAACTGCTGAAAATTTTAGAAATTTTGACGGGATTAACAAAAATCCTTATTTCAACTCCGTTACGGACCCAAAAAATACTCAACTCCGTTACCAAATGTTTGGCTCTACCTAAATATAAACTGTATATTTTCTTAACATAACATCGATCATAAATGGGTGCTCTATTTATATGGGGACAACGAGTCATGCTTTAAAAGACTATATCATCATTCATTATGACTGTAAAACCCATAAAATTTAAAAATTCACTACTCCGTTCACTTTTCTTGGTAACGGAGTAGAGTGGAACGGAGTAGTAAAATAAAAAGAATTCTTGGGATTAATGAAAATATATGGGCAACAATTCAAAGATATATCATACGGGTGGAAATAGTCCCCATATCAACTGTTCTATAGGCATGCAAGCATAAAACCAAATTCGTTTTTATACCCACAAGGCTAAGAACGGAGTAGTAAAAACAAAAGCATACTTTTGAACTTTTTGGTAATACCTGTTCCGAATAACTTGTCACTCAACGATATTAATTCTTTCAAGGCGAAAAACTCGTATAAGGCCCTTCAGTGTGTCAAACTACACTTGATATAATTTTATTTCATGATTATTAACTTGATGGGGCATGCTACAATGATGGTAACGGAGTACAGTGCAACTGTGGGGACATGTATATTCATCAAAATTATATATATCGATATCAATTTTAAGTCGAATTTTGATCATTGATTAGTTTAAGTGAACAATGTCTAGCCATGAAATGTAATTGTTAGAATTATATTGTGATTTTGTATCCTACAGTGAAGTTTCAAATAGTGGATTTTTTACTGGGGACATGCCATTTCCACGTTTCCATGACATAGAGCACTTATAAAACCATATATATATATATATATTTACAAATAATCTAAACATTATTAAGTAATAATGCTTAAACGTGAAGTTGCACCATTTATTTTTAATATTATTATATTTAAATCAAAATGCGGACCTTTTAAGTCCTGGGGACACTAATTTTATGTAAAGTTACCCAATCACACGTGTATAAGATAAGTGTACAGTCAGGAATTTCTTTGTGATTTTTTTAAGGTTTAGTTATACCGTATTCAATCTAATAACGCCCATAATCAAATAAACGCTCAGTGCACCCCTGATTTAAAAATAAAACCCACGATATAGCATGTAGTCTACACTATATATGATAATTAAATAATTAATAGCCTAATCTAATACTCCACCACCCCCCCCCCCCCCCTCTAATCACGTACAGGGGGATGTTCTAATTAATATGAAAAATAAAATGTAGGTATGGGCCTAATAATTTATATAGGCCTATTATAATTAATATTATCTCCGTAGAGCCTAACTTTTCCTTATAAAAAAGTCAACCCAAAAATTGTTTTATACATAGATCTAGGGCCTCATTACCGGTAATTTTGTTATTCATGCAGGCTATAACAGTTTCTGATAGTTTCCATATTTGTCTTCCCGGTATAGCCGGTAGGCCCTATGTATACAAAAATATGAATTAAAGTCTGCTACTTTTCTCATAATCATAAAATGAGCTACATAAAAAGCTACAACCTATTATAAAGGCACATAACTGATAACAGATAGGCCTTATATAGTCCCAAATGTGCCTGGAAGTTTAGGCTACAACGGGAATAGGCACATTTTTGGGAGTGCATCACGGCAAATATCTTTATCTGATAAATCCATAGAAATATATTATATATATATTTTGTGTGTGCTACCATGCGTGCAAAACAAGCGTTGATTGTCATAGTCTATTTACTTTACATTAAATAGTTCTCCAAACTATTTCCATTTAGAATGCTTAAATTGCTAGCGTAGCATGAGAATGACCCGTTTGTTTAATACGCCAATGGTATAGAAAATGAGAATGTAGACCCCCGCGTCACCCAGCCGGGAGATAACCCTCGGCACCTTTCAAAATGAGTGGGCTGAGCCAAAGTACCAGGATGACAGCCCATGTGCACAAGAGAAAAGATCAACAAACATGCTGGGCGCAATTTTGGGGAGATGTTTTTTTATTTTCTCACTTCACAGCCAGTAATCACACTGAATTGAATAATCGTCTGAAAATAAAATCGCCCCATCATACAAAGTAAGTGAATATGTAAAAAAAATCGACTAAAAACGGTAAATATTGATATGAGAGCGAAAAAGCATCCACCACGGTGAGAGGTGAATCCGGGTATAGTATTAGTATTATCGCCGGTCTATAAGCCTAGTAGAACATGAATTTCAATATTACTGATGTAGGCTATGTCTACTGATAATGATATGTATGTAATCGTGCAATTGAGAAAACAGGTGATTATAGATACTAAAATAGCTAAGGTTTCTGTGCAGTTATGTATTCGAGAAAAATAGTTATAATAGTAACCTGCGGAAAGATACCTCATTGTTTACATTGAACACAATCAATAAAATAGTCAGCTATTGAACAGTATCACTGTGGCTTCTACTGTTGTTCCCTGTTTCACACTACGCGGCGCGGCCTTAGCCGTGTCGTCCTCTCCATGTTTCCGAGGCCTTGGATTGCTGTTAACAAGTCCATGCAGGCCCTCTATTCGTTTTACTCGAAAAAGTCAACGTTTTTCAACATGGCGGTGACTGAGAGCGATCGCGACCCCAAGGTCCAAAAAATCTCCATAACTTTTTAATGACTGTGCGGAAAATGAGCTGAGCATGCGGGCATGTAGGCTACCTGAAATGTTACTGATTCTAAAAAACTATTTTCGACCTGATTATTCGAGGGCAAGTCTTAGATATGATCGTCCAAATAAATGCCCCACGATTTTGTGGCTGAAACCTGGTTCAGCCACTGGGGCTAGCGTACGTAGCCCTGAGTAGGCTACAATGCTATTCCGCCCGAGCTGCATAGCCTTGAATCCACCCATTGAGTAGGTATATCCTGGGTTTCAGCTGTATGCGAGTATAGTGAGCCTTGAATCCACCCATTGAGTATATCCTGAGTTTCAACTGTATGCGAGTATAGTGAGCAGCGACAACGGATCGAGTCGCTAGCTCACTGTACACAGTAGGGGGCATAAGGCGTGCACAGGGAAAAAACGGGTTTTTCTCTATAGCTGGCATCAAGGCTATGCAGCTCGGGCGGAATAGCCTTGTATTCGGGGCTAGCGCGGCCTGGCTTTATGTAGGCTCATGCATGCATAATATGTTAGTGGTTATAAGTATAATGTACTCTTTTCACTTATTGATCTTGTAACACTAAATTGCCAGCACACACCACTCAAAACCAGAGCAACGAGCCTTCCATGCACTGGAAGTTCATGAAGATGAAGAAGAAGAAGAATGTAAATGATCCGTAGGCCTAATTGTTATATTTAGATGTACCGTTTATATGTACGCCTAGGCCTAATCCCCGAATTCAGATATTTTAGAAAGGTTAGTTCCGTGGGATGTAGTGTTGTTATTAGTATTGGATGTCCCCTCTGCCATACATGTAGGCTAGATGACGCACTTCCCTTGACTTGACCCAGAAAAGATCGGTTGACATAGCATTGGCATGGCAGTCATGTTATGTCTGTAGCCATTGACCCATTCCCCGCCATATTGAAATGGGCCTGGCTTGCCAGGCCAAGTGGCTTCCTGTGGTGGCCTAAGACGTGGATCTGTGAAAGGAGCGCCAGTAACCGGATAAATAGCTAGGCCTATTTCCAGTGGTCTAGATAAATTAAAATTAATCATGTAGGCCTACCAGGGTACATTTTGTTGTGCTATATAGTAGGATCGACGTATAGATTCCCCCGTGCCAAGCAGCCTTCAATTGGGGTGAGTGAATGTTACTTTACATCGCCTTCTGAATATTGACATCGGGGCAATATCGCGATTGATAAAAGAAAACCAAAGTCGGGACTACGTCCTTCTCTTATCACTGCATACTCCAGACGTTGACTATGGAATCTAGCTGATTTGGGTCATCTTCGCCTTATTACATCATTGACGCGATGGGGCAAAGTTATTAAAAAAACAATGGAGCGATGTTTTAATGCTATGGAGCACTTACTCGATGACGTGATATTGCGATGCGATAGAACTAAATCATGACGCAACAATGTATTACTCTATCACGTCGCTGTGGCTATCGCATCGCTATATCGCATCGCGCTATCGATATTGCATCACGCTGTCAATCCATTGCATCGTGCTATAGGTATCTCTATAGCATCCTTCTACCGCCCATCGTCATATTGCCGTAAGGATGCGATGTAAGAACAATAACCCGATGCGATAGAGAGATGAACTATCACATTGTGATGTCGCTCTACCGTATCACACTATCGAGTGTCATCGCACTGTCGCTTCATCCAACCAAAACGTCGCTCTGTCGCCCCATCGCATTTTTATTTTATTTTAGTCAGCTTGTGACCAGTGCACAGATACAATAACATCTAGAAATGTTCTAGAAATACACATGATACATAAACATCGCGATTATACTAAAATAATGTCCATGGGGCAAAAAGTGTGGGGGGCTAGTTACTGCACATTATTTTAACGTACAAGATTGGTCGTGATGGCTACAACAGGCTTTTGAAAAATCTTCGCAAGCTAGGCATCAACTATATAGGCCTACAGCTTTATACAAAATATACAGATTAAAAATAAGTAAGTAGGTGTTTCGTCATGATTCACAGAGTAAACATTATGGGCGCACAATGCAATGTCACGCATGCACAGCCTGGTCAATCTCAACAGGAGTGGGGTCCGCCACAATGAGAATATTATGTTTCACTGCAGTATAACGACACATATAGCTGCTTAAATAACGTCAGGTTCCGCCCGGGACCGTCATTTAAGTGACATTTTGTAGTGTACACTAAAAACAGTGAAATCTGTGAATGATAAAAAAGTTATAATTATGTCATATGAAGTAGCTTATTAACTGTTACATGATTATTACGTTGGCTCACATTACACCCTGTCGCCATATTGTTGGCTACGATAGAGCGATAGAAAGAGGCCCTAATCAGATTCTATCTGTTGGTTTAATGTTGGGCCGGTGTCATTGGACAAACGTCTCGTTTTTTACCTGGCATACGCACAATATCCACTTAGCTGCTATTAAAACCCTTACGATGCACCAAAGCACCATTTTGCATCTCTGACTTCATTTCCTAAAACCGAGGGGTTTTAGAACAAACTTTTTATAGAACTTTTTAATAATAACAATATCCTTTTTCATTTGCCACCTACTTTAATTAAGTCATCTTCATCCACTGCAAGGCTTTAGAGGGTTAAATGAATCTCTCACTCCAATGCCTGTTTAGCATATATTTAGCCTACTAGGTGGCGTTTATCCCTACTAGTCTATCTCTATAACGAGCGAGATGCTTTCTGGGTATACCCTTATCCCGTTAATTCTTCACAGTGGACCCTTACAACGCTGAATTATTTTTTTCTAAATTATAGAGACCAAAGGATTTATTTCAATTTGAAAATCATCATCATTGTCTTAGTTAGCGAAAGAGCGGCCATAAGAAATATGTTTACTCTTACAGTGCGGGGATAGATTTTAAACGTCAGAATCTGACGTCTGTAGACGTCAGATTCTGCCAAGCAGCCTTCAATTGGGGTGAGTGAATGTTACTTTACATCGCCTTCTGAATATTGACATCGGGGCAATATCGCGATTGATAAAAGGAAACCAAAGTCGGGACTACGTCCTTCTCTTATCACTGCATACTCCAGACGTTGACTATGGAATCTAGCTGATTTGGGTCATCTTCGCCTTATTACATCATTGACGCGATGGGAGCAAAGTTATTAAAAAAACAATGGAGCGATGTTTTAATGCGATGGAGCACTTACTCGATGACGTGATATTGCGATGCGATAGAACTAAATCATGACGCAACAATGTATTACTCTATCACATCGCTGTGGCTATCGCATCGCTATATCGCATCGCGCTATCGATATTGCATCACGCTGTCAATCCATTGCATCGTGCTATAGGTATCTCTATAGCATCCTTCTACCGCCCATCGTCATATTGCCGTAAGGATGCGATGTAAGAACAATAACCCGATGCGATAGAGAGATGAACTATCACATTGTGATGTCGCTCTACCGTATCACACTATCGAGTGTCATCGCACTGTCGCTTCATCCAACCAAAACGTCGCTCTGTCGCCCAATCGCATTTTTATTTTATTTTAGTCAGCTTGTGACCAGTGCACAGATACAATAACATCTAGAAATGTTCTAGAAATACACATGATACATAAACATCGCGATTATACTAAAATAATGTCCATGGGGCAAAAAGTGTGGGGGGCTAGTTACTGCACATTATTTTAACGTACAAGATTGGTCGTGATGGCTACAACAGGCTTTTGAAAAATCTTTGCAAGCTAGGCATCAACTATATAGGCCTACAGCTTTATACAAAATATACAGATTAAAAATAAGTAAGTAGGTGTTTCGTCATGATTCACAGAGTAAACATTATGGGCGCACAATGCAATGTCACGCATGCACAGCCTGGTCAATCTCAACAGGAGTGGGGTCCGCCACAATGAGAATATTATGTTTCACTGCAGTGTAACGACACATATAGCTGCTTAAATAACGTCACGTTCCGCCCGGGACCGTCATTTAAGTGACATTTTGTAGTGTACACTAAAAACAGTGAAATCTGTGAATGATAAAAAAGTTATAATTATGTCATATGAAGTAGCTTATTAACTGTTACATGATTATTACGTTGGCTCACATTACACCCTGTCGCCATATTGTAGGCTACGATAGAGCGATAGAAAGAGGCCCTAATCAGATTCTATCTGTTGGTTTAATGTTGGGCCGGTGTCATTGGACAAACGTCTCGTTTTTTACCTGGCATACGCACAATATCCACTTAGCTGCTATTAAAACCCTTACGATGCACCAAAGCACCATTTTGCATCTCTGACTTCATTTCCTAAAACCGAGGGGTTTTAGAACAAACTTTTTATAGAACTTTTTAATAATAACAATATCCTTTTTCATTTGCCACCTACTTTAATTAAGTCATCTTCATCCACTGCAAGGCTTTAGAGGGTTAAATGAATCTCTCACTCCAATGCCTGCTTAGCATATATTTAGCCTACTAGGTGGCGTTTATCCCTACTAGTCTATCTCTATAACGAGCGAGATGCTTTCTGGGTATACCCTTATCCCGTTAATTCTTCACAGTGGACCCTTACAACGCTGAATTATTTTTTTCTAAATTATAGAGACCAAAGGATTTATTTCAATTTGAAAATCATCATCATTGTCTTAGTTAGCGAAAGAGCGGCCATAAGAAATATGTTTACTCTTACAGTGCGGGGATAGATTTTAAACGTCAGAATCTGACGTCTGTAGACGTCAGATTCTGACAACTAAAGTCAATCCCTACACTGTAAGAGTTAACCGGGGATCGACTTTTATTGTCTAATGTCCCCGCACAGAAAGAATTGAAAAATTATAATGACCGTAGACCCATAACATCGGTATTCAAATGAAGCGAAAGAGCTATAACCATTTATGACGATTTCAAATTGCAAAAAAACATTTTTTCTCCATTGTTTATACAAATAAATCAGCGTTATAAGGGTTATAGCCACTCAGATCGATGTAAAATAGGTGGTATACTGCTGCCACCCAGCATAGGCTACGACACATACGGTATACAATAGGTGGTCTACTGTCGCCACCCGGCAAATACGACACATACAATAGGTGGCCAACTGTCGCCACCCGGCAAATACGACACATACAATAGGTGGCCAACTGTCGCCACCCGGCAAATACGACACATATACAATAGGTGGTCTACTGTCGCCACCCGGCAAATACGACACATATACAGTAGGTGGCCAACTGTCGCCACCCGGCAAATACGACACATATACAATAGGTGGTCTACTGTCGCCACCCGGCAAATACGACACATACAATAGGTGGCCAACTGTCGCCACCCGGCAAATATGACACATATACAATAGGTGGTCTACTGTCGCCACCCGGAAAATACAACACATATAGCGTCCAAGACGTTGGTCCAACATTGAAACAGCATTGGATGAATGACACGTGTTTGCTGGGCTATAACTGAATGCATGTTTCAAAAAGAGATAACACCTATTACTTTGGCATCCTATACAGGGCCTTTATTGATCCCTTTCGTAACCATTATACGGCCATTATATAATCGTATCTGGGCCAGTATTGGCACGGTAAATATAACCAAATAGCAGCCTGTATGTATTCCTGATATCTGGGCCAATATGGAGCCTCAACAGGCCCAGACATGGTAACCAGTACTGAGCCATATGTGGCCCTGTGTGCAAACTGTAAGGAAACTACCCTGGGCCAAAACGGGGCCGGTTCTGGCATATTGGTTTGACTGTATTGGCCCATTCCTGGCACAAAATTCTGCCATTATAGGTCCAATTCTGGCCCGCTATAAAATTGTTTGCTGGGTGGGCTACTCCCACCACCCGACAAATACAACACATATACAATAGGTGCATGGTCTACTGCCGCCACCCGACAAATACCACACATATACAATAGGCCTAGGTGGTCTGCTGTCGCCACCCGGCAAATACAACACATATACAATAGGTGGTCTACTGCTGCCACCCAGCAAATACAACACATATACAATAGGTGGTCTACTGCTGCCACCTAGCAAATACAACACATATACAATAGGTGGTCTGATGCCGCCACCGGACAAATACCACACATATGCAATAGGTGGTCTACTGCTGCCACCCAGCGAATACAACACATATACAATAGGTGGTCTACTACCGCAACCCAGCGAATACAACACATATACAATAGGTGGTCTACTGCCGCCACCCAGCGAATACAACACATATACAATAGGTGGTCTACTGCCGCAACCAAGCGAATATAACACATATACAAAATATAGGTGGTCTACTGCCGCCACCCAGCGAATACAACACATATACAATAGGTGGTCCAATGCCGCCACCAAGCAAATACGACGCATAATTATAGGCCTACAATAAGTGGTCTACTCCCGCCACCCGACAAACACGACACATATACAATAGGTGGTCTACTGCAGCCACCCAACAAATACGACACATATAGGCCTACAATAGGTGCATGGTCTACTGTCGCCACCCGACAAATACCACACATCTACAATAGGTGGTCTACTGTCGCTACCCGACAAATGCCACACATATATAATAGGTGGTCTACTGTCGCCACCCGACTAATACCACACATATACAATAGGTGGTCTACCCCCACCACCCGACAAACACGACACATATACAATAGGTGGTCTACTGCCGCCACTCGACAAATACCACACATAATAGGCCTAGGTGGTCTACTGTCGCCACCTGGCAAATACGACACATATACAACATAAACAAATAACAATAGGTGGTCTACCGCCACCACCCAGCAAATACCACAACTATACAGTAGGTGGTCTACTGTCGCCACCCGGCGAATAGGCTACACACATATAGGTGGTCTACTGCCACAACCCATATATGCAATAGGTGTTGTACTGCCGCCACCCGGCAAATACAACACACAATAGGTGGTCTACTGCCACAAGCCAGTGAATACGACACATATACAATAGGTGGTCTACTACCGCCACCTGACAAATACAACACATATACAATAGGTGGTCTACTGCCGCCACCTGACAAATACATGGAGGAGTCGAGCACGACATACTGTTGATGGCAGGAAGAACATAATACTAGTAGCAGCATCGAAAGAAATGGAATGACATAGATAGTGAAATCAGTGGGATTTAACAATTACGATAATTAATAAACATACATTATATGAGAAAACATTAATTTTACATTATATGACAAAACAATAATTCAATAATATACATACTTTTATATAAATAAAGCGAGTGGTAGTGTAGGAGCTAGGTAAGGGGCAAGAAGGAGAAGCGTACAAGACATGGGGAAGTGTATGTGTATCTACCGGCATGAATAGTTGATCAATAGGCTGGGTTAGGTGTATAGTCGTAGTTTCTGTACAAGGACGAGGTGTTGTGTGGAGTAAGTGTAAATGCTGGAGGTAGCGAAAGAATACCCGAGGTCGTACACTGTCACGTACGAATGATGAAATGTGTGTCTGAGAGCAGGGTGCACCGAATCACGTTTATATACGTAAGTGAGTAGTGAATTATACGCAAGTGAGATATACGCGTGAATTATAGAGTTTGTGAAATACTTGGATATTGACAATATTTGTAGGCAGTCACTTAGTTATACGGGGTAGTTATACGTGACTCATACAAATTAAATTAAATGGAATACTGATCAGTGGCGGAAACGATACGTCAAAGTCCGAAGCGATGTCGGCAGGACGATCTACAGAAGTACTCTGAAGTGTGTCCGTAACCGACGAAGCTATAGGTGAAGATGTAGGCGATGTATGTGGATGTGTGCGTTCATGTTTATGATTGGGTAAACCTAATTCCGTAGGTTCATTGTTGGCAGCGCTGTTTGTGGGTGTAATGATGGTATGAGCATCTGGAATTGTGGTAATATCTACGTCGTTAACTGGGTACAGCGACATAACAACCAACTATTAATTTCCGGTCCGTGATAATGCTTGAGTTTGACTGTATTGACAACTTAAGTCTTAGAAAGTGAATCTTTTTGTAACTGAGCGGTGTGGGGTGACAGCATTTTGGTGATTTAATACGGCCCTGTCCAAGGTGACTCCAGTTTTGTGTCCAATAGTTTATAAAAATACCTAACAAACTGTCCCTCAGTAAAAGGCTGAATATTGTCATGAACTTTACAGTCAGCATAACGATTTTGTTGCCTGTAAGCGCGATCAATATTATTGTGTGCGGCTTGTTGGCGAGAGTGTAATGACGATTGTAACCATTGAATATACAGTAGTGGGCATGAGGGTGTGGGTGACTCTGTAGGTAGGCGTGGTAGTTGGGCTTCAATGATAGAATTTAATTCTCGTCCAAAAAGTAGTTTGTTCAGTGTGAAACCGGTAGAACTTAAAATGCTGCTATTATAAGCGGCATTCACTAATGGCAGGTGTTCATTCCAGTCTAGGGGTTAGTTTTCGATATAGATTGCGAGCATCTGCTGAATGACCTGATTTTGGCATTCTGACGCGCCGTTAGTCTCAGGTGAGTAAGGGGATGTATTGATTTTATTAATATCAAGTAATTTGCACAGATTGGTGAAGACGTCACTCATGAATTCGGGTCCTTGATCTGACAAGATTTGCTTCGGAATTCCGATTATCGATATAAACTGCGTCACGATGGTGTCAGATACGTCAATGGCTGTATGAGAGGGTAACGCATATGCTTCCGAGTATTTAATGAAATGATCAATGACGACCATTATGTATTTATTGTCATTCTGTGTAGTTGGTAAGGGACCCATAATTTCAATGCCTAGTCTGTCAAAGGGCTCGCCAGACGGGTCGCGAAGAAAGGGGTTCGAACATTTAGGGCATCCTTTTTCTTTACGCAGGACAAGCACTTCCTGACCCATATCCTAACATCCAGCCGACCGTGTCCAGTAGTTGGGCAAGTAGAAATTTGTTTTTATTTTGGCCCACGTTTTAGTGTTACCTCGATGGCCCGCAACGAGTGAGTCATGGCAAACTTGAGGAAAATTTTTGTGAATATTCATGGGTAAAACAAATTGGAATCGTGATCGTAGTAAGGGTGGTTGGAGTACGCGTCCATAAAAGACATTCTTGACTATGCGTAATTCGTCCCAAATTCGAGTGTAAATCTTAAATTCAGAACCTTTACGGTGAAGACGACCGGGGTTCGGTTTAGGGCTTTGAGACTGAATCAGATAAATTTTTTTTTTTAGAACTGGGTCGTTCTGCTGTGCGGTAGATATTTCCCCCAGTGTACAACCATCCAACCACGTAGGGATGTTATGATGCTCAGATCGAGTCATGTTGTGAGGTCAATGCCAATGTAGCCATAACTTGACTAATAGTAGTACCGACCGGGAGTGAAGTTGGGCAGCAGTGGTCGCAGTCCGCTCTAGGACACTTCCGTACAGGTGGACGTCGACTTAATGCATCGGCGTTGCAATGGCTTTTCCTGGGGCGATGTTGAAGGATAAAAGTGTATTTACTGAGTGTGGTTAACCACTGTGCAAGTAGGGCCTATCCCTGTCTTTGAAATTTAACAGCCACTGTAATGCTGCATGATCCGTACGAACTGTAAACGGTTGAGAAGAGAGGTAATACCGTAATTTGCGAATGGCCATTACACAACGGCCGAGAGTTCACGTTTTGTAGTGCAATATGATCGTTCTGCAGAATTTACCGCATAACTATAGTAAGCGACAACTTTCTCTTTGCCGTCTTGTATTTGCGAAAGTACAGCACCAAGTACTTACTAGAATGAAAAGCGAGTAACTCGAAAGGTGATCATCCAAATAACCGCATATATACGACAAATCTACCCTCTTGAAATAAAGTTATTGTTATTATGATTATTATTATTATATAAGCCTATAACCACACAAACCAGATCGTCTATAAAAATCGAATTTTACTCTTGTATAGGCTATCTCTATTTTTATTTATTAAATATTTAATATATTAGGCCCTATTTAATCCAGGATTTCACTGCATGGTAACCACTTTATTTGACTGAAATTTGGGCTCTTTGCTAGAGTGTCCCTATAGAAACTTAAGTCGAAGTTTTCTATCTCTCCATTTACTCTGTCGTCTGGGCGACGGAGAATAAATAACTTTAACTTCTGTCTTTGTTTGACTCCTCGTTTCTTTATTATAATCATAGCTTCGCTGTGCACTGATCAGATGGACGCCATGGCTCAGGCCTGATGGCTGGCTCTGCGGGGAGCAGAGGGACAACAGGTCCGCTCTGCTCCCTGAGTAGATCGCAAGTGGAAATCGAGCGGGGAGACCGCGTGCGTTAGCGGCTGCGGCGTCCGTAAGGGGGCGGCCTCTCGTCAGATGCCGAACCCTGCCGAACGCTGCCGAAACCGGTAGCTTATCCCCACATCCCTGTACCTACATGACCTAGAGCCACCCGGTGAATGTTTTTGTAGCTGGGCGTCAGCCCAGGTACATTATTATCAGAATCTGGTTTCTGAATTTGGGACAAAAAGTGACGTCATTTCATTCATAAAACTGATAGATGGGTGAATTCCATTCATAAATCTGTCCAATGGCCTTAGTTTCGGGGACCCTATCAATAGATACATATACACATAGATCTTCTTATATCAGTTTGATACAAAACAAGACTGCTCGATGTTGACGGTCCCTTAACTACTGGTAGTAGGTTAGTACTCAAGTCTGTCCAAACAGAAATGTTATTGGCTGATCATCAATGGCCCTTGTCCATATTTAGTAGTAAATAATTGCTTTACGTCACTTTTCGGCACAAATGGTCTTTTAAGTGACATTGTAATACGATAAAAACGTTGTAGTCAATTGATGAAATGAATGATGTACAGATGATGATGTGAGGGTGGGGGTGATAGGGCATGGTGGGTTATTGATACTACTAGTAGTAGGTTAGTACTCAAGTCTGTCCAAACAGAAATGTTATTGGCTGATCATCAATGGCCCTTGTCCAGCATAATAAATCAGCTATGTTCTGGTTGAGCGCAACTTATGCAAATTACAGGGCCCGATAACAAGCATTATTCTGGGGAGAAGGGTTTGTATCCTGATCAGTGATTAGCCAGCGATGACATCATTTAAAATGTGTAACAATAGATGACATCCATCTCCAAATATGGTATGCCCTATTGGTCTCAAGGATTTTCCCTCCTGGGACATACTGCATGCTGATTGGCCAGCAATGACATCATTTATAGCTGACCTCAATAGCTGACCTAACCTCTGAGGTTAGAATTATCTGTACATAGGGGCCTACAACAAGTCACCCCACTGCAGATGAACTGAAGGAGGGGTGGTATTCAGTTACTATTATTATCGTTATCCCGCAAGGTTTCAGGACAACCCAGCAACAATGCGTTGACTCAATGCCGATACAATATTAGTCTGATGTTGCAGACGCTATTCCAACATTAAATCGCATTGGGTCTGCTGAGCATGTGTAATCAATGTTGTGTTGCTCATCTGGTCTCGACACACATTAGCCTATAGTCTACCCAGCATACACAAGACAGTGAATCAATGTCTTGTGCATGCATTGACAAATCAATGTTGGTTTAACGTTTGTCCAGCGTCGTAGACTGGGGTATAGGCACTACACACCACAGCTGATCAGCATGATCTTTGATTCTGATTGTCACCTCATAGACATATCCACACCTTGTTTCCCAATTTTCCTGTGGTAGGCCTACATAATACATTGTAAATAAGTTGTAAACCCCAATACAACACAACGTAGCAAAAAAAAATTGCAACTGAAGGTTGTGGACAGACCTTGGGTTGTCACTGTTGGTGTGGGCGCTTCCAGGGCTACAACGTGTGTTGACCTACTAACGTTACTAATGAACAAAATCTCAACATCTGTCCGGGTAGCCTACTAACTGGCAGACTCAATTAAGCGCCACATGGTTACCCCTGCAACACATTCAATTGGAGTATGCCGGCCTATCAAGCTGGAAGGGGGAAAGAGTCTGGTTGACATACTAAGCCATCTGAGGGGCGCACCATTTGATATCTGTGGGGGGGGGGGGGAGAAGGTTGCTAAAAAAATGAAAAAAAAAGTTTGTTGAAATGTGGTCAGAAAAAAAAGTTTGTTGTTGAAATTGATGAAAAATATGTTGACCAGAAAAAAACACCAAGTGGCAACGTACATAATAGGAAAGGCATACGACAAAAATATATTCTTTAACGAGAATTTTAAAAAAAATTGTCAGACGTTCATCATAAAAAAAAAATTGTTTTCTTTCAGAGGTAAAAAAAAAGTTTGCAACCAACAAAAACTCTAGCCCCCCCCCCCCATATATCTAATGGTGCGTCCCTGACTCACGAAAGGCTGAATTATGTCACTGTGTTTTCACAGTAAAGTATAGGAGAGACTGGGGAACCTTGGGACTTCGGGCACATTGAGACAGGCCTGTTTGATAGATATTATATTGCGACTTGTTCGCCAGCTGGTCAATGGCACCAAAACTAACCAATTTCCATTTTCCACCCTGTTTAAGCTCAGGTCCATTTGTTACATGAAAATGTTTTTTTAGGATGACCAATATCTGTGTCTATAGATCACGTAATACTTGATTTCCCTATGATTTTGGTGGTATCGTACACCTGTGCTATCACTTTATCACTTATGTATAATGGTTTGCTTCAAATACACCCCACACAAAAACTATGAGTAATATCAGATATGATGTCAGTCAGGGTGTCTCAATGTGCCCCAAAACTGTCTCAAGGTGCCCTGACCTTTCACATGCACATGTTGTTACTGCAACATCTAGCATGCATTAGCCAACTGCAGGCTTTAGCTACAGGTATATGTAGTATTCAAATCTTGATTTTAGCTAGATCCACGTTGTCTTCAAGTACCTAATATGGTGTCTCAAGTTACCCCAGGTGGCGTCTCAAGGTGTATCCATATGTGTCGTAAAAATCTTTTATTTTAAAAATTAAATATATGTTTGGGGGGTTTGAATTTATCCGTCTCTAGGTGCCCCAGTATCCCCTACCCATAGGCCTATATCTGCAAAAATTGATGTTCAAGACATGCCACCCCTTGCCATGATACTTGATAACTGTGGGGTATTATAATTTTCCTCTCATTGTAGTCTAGCCATTCATTTTAAAATTACATGCATAGTGGACAAATCTAATTTTGGTGTGATGTAGGCCTACATGTAGCATCTGGCAGGCAATGACGTTAGGCCTAAAGCACATACTGTGTAACCACTGGTAACAGTCGACCCGTGCTGGTTTGGACAACATCAGATGAAATAGGCCTAATACAGTCCGACATGACTAACTAGCTTAAAATTGGGACATTTCCAGCATCAGTCAAGGTCGAGCTGTGACAAGAGGATGATCATCCTTTAATTATACATTTATATCAGTCGTGATAGTGATAGAATAAACACACTAAATTCAAAAAGCATGTTGAATGACGTTTGTCGCGGTCAACAACAAAGCATCACCATTTTTTCAAAATCACAGATTTGATACGCATAGGCCTATTATAATAGCACGGAGCCCTCTATGGAATGCTTTTGAACTGTTCTTTTTCAGCAGAAAAAATGGTGGTGATAAGGCATGTGTAAATGAAATGAAATAATTCAAACTTTAGGCCACTTTTGTGCACATACAGGCTAAATTGGGCCAGGAGAACATCGTGAGGATGATGAGATGAATCAGATGACACTGTCCTCCAGACACTAGACCCTAGAGGTCTGAGGCCGAGCACGCTAGGCCCTACCTCTCGGTCACGAAGCCTCCCCACAATACTGAGTTTTATGAGTGGATGGGGAAGAAACATTTTTGTTTCTTTCAAAACGCCGAGACCGGGAAACGAACCTGGAACTCTATCGTGAAAGGCAGCGGTGCTAACCACGGTAACAGGACGACTCGGACCCTATACCAACTCGGACCCTATACCAACTCGGACACTAGACCAACTCGGACACTACCAACTCGGACACTACGCCAGACCAACTCGGACCCTATACCAACTCGGACCCCATCATTATATAACCAACTCGGACACTACTCGGACCCAGCTGATAGGCTCTATACTCTGCTATTGATGTTAATCGCGTTTAGGTGGTGTTATATCCACTGTTGAAGCTAATTGCGTTTTACATGCTGTTTTATCTACTGTTGATGCTAATTACGTCTTACATGGTGTTTTGTCTACTGGTGAAGCTAATTGCGTTTTATATGGCGTTTTATCAACTGTTGTAGTTAATTGCATTTTATACCGTGTTTAACCCTTTAACCGTCGGTGCCGATTTTATTCGGTTTTTCACTTAATTATTATCACATTCATTGCCGCCTTTTAATAATTTGGCGGTTAAAGGGTTAATAAAGATGACTTTTTAAATGGAAACTCTACCACGCATATTTTAGCTAATATTTTTAATGTATATACTGTGATATCTTTTATCTGTGATACGCTCGTATGTAGTATGTAATATACATGTTTTCCTCACATTGGAAATCGTGAGTCCTGTTATTAAGCATACGTCTGCTCCTGGGACAAGGTAATATTAAATACTATTCATCAAAATAGAAAAGAACAAGACAATGCAAGCAGCATGACCAGTGACAATATTTTTTTATTAATTATCAAAACCTGAAAAAATAAAACAACATGGCGGTGACTAAGAGCAATCTCAACCCTAAGGTCCGAAAAAACGCTCATAACTTTTTAATGACTGTGCGGAAATGTATCAATAACATCAAATAGTACATCAAAACACCACACTTATTCCTTTTCATTGACATTTCGCGAGCATTAGTGGAGCGAATTAATCAAAGATTCGCAACTCATCAAAGCCGTTGACATTTCACGAGCGACTCTCGCTGACAGATCTGAATTAGCGATCAACTCACATGAATCCTCATCACAACACCTGAGGTGCAAGGGGTGGAGCGGGTGAGTTCACCAAAGACTCGCAACTCATCAAAGCTGTTGGCATTTCACGAGCGGCTCTAGCTGTGAGTTCACAGTTAGACCCCTGGATATATTTTAATATTTGTTCTTGAATATGGGCCGTATTGTTAAAAGATATTTTTGTTAAATAACTGATATTGCTAAAAAATTAATCACATTAATTTTAATCGTAGGCTCTTTTGGCTAAAAAATATTTTTTGTGTTAATACTAGGTAGTGCATGGTTGCTTGTTTGGATTGACGCGACAGACATTTTCAACTTTCCGTGCTTTAAAAATCATTTTAATTGAAAATGCAATTAAAATACATTTATATTTATTCTTTGTGGGGTCCGAGGTGGTTTTAGACGTGTCGGACCCTATGCCAGCTCGGACACTATTCTACCATTACCAAGTCGGACACTGCCGTGAACCAACTCGGACACTGTTTGTAGCAGGGTCCGAGTTGGTTAGGGTCCGAGTTGACCCGGAACCCTAACCACTACCCCAGACATATCACTATATTAACCATAAACAGAATTACATGAAAACATTACTAAAAGATATTTAGCAGTCTGCATTGAACTTGAATTTCTAGTCTCAGTTGCAACTTCCATGGTGGCACTGCCAGGTCTTGTCTTGGCAGAAAAATAGCCATCAATTGATGGCAGGACCCCTCGGCCGTAGGCTCTATCCACCAACATCAAGAATTAACTCGGCCCAAAGGCCTCATGTCTTTGGGCAAAGGCATTGACAAGCGATTCACTGACTACAGCCATCTCTGACAGTGCGCCCCGGCGGACCACGCATAGATCATCTTTAAAGTGTAATATTGAGACCTGTACTGGTTAATATCTCTTTTTGGTGTAGGTGTAGGCCTAGAGTGTGCCCGCGCTGAAAACAGTGTTGTTTAGCCTAAACTTTAGGGGATGAATTTATCATGTGAAAAATGCACGTATTAGCTTGCCATAATGTAATAGGAGACATCGCAAATCAGTGACGTCACTTACATATCATGCATGTAGTGATGACGTTTTGCACACAACCTACAGTAAAAATAAAAAGACGGCAAAAACACAAATTAACCTGTCTAATGATTCATCTTTACTCACCGTCTTATTCATCGTAATCAACGCTTGTGTAAGACTTTAATATAGACAATAACCACACCAATAGACTAGTAATATAGTAGTAAGCTGAATTTTTTTGATCTTCAATTGTGTGTGACTGTGTGACATTTTTTCTCATAATCCTTCGATCGTTCTTTGTGAAGTTTGTCTGAATATACTACATATGATATGATATTATTTATAGTATATACTAAGGGGTCTTTCCTACTATAGCGTCTGAATATTGAAGGTGAATATTGCAAGCGGTGATAAGATATACACAATTCAACAGAGTAGGCCTAATTAACTGCTTTGTGAGTCACTGGGTGTGTCAGTTATAACCTTGTAAGTTGTAGTTGTTTTGTAACGTTAGACAAAGGTTGAAAGGGCGATAGGCCTAGGCTATAGCCTAGGCTATAGACCATAGGTCTAGTATATAGTCAGTCCGACGGTGGAGGATGGTCCAAAATGAAAGTTAGCTTTTCGGTATCTAGTCAGTCAATTTTCAAGCGATTTTCATGAAATTTTGTAAACTCTTATTTTCTAATCTATTGGCATCGATCCTGAAAATTCTGTAAAAATATACTGTATTGTTCAAAAGTTAAACCACTTGACATGTAGTAAATGTCTATTTATGATGCTCCTCCATAACATGTATAAACCCATTAACTTCCATTACGCTTTATTATCAGAATTGCGTTACATGTCAAATGCAATTCAGGGTTTCCGCCAGGAATGTTTGAGAGGGGGGGTCTAAAAGGGGTGGAGGGTCGGGGGGTACTCCCCCCGGAAAAAAAAATCAGAGTTTTTAAATTTTGGTGATTAAAATGGCCTATTTTAACTGAAATGACAGTAAAATATGGAAAATATTTTAATTTTTCTGGCCAACAAGGGGGGGATATCCCCCCCCTGTGATGCTGAGTGGGCGGAAACCCTGCAATTTGTTCACCGTTGAGCATTTATTTTTCGGACTTGGTGGTCATTGCTGAAAATCTTGTTTTCATTCATAACATGTTGCTGGCATATATAGGCCTACTGAATCTAAATTTATAAAGTAAACTCGTGCTTCCATATATGTTTGTTGTTTTAATTTTGGTCCAGTAGCCTATTGTAGCCTTGCCGTAAACAGGTAGGCTAAATGCTATACTAGTACTAGTAGGCCTAGGCCTATAATAGGGCCAATGATTTTCCGTTTAAAAAAAAATGATTTTCCGTTCCACGTTTTGGTGAATTCCGTTTCAGCGAGATTTTCACAGATTGTTAACTAAAATACAGTGACTGAGTGTGCTACAAGTACAAGTAACTCAGATCTGTAATTGCCGTAAGGCCACTATGTTTTTTCTGTTTTAGATGAGCGGGCGCATCAAATTTAGGCAGTGCATTACCAAAAAAAAGCATGTGTTTTTTTCTGCCCAGCGCGCGCATTAGATTAATGCCGATTTCCGATTTTTTGCTTGTTTTTTTTCGTCGCCTCAATTAACTTTTTTTTAAATAGGCCAATTTTTTTATTTATTTCGTCGTCCTCATAAACTTTTCAAGAAATATATCCAATGTTTTTTTTTATTTCTTCGCCCTCATTAACTTTTCCAAGAATAGGTTCAATGTTTTTTTTCTTAAATGTTTTTTTTTCCCGCCCTCTCTCATTAGATTTTGGGCGGGGGCCCTAGGGTAGTGGTTAGCACTGCTGCTTTTCACGCCAGAGTCCAGGGTTCGGTTCCCGGTCTCGGCGGTTTGAAAAAAACAAAAGTTGTTTCTTCCCCATCCACGTGTGAAAGTTAGTATTGTGGGGAGCCTCCGTGTCCGAGAGGTAGCGTGCTCGGTCTCAGACTGCCAGGGCTCGAATTTCGAATCCTGTGTCTGGAGGACAGTGTCATCTCAATCATCTCACCATCCTCAGGAGGTTCTCCTGGCCCAGTTTAGCCTATATGTGCACAAAGGTGGCCTAAAGCCCGATTCATTTCATTTTCTCTCATTAGATTTTGGATTTTTTCTGATCTAAAACAGAGAAATTAAAACAAGTGGCCTAATTGAATAACAACACAATTGTTGATTGCCAAAATCATCAACAGAACGAAACAAGAAAAAACATTATTTTTTATTAAATGCATTAGTACCTTACCAGTGCCAAGCAATAATAAAAAATTGACTAGTAAAATAATCGCCGATGGGAAAAGTGCTGACCCATCCAGCCCCTCATCAACGCACACGCGGCAGTCATGGCGGTATTGATTGTACTATCAATTCCCAGTCAGCTTAGCCGACGTTGGCCCAACATTAAGTCATACAACGCATGCTGTGATTTGGGAGTCCTTGGCCGATTTTGGCAAGCTCCAGCTCATTTACATAATGTTTGCGCATGCGTCGTGTACCGGAACCGATCTCGTACTGGCGGGAATAATTGTCTAAAATAAAAATTGCTAAAAATAGTCAAGCTAAATGACGTCATTGCAATGGATTTCCGAAACGGAAAAATGCTGAGATCACATGTAGACACGGCATATGCCTCAAACAGCACTGTCATAGTCGCGGCAACAGGATAAGGGTTAGAGTCAATGAAAATAAGTGGATTTGGACTCATAAAATGACGTTTCCGTTTCTAAACTTTGACATATGCAATTTTCCGTTTCACAGAGTATATTCCGCGAATTCCGTCCGTTTTCCAGGATCGCGGGAAATCATTCGCCCTACGATAATGACCCACACCCCACTTTCGCTGGGTCTGATGCTATCCCCACCACATTGTTGTTTTAATCCTAGCCCACCATTTACGACGCTGGCCCAGCATTAAATCAACTTTCTGCATCAATACACAAAGCCCAGATTTTATGCGTTTGCGTCTGCGTTTGCGTCTGAGTCGAGTATGTGTACACAAAAGCCGTATTTTGAGTATAAAAAGGCTGTAGTATAAAAATTGACATTTTGGTGTCAAGACCGCCCACCACTAACCAATCTCTGGGCAGGACCCTGTATATAAAGACTTTATAATAAGAAGTTTGGTAGGGGAGATCGGGGCACATGAGTGAAGGCAGGGAAATGAAGACGGCAGTAGTGCCAAGATGAGAATAGAAATCCTGAGTGAGAATCACACTCTGAGGGGTATTAAAATCGGGTGGATGGACGTTGCAGTCGGCCACAAGAGTGGGCGCAGCCTCGAAAGGGGGAGAGTCCCGGAGAGCCCAAGAGAGGTGCCACCCCTCTTGTCATGACATAGGGGGGTCCGGGGGCCCTACCCCGGAGAATTTTTTTATTAAATTATAATATTTGTGCACATTTCAAATTTTTCTGACCCGGAGAGAATGAATAAATACATATCTATTTTTCAGATTTTATCCTCAACAATAACAGCATGTCTGGGAATGAGATGTTCAATGTGCCCCTCACAAGTGACAGTGACTCAGGTAATAAAGCTTCTCACACCATTAACCCTTATCCTGCTGATCACGACTATTTTAATTTGTTGTATTAGTCAATCAAATCACTGATATTGGTAATGAAATATGTGTAAAAACATCAGGATTTGCAAATGTTTGGTCTCAATTTTAAAAATTTGGTAATTTTCACATTTAAAGTTGTGGGTCGCAGTAGCAAGACACAACTTAAGTCGGTGAAAATTTAAATAAATTTAACTAAAAGCAGAATAAGGGTTAATATATATTTATAATATTATACAAAAATGTAATTAAAATAATCCAGCAGTAAGTCAATGTCATAAAAGTTTTACATTGATGTATTTATACATTTTTTTTCTACAGATAGTAGAAGGAATCATGCGGATTTCAGTGACAGTTCAAGAGGAGACATGTCAAATGCTGACACACTGAGTAAGTGCTTTTATTATGCACATGTTAACCCTTTAAATGCTAAGCATGACTATAGTAGTTTTTAATCAGTTTTATTAGCCGATTAAATGAAATCTGTGTACATCAAGATTTGCAGATGTCTCATCAGTCGCAGGTTTAACAGATATGAGTAACTTTTACCCACTTAGAAGTTGTGGGCCGTGGTACCGATCCAGACACTGTTCTTCAAGTGGGTTTAAGACCGAAAAGTGCTGAATTTTGTTATAAAAACCATGGAGGCTAAAGGTTTTTTTTCAATTTGAAATCATCATAAATGTCTTAGTTATCACTTTCCTTTTTATTTGAATACCTGTGTGCCCTGCCCCCCACCCCCCTACCAGGGGGAGGCTTTTTGTTTCTGTACGGTTTCGTCCGTCGGCGGCGGCGCGCATGGACGCCGCCTCCCATCCATACCATGTCAGTGTCCGTGAAAATTTTTTGAGGACATCTGACATTATGTACGATGTAAAATGGCCCTGCGTCTGACATTTACATTTTCCGTCTGACATAGGCTAATTTTTCTTCAGATGCTAATTTAGAAAACAACATTTAGTAAAACCCAAATAAACACTGTTACATTTTAATATATTTATTTAATGTATTATATTTGAATTCACATAACTATTGTATAACTAATTCCAGTTTTATGAATTTGTATTCAGTTTATAAATTTTTGAGGTTAATCATCATTCAAGCCAAATTGAG
This sequence comes from Flabesymbios commensalis, assembly GCA_964017125.1. Taxonomy (NCBI): domain Eukaryota; kingdom Metazoa; phylum Annelida; class Polychaeta; order Terebellida; family Flabelligeridae; genus Flabesymbios; species Flabesymbios commensalis. Next base: position 8,980,256 of record OZ024913.1, read on the forward strand.
AAAAACGTTGGATGTCTGCGTGTAATAACAGATTTAATCTTGTGCATAGCCTACAAGTTGGGCCATATATCATATTGTTGGGCATCAATTATATAGCATGTATTATGTTATACTAAAATGAATTTAATAATAGGCTTATAATATCTGCCAACACCAGAGCCAACATGAACAGCAGGCAAGGCTGACCCCTGAAAACGTCAGACACTGATCCAATGTCGATTTAACATTGTCCAGTCATCTGCGACGTCGGCGCAGCATAAATACAACACTAGCCTGGCATGGCGCTAAAGCAGTAGGCCTACGTCACATGACTAGCTGTAAATCTATTTATAGTATGACACACTTGCTAGACAACATGCTCACTGCAGCTAGTCAGGACCAGCACACGGCAGCATGCCTATGAGAGCGCCAATCTAACCCCCTGAAGAATAACTCCAGTCAGAGTTTATGACAACACAAAATCCTGGGACATTCCTTTGGATTCTAATTTTTACAATTCGGCTGTGTTTTACGAAGCCAATAACGGGTTTATTTTAATAACCCACATTTCAACTACTACATTTACAAATCCTCAATTCCTTTCCCGCTATGTCGCTAAGATGCTGTTCATATATTTCGGACGGTGGTTGGTGGTCTCTCTCACTCATTGCCATGTTGAGTAAAACATTGGATCCTTTGTGAAATGACTTTCAACAACCATCACCCAGTGAAGGCTGCCTGATGGGCTGTCCATGGCTACCGCTGGCGGAACTACAGTTTACATCAGTGGCACCACAACAAGCTTAGAAGATAGGGCATTCAGCCTACGATTGTCTGTGACCAGACCAGAATTAATGTACATTCTGCTTTAATCAAAATGCATCTAAGCCACCGCAATCAGGCCAAATTGTATTCACCAGGGCGGGTCTAGATCGGACAATATGTCAGACGCATCAGCTTAAAACGTCGGACAATTGCGAAGTGACGTCCGTGTTGTCCTACGGTCCCATGCGTTTTCGCGGACACTGCATGCCATGTCACCCTGATATCTACAAAACCGCTTTTTCAATTCATCTGGTGTTCAACATACTTGATACAAGTATTAATTCCTAGGCTGCATCAATTTTTCAGAAAGTTCGGGAAAATATTCGGGTCAAGGCAGCCATCTTTAATCTTTTTTCGTCAAATTAGGACCTTGTCACCCTGATAACTTCTAAGCTGCTTATCCGATATTCGCAATATTCAACATACTGCATGCCAGTATTAATTCCTAGACTGCATCAATTTTTCAGAAAGTTCGGGATAATATATGGGTCATGGCCACAATCTTTAATCTTTTTTCGTCAAATCAGAACCTTGTCACCCAGATATCTACAAACCTGCTTTTTCGATTTACTTTGTGTTCAACATACCGGATGCAAGTATTAATTCCTAGGCTGCATCAATTTTTCAGAAAGTTCGGGAAAATATTCGGGTCATCGCGGCCATCTTTAATCTTTTTTCGTCAAATTAGGACCTAGTCACTCTGACACCTTTAAAGCCGCTTACCCGATATACTCAATATTTAAAATGCTGCATGATAGTATTAATTTCTAGCTTGCATCAATTTTTCAAAAAGTTTGGAAAAATATCCGGGTCATGGCGGCCATCTTTAATCTTTTTTTTGTCAAATTACGACCTTGTCGCCCTGATAACTCAAAGCCGCTTATCCAATATACTCAATATTCAACATACTGCATAGCAGTATTAAATCGTAGACTGCATCAATTTTTCAGAAAGTCGGGAAATATCTTTATTTTTTTTTGTCAAATTAGAACCTTGTCACCTGATAACTTCTAAGTCGCTTAACCGATACACTCAATATTCAGTGTACTGCATGCTAGTATTAATTCCTAGACTGCATCAATTTTGCAGAAAGTTTTGGAAAATATCCGAGTCTTGGCGGCCTTCCTAAACTTTTGCGGTCAAAATAGCACCTGGTCAGCCTAAAGCTGCTAGCCTCTGCCTCATAATATTACTTGATAATTAAGCAGCCCTCGCCGAGGCGGGCTGCTTACTGTATTCCACACAGTCCGCGCCTCCGCCGCCGCCGCAGTTTTTTGTTTTCAAGATAACCACTAATCTATCAACTTCTGCTTCCTCATGCTTCCACTAATCTATCAACTTCTGCTTCCTCATGCTTCAAATAGCCATCACATACCACTGGGGAATTTTTTTGGTGACTTTTTGATCCCCATATCATCAACCCTTTAATTACTATGGCCACTAACGAAGAAATGCTCGTTAGCGCATTTCAAGAAAAAGTTGCCATTAGATCTTTTAATTTGGCAAATATGTTCAGCTATGTAAGCCAATGAACTGATTAATTTTTAGGATCAAACAATTTTAAAATAGTGGTCGAGTGACAACGGAGGGCTGCTTTCGTGTTCGTTTCCGAACAACTCTTTCTAGTTACATGTATAAATTGATTTTCTAGTAAAATTATGTTTGTGGTTTGTGGGTGTTTTACATGGTAAACACTTACTTCTAGTTATAAATATTTTTACCACTACAGTGCGGGCATCGACTTTAGACGTCAGAATCTGACGTCTACAGATTCTGGCGTTTTAAGTCTATCCCCGCACTGTAAGGGTTAAAATTTAAATTAGAAAACTTTGAGGGTAAAGGGTTAATAATTGGTTGTCTTATTGTATTACGCCCTGTTATATTTCCTTGAGTTAACAATAAGTGCCAGGGAAAAAGTTGTTTTAAAAAAATTGACTAGCAATTTTCTCTTTAAAGTTGAAACTTGTTAGGCATTTTTATTATTGATGTGTAAATATTTTGCTAATCAATTACACATTTGATTAGCAAGTGGGCAGAATTGCATAGCATTTTAATATGCGATACTGAACAAATTTTTCCCTGAGTGCTTTCGCTGGGATTGTCAAATTATGCATTCGTAGGTGAGGCTATATATTCTAGTTAATATTACACTGTATATGTAAACATGACATCACACACACACATGTACATCAGTTAAAAAATTGTAACAGAGACTGATAGTATGATGTACCACAAACAATATACAGCTAACACCATACCGGCCGTATAAAAAGCTATTTTATAGTCCATTTATATGACAGTGTTTAACCCTTAAACCACTAAATTAAATAATTTAAATTTTCACCCACTTGAAGTTGCGTCTCGCTACTGCGATCCAAACCTTTATGTGGGAGAAAATTCCTTATATTTGTTTTAAGTTGAGACCAAACATTATGTTTAAACACTCATTTCATTCTCAATAACAATGATTTGAACAGAACGGTGTAAGAGTTAAATTTTAGACATTGTTCAGTATTATAACCAGCTCATTAGTAAAATTCTACCAAATAATGATGTCAAACAATTGAGACTGTTAGGTATAAAACGCATTGTATCAAATGCTACATTTTTAACACTGACAAGAATATGCTGCCCTACAGATTTTATTATCTTTACAATTCGATTTGATGGCGATTTCCTCAAAAATAAAAAATGTTGCAGAACGGTTAATGGCACGTTAGACAATATGATTTCTTCTCCTTGGCTTAAAATTGATATTACTGACTGCTGAAAAATATAGTCCTCTGCTCAAAGTTGAGTTTTCCAGCGATAATCTGAACCATTTGTCTTTTTTATTTTAATTTTAATAGGTTGAAATTAGAGCTAATTACCAGTCCCTGCATTGATTAGATGTGTATGATCTCTGGTAACAGAAAGTTTCTGAAATTGAACACTGAAGAAGAAAAAAATATGGCCGAAATTTAATTTCCTATGATCATATTAATATACTATATAATTGTAACATTTTTGGCTAATTTTATAATGATAGTAACAATTTGAAATTCAGGGAAGTCAGGGAATTTCAGATATTAGTCTAGTACAGTAGAATTCTAGCACAGATGGATAATTGAAAAAAAGAAGTATCTCATCTCTCTTAAATGTTATTTAAAAAGATGTTCATTTTTTTATTTTTACAAAATGTATTTATTTGTGCTTAGTAAGTTTTCTTGTTATGAAAATCAAAAAATAATTTTTCTCGAGACAATTGATTTGTGAAGATAACCCTTTCTGTTCTTTATTAAACAATTGTAAAATGTTGATTCAGGTTTAGATCCCGATGTAAACCCTGATGAAGAAGAAGAGAAACAAAGACTGATCAATCAAGTGCTGGAATTACAAAATACTCTGGATGGTATTTTCTTTTCTCATATGATTGAAATCTTTTTCCTCTCGATAAAATGTTAATTTATTATCTTATAACTTGGAGATTTTAAAAGCATGTCTTACTGGATTCTATTTATTCTATAGCTCACATTTATAGCCCTCAAACCAATTTTTATTGAAGGCTATAAGGCTATTTAATCATCCCCGATACTATCAGGATGCCTTTAGTGTCTGCATTTTTCCAGCGCCGCCACAGTGAGGATACCCACAAATAAATTTAGCTAGCCGATAGCCACCTAAAAGCTTGTTAACGCGATATGCTATTAACAATTGGTTGGATCACATTCACATTTGGTGTGGTGGTTTTCTAGTTATTTCTCATGATAGATTAACATTTGGGAGGAATACATTGAAAACAATAAGCCAAGGGTGAAGTTACGGCTCTGACCTTGCTTTACTTGTCGGCGGCCTTCGACACAATTGACCATGCTACATTAACAGATAGACTTTCTGATTGGTATGGATTATCTGGCCAGGCTCAAATTTGGTTTTCTTATTTGCAAAATAGGCACCAATCAGTAAAAATTAAAGACACTAAGATAAAGTCACACTCTCATATGGAGTTCCACTGTGCTCTGTGCTGGGACCAGTGCTTTTTACCTTATATACTACACCACTTAATGCTATTATATCTAGTTTTAACATAAACCACCATCTTTATGCCGATGATACTCAAATGTACATGTCTTATCAGTTTCAAAAGCTACGGAATCTCTTGAGAAGTTGCAACAGTGTTTAATGGGTGTGTCAGCCTGGATGACAGGGTCTAAGCTGAAGCCTAATCCAAGAAGGCAGAATTTCTTCTTATTGGGACCAAACTTCTGCGAGAAAAATTCTTGCATAATTTCTTATGCTTAATTTTAGGTCAAATCCATCTGCATCAGCCAAAAATCTTGGTGTAGTATTTGACAGTAGCCTGAGTTTCAGAAAACACATATCCCAAACATGTAGCGCATGCTTTTATCATATATGTGACCTGCGTCGAATTTGAAAAAGCCTGTCTTTAGATCTTGCCAAGTAAATTGCAGTGGCACTCGTCAGTAGCAAGTTTGATTATTGCAACTCACTTTTTCACAATATGCCGGGAAAGGATATTTCTAGATTACAACGCGTTCAGAACTGTCTTTCAAGAGTGGTAACCAAGGCCCCATAATTTAGTTGCCCGTTCCTATTCTAAAGCGATTACATTGGCTTCCTGTCAAGTTTCGCATTAATTTTTAAATATGTGCAATAACTTTCCGAACCCTAGAAGACAACCAACCGGCATATCTGGTTGCCTTACTCGTTCGGCCGAGATGCTCAAAATATTTACGCTACACAAATTCAAATAGATTTGTTGTTCCTCGTATAAAAACTAAGACTGGGTCAAAAGCTTTCTCTATATCTGGCCCAGCCTTATGGAACGCCCCGCCTATGCCCGAACGTAATGCCGAAACAATTTTAACATTCAGGAAATTACTTAAATCTCACCTATTTCATCCAGCTTTCCCTCCCTAGCTCCTCTGTAGTCCGGCTCCCTGTTGACAAACCTACTTTGGCCTCGACTATGACACAATATCACTATAAGGATTTGTGCGCCTCTGAGCTCGGTCCGCTGAGGATTTAGGCGCTATAGAAGTTTTATTGATTGATTGATTGATTGAATGGCAAACATCATTAGGGGACCTTTTTTCACAATTTTTTTTTTTGATCTAATCCATGAAACATGTAAAAGGGCATGTTCCAAGATGGTCACCCAAAAAACCTTGTGAGCACGACATCTTCTGAACTTTCCGTTGGATTGCATTCAAATGTGACATGGTATTTCTCATGCCTTTTGGAAACACAATAACCCTTCCAATGCTGGATTATTTTTGTACAAACCATGAAAAACAAAGTTTTTATTTCAAATCTCAGTTATCTCTTTCTGATTCATTTGAATACCTATGTTGTGGGTATGGCGGCTATGCGACCATTATAAATATTTTAATTCAGATTCGTCAGATTCTGACGGTCCCCATGCTGAAAGGGTTAAAAACGAAATGCTGGGCATTACGTAACCATGTTGAATTTTGTAAATAGAAAAAACACTATTTTCATTCATTACCTCATTGTCTATGAGTATGGAATATTAAATTTTTAGTTCTCTGCTACAGTTTGTGTACTGTAAAAGCAAATACAACTGATGTCACAGTTAAGAAATAGATTGATACATAGCAATGCTATTTTAATTTCAGATTTATCGCAGCGAGTGGATTCTGTGAAGGAAGAGAACCTTAAACTAAAATCTGAAAACCAGGTATTAGGACAATATATAGAGAATCTCATGGCAGCAAGCAGTGTCTTCCAATCAACTTCTCCAAAGACAAAGAAAAAGTAAGCAAACCGTGTATGAATTGCCATCCATGTCATAATCTGGTGGTTTGTACAGCAATTCATGCCATAATTTGGTGGTATGTACTGCAATCCATGCTATAATCAGTTGGTATGTATTGCAATCCATGCCATAATCTTGTCCTATGTACTGTAATAAAAAAAACAATTTTACATATTTAGTTGTAAGGTGCTAAGATCCATTTAATGTGATTTAGCGCTATAGAACAGTCATAAATAATAAATAAATAATAATGCATGCCCATAATCAGGTGATATGTAGGCCTACTGAAATCCATGCCATTTAATTGGATTTAGCGCTATAGAAGAGTCGTAAATAATAAATAAATAATAATCCATGGCCATAATCAGGTGCAATGTGCTGCAATCCACGCCATAATCAGGTGGTATGTAGGCCTACAGCAATCCATGTCATAATCTTGTGGTATGTATTGCAATCCATGCCATAATCTTGTGGTATGTATTGCAATCCATGCCATAATATGGTGGTATGTATTGCGATCCATGCCATAATATGGTGGTATGTATTGCAATCCATGCCATAATATGGTGGTATGTATTGCAATCCATGCCATAATATAGTAGTATGTTCTGCAATCCATGCCATTAGCAGGTGGTATGTACTGCAATCCATACCCTAGTTAGGTGGTATGTACTGCAATCCATGCCATAATCTGGTGGTATGTACTGCAATTTATACCATAGTTAGGTGGTAGGTACTGCAATCCATGCCATAATCTGGTGGTATGTACTGCAATTTATACCATAGTTAGGTGGTATGTACTGCAATCAATACCATAATCTGGCCAGTATGTATTTGTACACAACATTAATCAGGTGATAGGTAGACCTACTGCTATCCATGCCATAATCAGGTGTTGTGTACAATCTGGTTGTATGAATGGCAATCTATCCCATAATCTGGTGGTATGTACTGCAATCCTTATAATCATGTGATATTTATTGCAGTCCACACTATAATGTATGTAGTGTAATAGATCAGGTGATAGTAATTTAGGCTGCTAACTTCTGCTTCGAAGACTTATGTAATATGGTGTAAAAACAATACAGAACAGCAGTCATATAAATGCTCAGCAGCACCAATTTCCTTACCCTGATGACATCCCAAGACTCTGACACAGAAACCTCCATTTTGAAATACATGTAGATTAGTTCTAATACGATCACTAGATGTCGCCAGCTGAAAAAGACCTAGTTTTAATAACCACTCAAAAAATTTATCTCAGTTTCATGACACCCTAAGTGTCGTTTTTACACAGCTTGCTGTGAACATTTAATTGGCGGTCAGTGTGACCAGGTCTGCAGCGAAGCGAGTTTGGCAGACTGGTCATGCCGTGTACCATTTCCCATGATCAAACAAATGTTCGCTTTAATTATACAGCAACAAAACAAAATTATTCATAACAGGTAATCATTGATAACAATTTATAGTGTACTATGAGTGGACCAGTGTCTACCATATACTTCACTCCAGAGGCTCTGTTATGATTGCTTTGGCAGACTATTAAGTTCTACAACAATACATTCTGCAATATATTTTTGTTTTTTCCAGGAATACTGCAGGGAAGAAGAAGAGTGCCCAGTAGACTCGGCGAGCAGTGTGAAGTGAATTCTCTGAAAACGATGATGTTGTAGAAGTTGCTTGTATGTGACTGTTGTTCGGGCTGGTTATGTAGTATGGTTATTATGTCCACATGGTGCATCTGGTGTGTACCGAATGATAGCACAAGCCTGCACCATATTATGCAAGCCGATTTATTTATTAACCATATTATATCATGTATCACTCTTGAGAAAGCTGTCAACATTTTAATGTATGATGAAAGGTTGAGTGTTTGAATGGTTATGTGTATTAGGTCTACTTGTGTTTGCTGAGTTTTCTAACACTAGAGTGATAACCCACCCCCCCCCCCCCCTCCCCCTAATACATGTCGGAGAAACTAATTGCCCAGTTTGTAATCAATGCTGCATGTTTTTATTCATTTGACAACAAATGCCTTAAAGTGTATTTTGAATCACCAAGATCAACAGAACGGTAAAAATGACAAGACTTGGCTGTCAATTAAATAATTGATGTTACAACTTATTGTTAAGCATGCCCTTTGAAGGTGTATTTTTTAGATGAGAAATACACAAAAGTTGTCCATTTAATTTAAAAAAGACTTCTGTTGAAAACCATCAATCTGTTTGTTGTTGTTTTTTTTAGTAAACTTTCAACATAATATAATCTGACATTTTTTGTGTTACTATTGACAAACATAATATACTTTCATTATCTAAGATTCTACACCATAAGGTTTGTGTTTAACAAGTTAAGAAACAAAGTGTTGTTTTTGTATGCCCATCTCTGTTTGTACATTCACTATGATATTCTAGTCAATATGTGAAGGATAATGTGGTAATATTCCCAGCAACCAGGACACATCAGCCCAGCCTTGAGGCAACACTGTGACCAACGTCTAAAGAGATTAATTTAAAGTGCTACATTATGTTATTTAAGTGTGTACCCACTTGAACTTGAAGTGGGGAAAAATTAATTACACAAATTATGTACAATTTTAATCAAGCCATATGACTATCTTGCAAAATGAACACTTATTCCTCCTAATAATTTTCTAGTTTTATCCCTTTAAACTCTCATGATGCCTCAAAGCATCATTTTTCATCTCTGAAGAATAACTTAATTTTTTATGGAACTCTTTTATTAAAAACAATACCTTTTTTTCATTTGCCACTTTTTTCAAGTGATCATCCACTACAAGTTGAGCGACAGGAATTCGCTGCTTGTATTGGATGAAGATGACAATGGTAAATTCAGGCTTGAAAGGCTTGAGGACAAACTAGATATAGACGTGATTTGCACTTTATGTCTTAACATTGTGTAATGGTCGTGGAGTGTCTTACTCAGCAAACGAGAGAGACGTTGAACCATTTGCTTATTTTATGTTGGACCAGCTTCACAGACGGTGGACCAACAGTTTTGCTGGGAATGTTTCTTAAGCGGTGATCTCTACAGTGTTCTATGTCTCTACAGAATACACTGATATTCTTCATCTATTCTTCATCTACTCTTCATCTAATTGTTCAATGACTATGTTTATGTTTTTCATTATTGTTTTCACCAAGTTATGAATTATCCGGTAAGATCTTCCATAAAGAAGGCATACTACTTGTACGAGCTCTGTGTTTGAAATATCTGATTTCATAGAATAACTTAAGTGTTTTGAGAGAATTAGCGATGTTGAATATTTTTATGGCATGTGCCTCCTGGATATTGTAGAAAATTAATGTTATTTTCTTACACTGATTGTGAGTGAGACCATATTAAAATGGATTCTACACTATAAGTGGCAGACATTTTGCCAAGATATATATACACTGCTCTAAGCTAGGTAGAATAATGTTACTTCTTGTGACATATATATCCCATGGGATCGTTTGATTAGAATAGACAGCCTTTCCCAACTTAGGCCTGACAAACATCTGTCCCTATAGTAATGCAGTGTGGGGTACCCGAAGAAAAATACTAGATCTATATTCACTAAAATGCCGTTATAGTTACTTTTCACAGATCACCAGTAGTGTGAAACGTAGGCCTAGAACAGATGGTACAAACGATATGTTTTGTTCCAGAATAAAAGTGCAATTTGTACATTAGTAATATATCATTTCATCATTTTATATCATTTCATTTTGTATATTAAACCAGAATAAATGCTTACATGTACTTTCTTTGTCTAATTAATATTCACAATTTTCAAATGATGGGTGCGAAATTAACAGCTTGGTTACAGTCCAGCGATTTTGATTGAAAATGGCGCGTAATTTTTAGCTGAAAAAAGGAATGATTTCATGCTATTTAGAAGGTTCGTGACCTATCTCTGCAAACACAAAGCATTTGTATAACATTTGTACGACATCGGCCCGACGTCTTCGACGTTGGCCCAACATTGTACAAATATTATAGAAGTAGGATCCCAGTAGCCGATAGGATTCCATGAAATCACGATGACTGGAGTTCCCCTGGGTGACATGATGGTCTCCTGTAGTCCGTCGGGAGATTGCAGATAGAGAGACACGGCGCCAACGCTACCCAGCAAACACGAGATATTGACCCAATGCTTGTCCACCATCTACGACACTGACCCAACATTGAATCAACGTCTCGTGTTTGCTGGGTAGACATCTCACCCGTCCTAACTTGTGTGCACTCCGGACCGGGCAAATTTTAAACATGTGTAATAGCTCGGGTCATCGATACTAACACCGAGTCGGGCGGGGGCCCTGGTGCAGTAGTTAAAGCTGCTTGCTTAGAAAGTCTGGGATCACGGGTTTGAATTCAAGTTTCAAAGAAACAAAATGTTTCTTCCCCGCTCACATGTAAAGATTAAAGGTGTGGTCAAAATTCGCGGGACAAGGATCCCCCAGAATGCAATAGTCCCCGTGGGTAGGCCAAGGCCCTATTCCATAATAATACTAAATATGCGTTTCATACCAAAGCCTCATTAAGAGCAAGTTCTCAAATCACAGCAAGTTAATATTGAGCGACATCTATGAGTTAATAATTCAAAGCCCTTGCCCATACTTGGTCGCTTGCTTGGAAACTACCTGAACCCAAGCTTGTATTGACATCCAGTAAACACAAAACATTTGTATGACTTTATGCAATGTTGGACCAACGTCGAAGATGTTTGGCCGACGTTGTATAAATGTTATACAAATGTCTTGTGCTTGCTGGGCAGGAGGACATTCTCTCAAACGTTGTACATTTATCCAATGTTGGTTCAATGTAACATTAAAACAGCATTGGATCAATGTCTCCTTCAAGGAGTATCTTGTAATCAGTTCAGTCGCTATATTAATGCCGTCAATCTGTACTCAAAAGGCTACTGTCGGCCTACACTAGACCGTCCCAGGCATGCACATTTTGCAGTTGGATGATTCTTTAAATCAGGGTTCCCATTCACATTGGAAATCAGGGAAAAACTGGAAAAGTGAGATCATCTTTTCCAGTCGGGGAAAAATCATGGAATTTGACAAAATTTCAGGAAAAATCGGTGTTTTTTATTATTTACAAAATATAAATAAAATCTGCATTCACATTTCTTTTTAATAATTGTGTACATTTCATCTTCTACATGTTCTATAACGTACATGTAGGGGAGAGGCGGGTTAGTTGAGCCACTTTTTACAATATTTTGTCTGGTGTTTTCCCAGTTGATCGCAGAATGTTTGGGATAGTTTTAAAACATGGCTATATATTATATATCCAACATCAATGAAAGATAAAAAGAACAAATTAAAAAAAAGTTATGGATGCACAACTGAGAATGGTGAATGTGGTTCAATTAACCCGCTGTCAGTCTTTTCCAATAGCGTCGGACCGACCGGACATGTCAGGTAAAATTGAGTTAGGTCCGACAAAATACCCAGCTACATCTGACCTACAATCCGGTTATTTTTTTGGTCAGTTTTTTTTTCGTTTTTTTGGTCTCACAGGGTAAGAAACGGCCATTGACAACATACTGTCTGGTGAATTTGTTTTGGTCTGGTAAAAGTTTCAAGTTTACAGGACCTACTGTCCAGTGAAATTTTGAGCTTATTGGGAAAGACTGCGCTGTATGGGGTAAGTTGTGCCAAGCAAGGGGGTAGGTTGATCACCTATGGTAAAAATTCACAATTGACAAATGTACATGCCAAAATGTTATTTTTGGTCCAGAAAATGCAAAAATAAAAAAATTAACACTTCTGTACATCACATAAGGGTAAAATTTGTTGACAAATCTCTTCCAAGTCCCAAGTGATACAATCGGCATTATAACCTGTATTGATGCATAGATCATTGTTTTCTATTTATTAAGAAGATATATACTATTATTATGTGTCTTTATTATATTGACCTATTATATAATGTCATTTGTTACACTATATCACATTCTATATTAATATATTATATTCCCACCGGGGTATGATGAGCCATGTCGAGTGGGGTTAGTTGATCCACATTTTGTAATAATGTATTTATCTACTGGGGTAAAATGAGCCATGAATGGGGTTAATTGAGCCTGTTGATCAACTTACTCCATCTTATTTGGTTCAACTTAGGCCTACCCCACAACTGCCATATTGTATAAAATGTAAAATTTTGTGACATTTCAATGATCCAAGTTGAGTGTTACATTGACATAGGCTATCTTTATTTTTTTGCCTGATGAACAAGAATTTACAGAATCCCTATTGCTTTCGTGATATTAATGCAAACATTATAATATCTGAATTCTACTGACTACAGCGAAAAATGCATTTTTGAACCAGAAAACTCCCTACCTGCAAAATGATCTGTGCTCACAACGTGGCCATGTAAGTAATATCACAGTTAATCACCAGGTGGTGTTGAAACTTTCTTAAAATTCCATGTGTAGAAATGCGAGGGGGTGGATCAACTAATCATGGGGCTCAACTAACCCGACTCTCCCCTACATAATATAGGCCTATGTAATTGATGTAGTAGTAGCCTATACGAAGTCACAACAACATTTACATTAAAGGAATTGTCATAGGTACAATACTTGGGACTTGCATTTACAGGGATATGACAGCATCCGTTGCGCTCCACAAAGATGTAATTGCTGCTGTATTTATACTCTCTTATATAATATTTGCCCAGTGACACATCTGGAACAGGTAATTTTTTAATATGGGTACGTGGCTACAGAGGTTCAGCAAATATTTCCAACAAAAAATGTCTCATATGGCTTTCAGACGTAGAGAGGTGCAGCCTTCTCCATGAATCCGCCACTGTTGGTTTCAAATACATTTTTATGTAGACTACTAGTTGTAACTGTATTTACAGCATGCTAGTGATATAAATAAACAAGCTGGGCACTGACTGCAATAAATTTCTGTAAAATTAAAGACTAAAACCCTAAGTGCCCTTAATTCTTCATTGTGAACTGTTACTAAAAGGGCGTTAAGATCGAAATTTTCAAAATTATTTTCTATGAGATTTCATATTTAAACTGAAATATTTTTTAAAATATCCTTATTACTTTTGATTTTATAAGATTTTAAACTTGTCAATTTTAGTTATGTAATCATTTAAATTAAGTCAAAATTAATTATAGCCATTTTGCCTGTATGTATTTTTTCAGCTAGAGGGCCACCATTCAATTACCAAGAAGGTCGGGGGGCTGGAGTATTTTTTAAATAAATATTTTCGTCTAAATTACCGTGAAATATATAATTGTCTGAAGGACATGTTGTGAATCAATATTGAGTGGCCCTTAGCAAATTTTGAGTCTCACTTAGCTCGGCATCATTAAAGGACCATTTAATTTGCGAGGACCTCCAGATCAATGCTGAGCCTAGTTTGGGATTCAACTTTGTATACCAAAAAAAAATGAGAAACAGAAATAACTATTTTGCTTGAGGCTGAGTGTGAAAAAATAAAATTCTGCAGATATGAAATGAAATAAATAATTTGTCCAATTCAAAGTTCTGTAGTTGCGTTAGAGTTTTGCACTATCATCATGCAAACTCAAATGGGTATCTGTTGTAGGCCTACAGGTGTAAGGCATTAAAAGGTTGCAACTAGATAAGCCTACTATACGTGCCTACTATAAGCTCATACTTCTGAATGCAAAATTCATACATTGTGAGCTGTATATCCTCATACCTGCAAACGCATATTATAATTTTGGTAAAATAAAAAGTATTCAATAACAAAAATTATGATAAAATTAAATCAGGGAATTTTGATCAGGCTCATGGAAAAATCAGGGGAATTTACGTTCAGAATGGGAACCCTGTAAATATTATGTGGAGCCTCTGTGACCGGGAGATATTGAGCTCGGCGTCAGACTGCTAGAGCTTGACTTCTGTGTCTGGAGAACAGTGTCATCTCGCCATCCTCATGAGGTTTCCCTGGGCCAACTTAACCTACATGTGCACAAAGGTGGCCTAAAACCCCATTCATTTTATTTACTACTATACTTACTCAAGCTATAGCTATAGGTCTGTAGACCTGTTTCCTGCTGCCGAGCTCCAATAGAGCGTACATCTATGTGATAACACAGCAGGTCAAAGAGCAGACCCATATACCAGAGCCTGGAAATACCACAGGTTCTTGAGAAAATGATAATTAACCCACCTATACCTCGATAATCATCACTTCAGTTTTAACACTCCTCCCAGTGAGGAATGCCAACCTCCAAACGAAAATTAAAACTTAAAAAAAACCCCTGGAAATTAACCCTACTCAACACGACAACCACAAATCTCATATTCAGCTACAGCTTGTTATTTGTTAATCTTTTTCAGATGAGCATCACATGCACCCAAGTGTAGGTATATCCCAGCAAACATTCAGGTGATGGGCCAGTATCGTTTTCTTACTGGCATGTAACGTTCGTACAGTTAATGTCAATATGGTAATGGCCCAGTAATGGTGCGGTTCATCACAACCATAATTGCTGGTAACGGTAGTGGGCCAGTACTGGTACAGTACGTCACAGCCATAATGTTAGGGGCACATATATGGCCCTAATTACGGTACCGGCCCTGTACAGTTGCGGTAACTGGAACCAGTTTCATATTTTTTATCACCAGGTGTCTCTCATATTTGACAACAGACGCCCCCTAGTGATTAACCATCTTGCTGAGATTTTTTACATGCTTGCTGAGAGGAAACACGTTTTTTACAATTCTACATATTTTTATCAGTTTTTCACTCGTTACTCCACATACTACTGAAGGTAAGTTTGAATTGTATTACTAAGGGTATAAAGAAAAGAAATATGTATGTTTAGATTATGCCATACTTAAGAGAAAGCATCATTTTCGTTGCGAATTTTTGTATTGTGAGCGATAATAAGACAATTTGGATGTATATAGAACTAGAACAGCTGTTTATTTTGAACAATTTATTAGCCCTAGCTGTGGCTGCTAATCGCAAAGTACAGGTTTCATTCACAGATTGAAATACATTATAAGGATTTAAGTGTCAGTCTTGCTACATCTTGGCTATGAATGTATTTTTTATTTTTTTAATATATGCCCTGGTCTATAATTATAAACCTGCTTTTAATCTATTATAATTGTATGAATTAACACATCATGTTTGATTGTAGATGCCGTGATGAAGAATAGTCTGCTTTCTGAAGCCAGGCCTTGAAGCTATACACCGAGAAGAATGTAAATATAGTGAGGATAATGCTGTGGCTAATTAATACACGTACCTGGCCGCTATGGAGGCTAAAAGGGAACACATGTCTGGAGATCCAGTTGTGACAGACTGATGTCTGGCTAGTAAACACAAGATACTAAACCAATGTTGGCTCAATGCTTAGCTAGCCCAGCTAATTTGCAGAAGATGGACCAATATTTACTGGGTTTATGGATATTGTAGACAAGGACAGTACTGGCTCTCTGATTTTGATTCAAATTACACATTTTAATACTTGTAATTAAAATCACAAACAAGTGGTCATCCTAGGATTCATCTGCACTCAATGAGCTAACATTTCAAAAGATATCTTTCTCACAACATCGATACAGACCTCCACCTGCCAGACCCCTTAAGACCTCAGAGACTGTGGAAGAGGTGGATAGCCAAGAAACCACAGGAGAAAAAGATCAAGAATAAATTATAAAATAAAATACTTTCAGAAAATATTAATGTTGTTTTTATGTTTTTATCACCAGTTAGGGTCTACTGTGCCATTACAAACCCATTACATTTTCATAGCGGGCCTGTACAGGTATTGTACCGGCTTGTTTATGTTGCCATTACTTTGCCAGTACAAACCCTTTATGATTTCCTATAGGTCCAGTACAGGCATTGTATGGGCCATCTAATGGCAGCCAGTACAATGCCACTACGAAACCAGAACGTTTTTTTTCTAATGGGCTTGTACTGGCCCAGTAATGGCACCTTACCATCCCGGTACCGTTTACCAGTACTGGGCCGGTTAATCCCCAGTGTGCAGATCGTTACTGGGCCTGTACAGAACAACGTTATGAGACTGTACTGGGCCACTACTGGCCCGGTACCAAATTGTTTGCTGGCCTATCATGACCTCGCATAATTTTGTCTTCATGCAATTATACACCCAATGTCAGTAACACCGGTATACCAACACTGACTTTCCCAGGAACAATTGAAGGGGTCACGTATCATAGGCCTACACCAAAAGTAGGTCCCTACAAATAAATTCCAATTAATCTTATTGAGAGAGTTTCAGAGAACCAAACACAAATATAACAAAATATTAAAAGCACAAAAGTAAAGCAAAAGAGAAAAAACTAAATTGTAGCAACATTAATCAAATTTCACACAAAAAACTTCCCAATCTCAATTAAATTGACAAAAGCTGTTATAAGAGGAATAAATAATAATCAAATAAGATCATAAATACAGTAGGCCTATGTTCCGAGGCTTGGTGCTGTACTGACTTAATGGAGTATATACTTCAGTGACTAATTGGGCTGCAAGTCCTACGAATCCTGGAGAAACGGCTCGATGAAGAAACAGCGGGTGGTCATCGTGATCTGACAATTCGTCCACAAGGGGATAGGTCGTAACTGGGTCAACCACAACCCAGAGAGGGACATGGCGCAATGGTTAGAGCGTGGCGCTTTGCCGATGTCGTTGCTTGCTGTGCGGTTTCGAACCCCGCTGGGTGCAGGATTTTCAGCGAAATATCATGTTTCTCCCCTCTCAATCTTGGGACATTCTTTCAATATTGTGTCCTTGGGCAAGGCATTTCACCCTTAAATGCAGGATTGTATGCTCTCCGTGGAGTTGAAATTGTTCACGAATAAACAGGTCTAGGGCGTAAAATGTAAAATTCTGATGAGATGTTTTCAGACGTCTTGATATAAGACTATAAACCTGCACCTTTACCTTTATATAGCAACTGAAGGCAGCTATCAGTCAAATCCCGTTCAGAGGGGTCCGCTTCAACACTTGATGGGGCTGATACTCGGATAACATGCGAACGTTGGGTAGACGTTGGCCCAACGTATGTAGTAGCTGGGTTGGCCCAATGTTATTTAACAACCGTCAGCCTGACGTTGCTTGCCAACATATCATTCCAACGGCGTTCTGCTTGTTGGCGTGTTATGTTGGCCAAATTAATGTTTAATGTCGGCTCTTGGTGAAAACGTTTGCCCAACGTCGGTCTGACCTACAACAACCAATACAGTGCAAACCTTGGCTCAAATTTATCTTTGATAACTTGTGTGCCAATATGTTATCGTTGTCCTGTTTCATTGCTGTCAAGGCAACATATTTTATATTCCAAGCACCAATAATTTGTCCCAGCTTGAGTATATCATACAGTTTTACAGTGCTCAAATTATTTGGATTATACTAAATTAGTTCAGATTTTGACAAAACTTCAGGTCAGTCTATTTTATATGACAGTAAGATAATAACAATTAGGTACAAATTATATAACGACTATTGTTGTCACTAGCACCAGAGAAAATCCACCAGAGAAAAGCAAAGTTTTACAAACATGCAGCCTGAATTTATTCATAATTCATAATTAGAATTACAACATATAGGTCTAAAACAAAAAATGACATGTACATATATTTCAATTCAAATAAATTCAATACATTTTTGATCAAAATCAAGTCATGAATTGTGATTTCAATCCAGAACTTTATGTGGATAAAAATGTAATCAAAAGCGTATTTATCATTTTACAACAAACATATCAGAGGTCAATAGTTTCAAAGTGAAACAATAAAAAACATGATTTTAAGCATTATTAAAAATTGCACTTGGGCTATGGTGTTGCTTTTTCCCACTTACGTCTCTGTATTTCTTTGTCAGCCGAATGTTTTAATCCTCTTTTGGCGTCTTTGATGGGTTTGATCTAATATGTATATTTGAATGGCTTATGTAACAAAATTTTAGGTAAATGCGGGAATTATCTCAGTATGTGGAGTTTTATTTTTACCAATTTGACACATGGGTCAATGTATTTTGTTTACAATGCTGAGATCTGAAAAAGGTAAGAAAAAAAATCCTTTTCGAAACAAAAAAAGAGCAGTCCCAATTAGGTACGGTAGTTATATATGCCAATCCATTATTAGGGCATGTTTAGCCTACACTTTAAAGGAACATAAATTGAAGCACGCTGAATTAAATTCTTAAGCATATCAGGAAACTAATATTATAATAATATGGCATTAAAATGCCAATACTAATATATTTTTTATAAAAAGCATGTTGTTGTAAAAACAATGTATGTCTTCAACCGTTGACCATGCTGTGCGTGCGGGTGGGCGTACATTGTGTATTTATTGCTAAATCATGATGACCCTCATACCGGTACTTTAATTGGTAATCTACCTGTTTCACGAAATAATAATAATAATAATAATTCCAACAAACACGAGAAGTTGGGGCAAGGTTGGTTTGATGTCGTATTCGATGGCCCAGCACACAGCATTGGCTTGACGTCTCCTAATTACTGGGTATACACCTACCGGTCAATGCATGCAGCTCTAGCAAAACATATTGCATTTAGATCAGTGGATACATTTTCTCAAACAAATGTATATATATGTGTATGACGTCTAATTGATTTTATTTTTTGTGTGACTGATAAATAATATTTTGGAACTGGTAATTTTGTATGACCTCAGCTGACTTCCTAGTGTCTTTTGATGATAACATTAGTTATTTTATGTCACATATCAGCATTGTGTGCCTCACATTGAACATTTTGAGTTGTCACATGGCATACATCAAAATAATCCTAACTATTATACATGTGTCATTAATATAAATGATCTTAAATGACCTGGAGTGGCCCCTCAATAACCTGCAGTTACAATATGGGTTATTTTAATGTCTTATATATTGGCATTTGGTACATCACACTGAAGATTTGAGTGGTCACAAGACAATAAAACAAAATTACCTCCGATATGGCAATTTGTTTAATAACCTTAAGGCCTAAATGTACTTCATGACCTTAATATGACCTTGACCTAACCCCACCCCAAATAGGAATAAAATGCAGACATTTGTACTGAAAGAGAACAATATCTTACATCTTACTTTTGCAAAAAAATGTCATCCTAATAACCCAAAGATTGTAACAAAATGCATACCGGTAGGCCTACTGAATACTATCACAGTTGTAATTGTATAGCTCTTTATTAGGTTGGACAATTTTAAGTCATCATACATACCGGTAACTAAAACTAAAAGTATAAAAAATGTGTATATTGAAGGAAGAGCTATTATCATGTATTCTGCATTATGACTATAACTAGGCCTACATAGGAGAGATTAAACCAAGAGAATAACAACTAGAATTGGGTTAAAATTAAAATACAAAAAAAATAAATAAGAATGTAACTGTTGAATAACGTTAGAAAAATAAAATTAATCTTCACAAATAGTATATACCGGTAGGCTTCATAATGATTAATGAATTAGGTGCGAAACGTCTTTCTTTGTGTAGAGGGGACGACGAAACGTCTTTCCTAATTATGAAAATGGACGGCAATCTTGACAAATATTAAATGCTGATTTAAAATTAAGGTGCGAAACGTCTTTTTTAAAAATCAAGAGAGGTCGAAACGTCTTTCCTAATAATGAAAAGGGTACGAAAAATCTTTCCAAATTATGACTAGGGGGCGAAAAGTCTTTCTGAAATATAGTTGGGGTTGAGAAACGTCTTTCTAAAATATGACCATGTATGCGAACGTACTAATAATTATGCCTACTTAGGCCTATAGGTGGAGGCGAAACGTGGACCTTTCCTAAGTATGATGTGGGAGCAAAACGTCTCACTAAATAATGGTGAGAATTGACTATATGGTCATTGGTGCGAAACGTCTGTGCGGCCTACCCTTAGATTATAGGTAAACTGATCACGTGACCACCATTGGACAGCCTCTTTTTAATAGGTGCACGAAGGTACGTGTTGGCCAACACCAATCTGTACCAAATTCAGGTGTAGGACAGATACAGATACATAAAGTGCTGCACTTCACAGAGCTGACAACGGTGGTACGCCAAGCGTAGTCCCATCGTGGCTAAAAACAGAACTTAAAACTGAAGGTTTCACCAGATGGCCCAGTTAAGTACAGCGCTCCCCCGCTGTTGCCCCCAGTTAATAATGCCAACCCCGCCTGATGCCAAGTGTTGGAACAGATTTCCGCCAATGATAATTACCGCCCTATAACACCATCCGCTGTATTCACCATCCACCAATGGTTTTGAATTCCCAATGTCACTTTTGTCATATGTTTTCCCCCGATCGTATTGCCAACAGGTCTAATTTATCAGACATCGTTACTGTTAAATAAACACTCTTGGCTGATCAACAATCGCCGCCTCTAGGCCGACTGCGACTCATTGCACACAAACGTCAGTGGGCACCTATAGGCGTTCACAAGCTCGGGATAGTGTGACGAAAATAAAACTGGGTAGGTGGGACCTATAATTAGGGAATGCCACAGAACATGTTTATCAATAGGCCTACAAACTTGAAAGTGACCTGTTTATATCAGCAAACAAAAGCAGATATAGCCCAACGTTCGTCTATTTAATTTTCGGCATGCACATTGATCAACCATTGAACCAACGTCTGACTCTCTGTTGTAGCATAGCAAAACGATGTAAATCATATAAGTTGCTTCTAATTGTGTGAGTAGGCCTATATCAATTTACCAATGAGTGATGAAGCGATAATTTACAATAAATAATAACTCCTTAGGTACGAGATCCATTGCTGGTACAATGTTGGGCTGGAGTTGCAAACACTCCTTGGACAACAACATTATTTTACGCATAGAATTTGGCCCAGTGCGGACGCTCGATGTATTATAAGAAAAGTTTTAGAATTCATTTAATTTTAAAAAAAATCAATTTTTTTGAGTTTCTTTTCAAATTCTAAAAAAATAGATTTAAAAAAAAAAAAATAATAATAATAATTTTTGGAACAAATTAGATTGAAAAAAATAGTTTTTCTTTAATTTATTGAATTTTGCCAAAAAAAAATTTCAATTTTTTTTCGAATTTTGAAAAAAAGAGATTCTTGAAAAAAAATAATGATTTTTTTATTTCTGGAACAAATTAGATTTAAAAATTTTAAAGGAAGTTTTTGAATTGATTGAATTTTAATTTTTTTTTTTTTGAATTTTTTGAATTTTTTTTCGATTTTTATTTTCGAATTCTGAAAAAAATAGATTTTTGAAAAAAAGAAAAAAAAATCGATTTCTGGAACAAATTGTATTTAAAAATTAAAATAAAAAAAAAATTAATTTATAGAATTTTGAAAAAAAATGATTTTTTTTCGATTTTTTTTTTCGATTTTTTTTTTATTTTGAAAAAAATAGATTTTTCTTTCTTAATTTTTTTTAATTTTTTAGAGCAAATTAGATTAGGAAAAGAATTGTTTTTTGAATTTATTGAATTTTTTTAAAAATATTTAAAAAAAATGGATTTTTTTTAATTCTAAAAAAAACTAAATTTTTGAAAAAAAAAAAATAATAATTTCTAGAACAAATTAGATTTTACAAATTTAATAATTTTTTTTTTAATTAAAGGGACCCCTTGGGATGAGACATTTTCAATGTTGTCAATTTTGAAACTTTAGATTATATGAAGCTATATAGCCTACTGATCTTAACTGAAAATACGAAAAAGTCAAAAAACAATTTTAAAGCACTGAAAAGAGTGAAATAGTTGTATTTCCAGGTCGTATATTGCCATGTAAACAAAACAAGTCAATATTCAGCACTTTAGATCACATATTCCCACGTATCAGGGGGTAAGATCAAACCAGTCACCGCTAATTGGTGTCTCATAGTCAGGACACGGGAGGACACACCTGCAGCACTGATTGTCTACCCAACGCTGGGCTGATGCCATCAGCATGTGGCCCAATGCTGTGAAAACATTCAATCGTCCTTCAGATATACAAATGGTTTGTTTGGGTTACTTCTGGTTTCATAGAAATGTTGATTAAAAATATTTGTAAAAATATAAAAATTCTGAAAAAAATAAAAACATGATCCGTGGGATACACTACTTCAGTACGGAACTAAAAACGAAAATTGATGTCATCCCAAGGGGCTGCTTCAATATATTTGAATTTTTTTTTCTTTTTTTTTTCTTTCTTTTTTAAATTCTGAAATTCTGGAAATAAGTTTTTAAATATAATAAATTAATAAATTTTTTTTAATTTTTTTTCTCGAGTATTTTAAAAAAAAAAACATTTTTAAATTTTTTTCGATTTCTGGAACAAATCAAATTTAAAAATTTCAAAAGAAAAGTTTTTGAATTTATTAAATTGAATTTTTTTTTTATTTATTTTGAAAAAAAAAAATTCTGAGAATTTTTTTTTTAATTTTCTTGATTTTTGAAAAAAAAATAGTTTAAAAAAGAATAGTTTTTTGAATTAATTAAATTCCGAAAAAAAAAATTGAAAAAAAAAAAATTAGATTAAAAAAAAATCAAAGAAAAGTTTTTGAATTTATTAAATTTTGAATTTTTTTTTTCGATTTTTCTCTTGAGTTTTCTTTAAAATTCTGAAAAAAATTGATTTTTGAATTTTTTTTTTGATTTTTAGAACAAATTTAATTTAAAAAAGAAAAGTTTTTTGAATTTATAATTTATTTAAAAAAAAAATTTAAAAAAAAATTCTTTTTTCCTTTGAATTTTTTGAAAAAAATTGATTTCTGGAACAAATTAGATTTAAAAATTAAAAAAAAAAGTTTTTAAATTTATTGAATTTAAATTTTTTTTTATTTTTTTTTTAAATTTTTCGTTTTTTTTTAATTTAAAAAAAAAAAAAAAAAAAAATTTCTTGATTTTGTGAAAAAAATAGATCAAAAAGAATAATTATTTTTTGAATTTGTTACATTTTGAAAAGTTTTTGAATTGAATAAATTTTGAATTTTTGAATTTTTTTTTTTATTATTGTTTTTTTGATTTTTAATACAAATTAGATTAAAGAAAGGATAGTTTTTTGAATTTATTGAATTAAAAAAAAAAAACGATTTTTTTTTAATTCTGAAAAAAATAGATTTTTTAAAAAAAAAAGGAAAAAAAAAATTATTATTTCTGGAACAAATTAGATAAAAAAATTGCAAAGAAAAGTTTTTAAATTTATTGCTATTCAAAGTTTAAGAGTTAAAAAAATAGATTTTTGAAAAAAAACATTTTTTTAAAAATTTTTTAGATTTTTGATACAAACTAGACTAAAAAAAGAATTGTTTTTGGAATTTATTGAATTTTTTTTTTTTTTTTCAGTTTTTTTCAAATTCTTAAAAAAATAGATTGAAAAAAAAAAAAAATATTATTTTTTTTGCTTTTTTGAAAAAATAGATTAGGAAATTTTTTAAAAAAATTTATTGAATTTTGTAAAAAAAGTAATTTTTTCAATGTTTTTTCGAATTCTGAAAAAATAGATTTTTGTAAAAAATTTTTTATATTTTTGGGACAAATTTAATTAAACAAATTTAAAGAAAAGTTTTTGAATTTAATGAATTAAAAAAAAAATATATCAAATTCCGAAAAAAATAGGTTTTTGAAAAAAATTTTTTTTTAATTTTTTTCGATTTTTGGAACAAATTGGATTAATTTTTCTTTAAGACAAGTTTTTAATTTTTAAAAAAAAAATTTTTTCTGATTCTGAAGAAATAAAATTAAAAAAAATTGTTTTGGAACAAATTAGATTAAAAAATTTAAAGAAAAGTTAATAAATTGATTGAATTTTGAATTTTTTTTTTTTTTTTAATTTTTTCTTTTTATTTCTATTTTCTAATGCTAAAAAATAGATAGAAAAAAAAAATAATGTTTTCGATTTCTAGAACAAATTAGATTGAAAATTAAAAAAAAAAAATAATTTACTAAATTTTGATTTTTTTTTTTTTTTTTTGAATTTTTTTTCGAGTTTTTTTCTCTTATTCTAAAAAAAAATTTTTTAAATTTTTGATTTTTGGAACAAATTAGATTTTGAAAAAAAAAAGTTTTTTGAATTAATTGAATTTAAAAAAAATTAAAAAAATCTCGAGTTTTTTTCAAATTCTGAAAAAATAATTTTTTTTTTTTTTTTTTTTTAATTTTTTCGATTTTTGGAAGAAATCAGATTGAAAAAAGAATAGTTTTCTAAATTTATTGAATTTTGTAAAAAAGTATTTTTTTTTCGATTTTTTTTCGAATTCTGAAAAAAATAGATTTTTGAAAAAAAAAAAAAAAATTGATTTCTGGAACAAATTAGATTTAAAATATTAAAGAAAGTTTTTTAATTTAAAAAATTTTATATAAAAAATAAAAAAAATCGATTTTTTTTTCGAGTATTTTTACAAATTCTGAAAAAAATATGTTTTTTTCAATTTTTTTTTTTTAATTTTTTCTAATTTTTGGAACTAATTAGATTGAAAAAAAAATTTTTTTTTAACAATTTATTTAATTTTTTCAAATTTTTTTTTTCAAAATTTTGATATCTGGAACAAATTAGATTAATTTTTTTAAAGAAAAGTTTTTGAATTTAATAAATTTTGAAAAAAAAAAATTTGCATTTTTTATTTCGATTTTTTCAAATTCTGAAAAAAAAAAATTGAAAAAAAACAAACTTTTTTTAAATTTTTTTTAAGTTTTGAAACAAATTAGATTTAAAAAAAAATAGTTTTTTTTAATTTTTTTAATTTTTTTAAAAAATAAAAAAAAAATCGATTTGTTTTTTTGAATTTTGAAAAAAAATTAGATTTAAAATGAAAAAAAAAGATTTTTTTTTTATTTTTGGAACAAATTAGATTAAAAAAATTTCAAGAAAATTTTTTGAATTTATTGAATTTAGATTTTTTTTTTGGGGGGAATTTTTTTTGCGGATTTTATTTTCGAATTCTGAAAAAAGTAGATTTAAAAAAAAAAAAAATTACGATTTCTAGAACAAATTAGATTTAAAAAATAAAATTTAATTGATTAAATTTTGAAAAAAAATCATTTTTTTTTTCTAATTTTTTATTCGAGATTTTTTTTAAAATTCTGGAAAAAATTATTATTTAATTTTTTCGATTTTTGAAACAAATTAGATTAGAAAAAAAAAGTTTTTAAAATTTATTGAATTTTTTTTTAAATATTACATTTTTTCGATTTTTTTTCGAGTTCTGAAAAAAAAGATTTAAAAAAAAAAAAAAAAAATTTGATTTCTGGAAAAAATTAGATTGAAAAATTAAAAAAAAAAATTTTTTTAATTTATTAAATTTTGAATTTTTTTTTTTGAATTTTTGAATATTTTTTTCGAGTTTTTATTCAAATTCTGACAAAAATAGATTTTTTATTTTTTTTATTTTTTTTTATTTTTGATACAAATTAGACTAAAAAAAGAAAGAATAGTTTTTTGTATTGATTGAATTTCTTTTTTTTTTTTTTTTTAATTTTGAAAAAAATAAGTTTTTGAATTTTTTTTTATTATTTTTTTAAAAAACTAGATTAAAAAAATTTAAACAAAAGATGTGTAAATTTATTGAATTTTTTTTTTCTCAAATTCTGAAAAAAAAAAGATTTTCGAATTTTTTTTTTTTTAATTTTTTTAATTTTTGAAACAAATTAGATTAATAAAATACATATGAAAAAAATATAATTTTTTTTTTCAATTTAATTCATTTTTTTAAGAATTTTTTTTTTTCAATTTATATATTGAATTCTGAAAAAAAAAATTAAAACTAAAAAAATAATAATTTTTCACTATATCTTGAAAAAATTAGATTAAATAAAAAAAAAAAAAAGTTTTTGAATTTATAGAATTTTGAAAAAAAAAATTAAACTTTTTTTTTTGATTTTTTTTTCAAATTCTGCAAAAAAATTAGTTAAAATAATCTTTTTTTTTTAAATTTAATATTTGAAACAAATTAGATTAAAAAAATTTAAAGAAAAGTTTATGAATTTATTAAATTTTTGATTTTTTTTTTTTTTCAATTTTTTTTCTATTTCTATTTTCAATTGCTAGAAAATATATTAAAAAAAAATAATAATGTTTTCGATTTCTAGAACAAATTAGATTAAAAATGAAAAAAAATTAAAAAATTTATTTACTAAAATTTGATTTTTTTTTTTTTTTTTGATTTTTTTTTGATTTTTTTTCACAAATTCTAAAAAAAAAATTAAAAAAAAAAAAAAAATTACATTTTTGATTTTTGAAACAAATTAGATTTGAAAAATAATTATCATTATTTCAAAAAAATTTGAAATAATGATTTTTTTTCATTTTTATTTTTTTTTATTTTCTCAATTTTTAAAATAATTAGATGTAAAAAAAGATAGTTGTTTTTTTTTTTTTGAAAAAAATTAAAAAAAAAATTGATTTAAAAAAAAAAAAAGATTTTTTTTCGATTTCTGGAACAAATTAGATTTAAACATTTTTAATAAAATTTTTTTTGAAATAATGAGTTTTTTTGATGTTTATTTTTTTTAATTTTCTCAATTTAAAAAAAAAATTAGATTAAAAAAAGATAGTTATTTTAATTTTTTAAATTAAAAAAAAATTGATTTTTAAAAAAAAAATGATTTTTTTTTTATTTCTGGAACAAATTAGATTTAAACATTTTTAATAAAAAAAATTTTGAAATAATGATTTTTTTTCATTTTTATTTTTTTTTATTTTTTTTAATTTAAAAAAAAATACATTAAAAAAAAGATAGTTGTTTTAATTTTTTAAATTAAAAAAAATATTGATTCTTAAAAAAAAAAGATTTTTTTTCGATTTCTGGAAGAAATTAGATTTGAACATTTTTAATAAAAATATTTTTAAAATAATGATTTTTTTTAATTTTTCCCAATTTAAAAAAAAATTAGATTAAAGAAAAGATAGTTGTTTTAAGTTTTCAAATTAAAAGAAAATTGATTTTTGAAAAAAAAAAGATTTTTTTTCGATTTCTGAAACAAATTAGATTTAAACATTTTTAATAAAAAAAAATTTGCAATAATGATTTTTTTCATTTTTATTTTTTTTTATTTTATCAATTTTTAAAATAATTAGATTAAAAAAAAGATAGTTGTTTTAATTTTTTAAATTAAAAAAAAAATTGATTTTTGAAAAAAAAATGATATTTTTCGATTTCTGGAACAAATTAGATTTAAACATTTTTAATAAAAAAAATTTAAAATAATGATTTTTTTTCATTTTTATTTTTTTTTATTTTTTCAATGATTAAAAAAAAAGATAGTTGTTTTAAATTTTTAAATTAAAAAAAAATTGCTTTTTGAAAAAAAAATGATATTTTTCGATTTCTGGAACAAATTAGATTTAAACATTTTTAATAAAAAAAATTTTGAAATAATGATTTTTTTTCATTTTTTTTTTGTTTTTTCAATTTTTAAAAAAATTAGATTAAAAAAAAAAATTAAAAAAAAAAAAAAATTACATTTTTGATTTTTGAAACAAATTAGATTTGAAAAATAATTGTTTTTTGAATTTATTGAATTTGAATTTTTTTTTTTTTTTTCAAGTTTTATTAAATTCGGAAAAAAGAGGTTAATTTTTTTTTTTTTTTATTTTTATGATTTTTTAAAAAAAATAGATTAAAAAAAGAATAGCTTTTAAAATTTAATCAATATCACAAAAAAGTAAAATTTTTCGATTTTTTTTCGAATTCTGAAAAAAATAAATTTAAAAAAAAAAAAAAAATGTTTTTTTGGAAGAAATTAGATTTAGTTTAAAAAAAAGATAGTTGTTTTAATTTTTTGAAATTAAAAAAAAAAATGATTTTTGAAAAAAAAAAGATTTTTTTTTGATTTCTGGAACAAATTAGATTTAAACATTTTTAATAAAAAAAAATTAAAATAATGATTTTTTTTTCATTTTTATTTTTTTTAATTTTCTCAATTTAAAAAAAAAAGTAAATTAAAAAAAAGATAGTTGTTTTAATATTTCGAAATTAAAAAAAAAATTATTTTTGAAAAAAAAAAGATTTTGTTTCGATTTCTGGAACAAATTAGATTTAAACATTTTTAACAAAAAAAAATTTGAAATAATGATTTTTTTTTATTTTTATTTTTTTTTATTTTCTCAATTTTTAAAATAATTAGATTAAAAAAAAGATAGTTGTTTTTTTTTTTTTGAAAAAAATTAAAAAAAAAATTGATTTTAAAAAAAAAAAAGATTTTTTTTTCGATTTCTGGAACAAATTAGATTTAAACATTTTTAATAAAAAAAAATTTGAAATAATGAGTTTTTTTGATTTTTATTTTTTTTTATTTTCTCAATTTAAAAAAAAATTAGATTAAAAAAAGATAGTTATTTCAATTTTTTAAAATTAAAAAAAAAATTTTTTTTTAAAAAAAAAATGATTTTTTTTTTATTTCTGGAACAAATTAGATTTAAACATTTTTAATAAAAAAAATTTTGAAATAATGATTTTTTTTCATTTTTATTTTTTTTTATTTTTTTTAATTTAAAAAAAAAATACATTAAAAAAAAGATAGTTGTTTTAATTTTTTAAATTAAAAAAAATATTGATTCTTAAAAAAAAAAGATTTTTTTTCGATTTCTGGAAGAAATTAGATTTGAACATTTTTAATAAAAATATTTTTAAAATAATGATTTTTTTTCATTTTTCCCAATTTTAAAAAAAATTAGATTAAAGAAAAGATAGTTGTTTTAAGTTTTCAAATTAAAAGAAAAATGATTTTTGAAAAAAAAAGATTTTTTTTCGATTTCTGAAACAAATTAGATTTAAACATTTTTAATAAAAAAAATTTTGCAATAATGATTTTTTTCATTTTTATTTTTTTTTATTTTATCAATTTTTAAAATAATTAGATTAAAAAAAAGATAGTTGTTTTAATTTTTTAAATTAAAAAAAAAATTGATTTTTGAAAAAAAAATGATATTTTTCGATTTCTGGAACAAATTAGATTTAAACATTTTTAATAAAAAAAAATTTAAAATAATGATTTTTTTTCATTTTTATTTTTTTTTATTTTTTTCAATTTAAAAAAAAAATAGATTAAAAGAAAGATAGTTGTTTTAATTTTTTAATTTAAAAAAAAATATTGATTCTTGAAAAAAAAAAAAAAAAATTTCGATTCCTGGAACAAATTAGATTTAAACATTTTTAATAAAAATATTTTTGAAATAATGATTTTTTTTCATTTTTTTTTTTTTAATTTTCTCAATTTTAAAAAAAATTAGATTAAAGAAAAGATAGTTGTTTTAAGTTTTCAAATTAAAAAAAAATTGATTTTTGAAAAAAAAGAGATTTTTTTTCGATTTCTGGAACAAATTAGATTTAAACATTTTTGATAAAAAAAATTTTGAAATAATATTTTTTTTTCATTTTTATTTTTTTTTATTTTCCAATTTAAAAAAAAATTAGATTAAAAAAAAGATAGTTGTTTTAATTTTTTAAATTGAAAAAAAAATTAATTTTTGAAAAAAAAATGATTTTGTTTCGATTTCTGAAACAAATTAGATTTAAACATTTTTAATAAAAAAAATTTTGAAATAATGATTTTTTTCATTTTTTTTTTTTTTATTTTATCAATTTTTAAAATAATTAGATTAAAAAAAAGATAGTTGTTTTAATTTTTTAAATTAAAAAAAAATTGCTTTTTGAAAAAAAAATGATATTTTTCGATTTCTGGAACAAATTAGATTTAAACATTTTTAATAAAAAAATTTTTGAAATAATGATTTTTTTTCATTTTTTTTTGTTTTTTCAATTTTTAAAAAAATTAGATTTAAAAAAAGATAGTTGTTTTAATTTTTTAAATTAAAAAAAAATTGAATTTTGAAAAAAAAAAAAGATTTTTTTCGATTTCTGGAACAAATTAGATTTAAACATTTTTAATAAAAATTTTTTTGAAATAATGATTTTTTTTCATTTTTATTTTTTTTTATTTTCAATTTTTAAAAAAAAATAGATTTTAAAAAGATAGTTGTTTGAATTTTTTAAATTAAAAAAAAAATGATTTTAGAAAAATAAAAGATTTTTTTTTTATTTCTGGAACAAATTAGATTTGAACATTTAAAAAAAAAAAAAATTGAAATAATGATTTTTTTTCATTTTTATTTTTTTTTATTTTTTTAATTTTTAAAAAAAATAGGTTAAGAAAAGATAGTTGTTTTAATTTTTCGAAATTAAAAAAAAAATTGATTTTTGAAAAAAAAAAGATTTTTTTTTCCATTTCTGGAACAAATTAGATTTAAACATTTTTATTAAAAAAAAATTTGAAATAATGATTTTTTTTATTTTTATTTTTCTTTATTTTCTCAATTTTTTAAAAAATTAGATTAAAAAAAAGACAGTTGTTTTAATTTTTTAAATTAAAAAAAAAACTAATTTTTGAAATAAAAATGATTTTTTTTCGATTTCTGGAACAAATTAGATTTAAACATTTTTAATAAATTTTTTTCTGAAAAATGATTTTTTTTCATTTTTTTTTTTTAATTTTCTCAATTTTTAAAAAAATTAGATTAAAAAAAAGATAGTTGTTTTAATTTTTTAAAATTAAAAAAAAATTGATTTTTGAGAAAAAAATGATTTTTTTTTCTGGAACAAATTAGATTTAAACATTTTTAATAAAATTTTTTTTGAAATAATGATTTTTTTTCATTTTTATATTTTTTAATTTTCTCAATTTTTAAAAAAATTAGATTAAAAAAAAAATAGTTGTTTTAATTTTTCAAATTATAAAAAAAAAAAATTTAAAAAAAAAAAGATTTTTTTTCGATTCCTGGAACAAATTAGATTTAAACATTTTTAATAAAAAAAAAATTAAAATAATGATTTTTTTTCATTTTTATTTTTTTTAATTTTCTCAATTTTAAAAAAAATTAGATTAAAGAAAAGATAGTTGTTTTAAGTTTTTAAATTAAAAAAAAATTGATTTTTGAAAAAAAAAAGATTTTTTTTCGATTTCTGAAACAAATTAGATTTAAACATTTTTAATAAAAAACATTTTGCAATAATGATTTTTTTCATTTTTATTTTTTTTTATTTTATCAATTTTTAAAATAATTAGATTAAAAAAAAAGATAGTTGTTTTAATTTTTTAAATTAAAAAAAAAAATGATTTTTGAAAAAAAATGATATTTTCCGATTTCTGGAACAAATTAGATTTAAACATTTTTAATAAAAAAAAATTTGAAATAATGATTTTTTTTATTTTTATTTTTTTTTATTTTTTTCAATTTAAAAAAAAAATAGATTAAAAAAAAGATAGTTGTTTTAATTTTTTAATTTAAAAAAAAATATTGATTCTTGAAAAAAAAAAAAAAAATTCGATTCCTGGAACAAATTAGATTTAAACATTTTTAATAAAAATATTTTTGAAATAATGATTTTTTTTAATTTTTTTTTTTTTAATTTTCTAAATTTGAAAAAAAATTAGATTAAAGAAAAGATAGTTGTTTTAAGTTTTCAAATTAAAAAAAAATTGATTTTTGAAAAAAAAAAGATTTTTTTTCGATTTCTGGAACAAATTAGATTTAAACATTTTTAATAAAAAAAATTTTGAAATAATATTTTTTTTTCATTTTTATTTTTTTTTATTTTCCAATTAAAAAAAAATTAGATTAAATAAAAGATAGTTGTTTTAATTTTTCAATTAAAAAAAAATTGATTTTTGAAAAAAAAAAGATTTTTTTTCGATTTCTGGAACAAATTAGATTTAAACATTTTTTATAAAAAAAATTTTGAAATAATATTTTTTTTTCCATTTTTTTTTTTTTATTTTCCAATTAAAAAAAAAAATAGATTAAAAAAAAGATAGTTGTTTTAATTTTTTAAATTGAAAAAAAAATTAATTTTTGAAAAAAAAATGATTTTGTTTCGATTTCTGAAACAAATTAGATTTAAACATTTTTAATAAAAAAAATTTTGAAATAATGATTTTTTTCATTTTTTTTTTTTTTATTTTATCAATTTTTAAAATAATTAGATTAAAAAAAAGATCGTTGTTTTAATTTTTTAAATTAAAAAAAAATTGCTTTTTGAAAAAAAAATGATATTTTTCGATTTCTGGAACAAATTAGATTTAAACATTTTTAATAAAAAAAATTTTGAAATAATGATTTTTTTTCATTTTTTTTTTGTTTTTTCAATTTTTAAAAAAATTAGATTAAAAAAAAGATAGTTGTTTTAATTTTTTAAATTAAAAAAAAATTGATTTTTGAAAAAAAAATGATTTTTTTCGATTTCTGGAACAAATTAGATTTAAACATTTTTAATAAAAAATTTTTTGAAATAATGATTTTTTTTCATTTTTTTTTCTTTTTTATTTTTCAATTTAAAAAAAAAATAGATTTTAAAAAGATAGTTGTTTGAATTTTTTTAAATTAAAAAAAAAATGATTTTAGAAAAATAAAAGATTTTTTTTTTTTTTCTGGAACAAATTAGATTTGAACATTTAAAAAAAAAAAAAATTGAAATAATGATTTTTTTTCATTTTTATTTTTTTTTATTTTTTTAATTTAAAAAAAAAATAGGTTAAGAAAGATAGTTGTTTTAATTTTTAAAATTAAAAAAAAAATTGATTTTTGAAAAAAAAAAGATTTTTTTTTCCATTTCTGGAACAAATTAGATTTAAACATTTTTATTAAAAAAAAATTTGAAATAAGGATTTTTTTTATTTTTATTTTTCTTTATTTTCTCAATTTTTAAAAAAATTAGATTAAAAAAAAGACAGTTGTTTTAATTTTTTAAAATTAAAAAAAAAACTAATTTTTTGAAATAAAAATGATTTTTTTCGATTTCTGGAACAAATTAGATTTAAACATTTTTAATAAAATTTTTTTTGAAAAATGATTTTTTTTCATTTTTTTTTTTTTAATTTTCTCAATTTTTAAAAAAATTAGATTAAAAAAAAGATAGTTGTTTTAATTTTTTAAAATTAAAAAAAAAATTGATTTTTGAGAAAAAAATGATTTTTTTTTCTGGAACAAATTAGATTTAAACATTTTTAATAAAATTTTTTTTGAAATAATGATTTTTTTTCATTTTTATATTTTTTAATTTTCTCATTTTTTAAAAAAATTAGATTAAAAAAAAATAGTTGTTTTAATTTTTTAAATTAAAAAAAAAAAAAAATTTAAAAAAAAAAAGATTTTTTTTCGATTCCTGGAACAAATTAGATTTAAACATTTTTAATAAAAAAAAAAATAAAATAATGATTTTTTTTCATTTTTATTTTTTTTAATTTTCTCAATTTTAAAAAAAATTAGATTAAAGAAAAGATAGTTGTTTTAAGTTTTCAAATTAAAAAAAAAATTGATTTTTGAAAAAAAAATGATTTTTTTCGATTTCTGGAACAAATTAGATTTAAACATTTTTAATAAAATTTTTTTTGAAATAATGATTTTTTTTCATTTTTATTTTTTTTTATTTTTCAATTTTTAAAAAAAATAGATTTTAAAAAGATAGTTGTTTGAATTTTTTAAATTAAAAAAAAAATGATTTTAGAAAAATAAAAGATTTTTTTTTTATTTCTGGAACAAATTAGATTTGAACATTTAAAAAAAAAAAAAATTGAAATAATGATTTTTTTTCATTTTTATTTTTTTTTATTTTTTTAATTTAAAAAAAAAATAGGTTAAGAAAAGATAGTTGTTTTAATTTTTAAAATTAAAAAAAAAATTGATTTTTGAAAAAAAAAAGAATTTTTTTTCCATTTCTGGAACAAATTAGATTTAAACATTTTTATTAAAAAAAAAATTGAAATAATGATTTTTTTTATTTTTATTTTTCTTTATTTTCTCAATTTTTGAAAAAATTAGATTAAAAAAAAGACAGTTGTTTTAATTTTTTAAAATTAAAAAAAAACTAATTTTTTGAAATAAAAATGATTTTTTTTCGATTTCTGGAACAAATTAGATTTAAACATTTTTAAAAAAATTTTTTTTGAAAAATGATTTTTTTTCATTTTTTTTTTTTTAATTTTCTCAATTTTAAAAAAAATTAGATTAAAAAAAAGATAGTTGTTTTAATTTTTTAAAATTAAAAAAAAAATTGATTTTTGAGAAAAAAATGATTTTTTTTTCTGGAACAAATTAGATTTAAACATTTTTAATAAAAATTTTTTTGAAATAATGATTTTTTTTCATTTTTATATTTTTTAATTTTCTCAATTTTTTCAAAAAAATTAGATTAAAAAAAAATAGTTGTTTTAATTTTTCAAATTAAAAAAAAAAAAAATTAAAAAAAAAAAAGATTTTTTTTCGATTCCTGGAACAAATTAGATTTAAACATTTTTAATAAAAAAAAAATTAAAATAATGATTTTTTTTCATTTTTATTTTTTTTAATTTTCTCAATTTTAAAAAAAATTAGATTAAAGAAAAGATAGTTGTTTTAAGTTTTCAAATTAAAAAAAAATTGATTTTTGAAAAAAAAAAGATTTTTTTTCGATTTCTGGAACAAATTAGATTTAAACATTTTTAATAAAAAAAATTTTGAAATAATATTTTTTTTTCATTTTTATTTTTTTTTATTTTCCAATTTAAAAAAAAATTAGATTAAAAAAAAGATAGTTGTTTAAATTTTTCAAATTAAAAAAAAAAGATTTTTGAAAAAAAAATGATTTTTTTTCGATTTCTGGAACAAATTAGATTTAAACATTTTTTATAAAAAAAATTTTGAAATAATATTTTTTTTTCATTTTTATTTTTTTTTATTTTTCAATTTAAAAAAAAATTAGATTAAAAAAAAGATAGTTGTTTTAATTTTTCAAATTAAAAAAAAAAGATTTTTGAAAAAAAAATTATTTTGTTTCGATTTCTGAAACAAATTAGATTTAAACATTTTTAATAAAAAAAATTTTGAAATAATGATTTTTTTCATTTTTATTTTTTTTTATTTTATCAATTTTTAAAATAATTAGATTAAAAAAAAGATAGTTGTTTTAATTTTTTAAATTAAAAAAAAATTACTTTTTGAAAAAAAAATGATATTTTTCGATTTCTGGAACAAATTAGATTTAAACATTTTTAATAAAAAAAATTTTGAAATAATGACTTTTTTTCATTTTTTTTTTGTTTTTTCAATTTTTAAAAAAATTAGATTAAAAAAAAGATAGTTGTTTTAATTTTTTAAATTAAAAAAAAATTGATTTTTGAAAAAAAATGATTTTTTTCGATTTCTGGAACAAATTAGATTTAAACATTTTTAATAAAAATTTTTTTGAAATAATGATTTTTTTTCATTTTTATTTTTCTTTATTTTCAATTTTTAAAAAAATTAAATAAAAAAAAAGGTAGTTGTTTTAATTTTTTAAATTAAAAAAAAATTGATTTTTGAAAAAAAAAGATTTTTTTCGATTTCTGGAACAATTTAGATTTAAACATTTTTAATAAAAATTTTTTTGAAATAATGATTTTTTTCATTTTTATTTTTTTTTATTTTTCAATTTTTAAAAAAAATAGATTAAAAAAAGAAAGTTGTTTGAAATTTTTAAATTAAAAAAAAAATGATTTTAGAAAATAAAAGATTTTTTATTTATTTCTGGAACAAATTAGATTTGAACATTTAAAAAAAAAAAAAATTTGAAATAATGATTTTTTTTCATTTTTATTTTTTTTTATTTTTTTCAATTTTAAAAAAAAAAAGGTTAAGAAAAGACAGTTGTTTTAATTTTTTAAAATTAAAAAAAAAACTAATCTTTGAAACAAAAATGATTTTTTTTCGATTTCTGAAACAAATTAGATTTAAACATTTTTAATAAAAAAATTTTTGAAAAATGATTTTTTTTAATTTTTTTTTTTTTAATTTTCTCAATTTTAAAAAAAATTAGATTAAAAAAAAGATGGTTGTTTTAATTTTTTAAAATTAAAAAAAAAATTGATTTTTGAAAAAAAAAAGATTTTTTTTTCTGGAACAAATTAGATTTAAGCATTTTTAATAAAAAATTTTTTGAAATAATGATTTTTTTTCATTTTTATATTTTTTAATATTCTTAATTTTTAAAAAAATTAGATTAAAAAAAAAATAGTTGTTTTAATTTTTCAAATTAAAAAAAAAAAAAAATTAAAAAAAAAAAAGATTTTTTTTCGATTCCTGGAACAAATTAGATTTAAACATTTTTAATAAAAAAAAAATTAAAATAATGATTTTTTTTCATTTTTATTTTTCTTCATTTTCTCAATTTAAAAAAAAATTAGATTAAAAAAAAGATAGTTGTTTTAATTTTTCAAATTAAAAAAAAAAAATATTTTTGAAAAAAAAAAGATTTTGTTTCGATTTCTGGAACAAATTAGATTTAAACATTTTTAATAAAAAAAATTTGAAATAATGATTTTTTTTCATTTTTATTTTTTTTATTTTCTCAATTTTTTAAAATAATTAGATTAAAAAAAAGATAGTTGTTTTAGTTTTTTAAAATTAAAAAAAAAAATTGCTTTTAAAAAAAAAAAGATTTTGTTTCGATTTCTGGAACAAATTAGATTTAAACATTTTTAATAAAAATTTTTTTAAAATAATGATTTTTTTTCCTTTTTTTTTTTTTAATTTTTTTAATTTTTTAAAAAAATTAGATTAAAAAAAGATAGTTGTTTTAATTTTTTAAATTAAAAAAAAAAAATTTTAGAAAAATAAAAGATTTTTTTTTTATTTCTGGAACAAATTAGATTTAAACATTTAAAAAAAAAAAAATTTTGAAATAATGATTTTTTTTCATTTTTTTTTTTTTTTATTTTCTCAATTTTTTAAAAAAATAGCTTAAGAAAAGATAGTTGTTTTAATTTTTCGAAATTAAAAAAAAAATTGATTTTTGAAAAAAAAAGAATTTTTTTTCCATTTCTGGAACAAATTAGATTTAAACATTTTTAATAAAAAAAAATTTGAAATAATGATTTTTTTTATTTTTATTTTTCTTTATTTTCTCAACTTTTAAAAAAAATAGATTAAAAAAAAGACAGTTGTTTTAATTTTTTAAAATTAAAAAAAAAACTAATTTTTGAAATAAAAATGATTTTTTTTCGATTTCTGGAACAAATTAGATTTAAACATTTTTAATAAAAAAATTTTTGAAAAATGTTTTTTTTTCATTTTTATTTTTTTTAATTTTCTCAATTTTTAAAAAAATTAGATTAAAAAAAAGATAGTTGTTTTAATTTTTTAAATTAAAAAAAAAATTGATTTTTGAAAAAAAAATGATTTT
The DNA here is from genome assembly GCA_964017125.1 of Flabesymbios commensalis. Taxonomy (NCBI): domain Eukaryota; kingdom Metazoa; phylum Annelida; class Polychaeta; order Terebellida; family Flabelligeridae; genus Flabesymbios; species Flabesymbios commensalis. The sequence continues at coordinate 9,018,008 of OZ024913.1, forward strand.
TTTTTTCTGGAACAAATTAGATTTAAACATTTTTAATAAAATTTTTTTTGAAATAATGATTTTTTTTCATTTTTATATTTTTTAATTTTTTCAATTTTTAAAAAAATTAGATTAAAAAAAAGATAGTTGTTTTAATTTTTCTAATTAAAAAAAAAAAAAAAATTAAAAAAAAAAAAGATTTTTTTTCGATTCCTGGAACAAATTAGATTTAAACATTTTTAATAAAAAAAAAATTAAAATAATGATTTTTTTTCATTTTTATTTTTTTTAATTTTCTCAATTTAAAAAAAAATGAGATTAAAAAAAAGATAGTTGTTTTAATTTTTCAAATTAAAAAAAAAAAAATATTTGTGAAAAAAAAAAGATTTTGTTTCGATTTCTGAAACAAATTAGATTTAAACATTTTTAATAAAAAAAATTTTGAAATAATGATTTTTTTCTTTTTTATTTTTTTTTATTTTATCAATTTTTAAAATAATTAGATTAAAAAAAGATAGTTGTTTTAATTTTTTAAATTAAAAAAAAATTGCTGCTTGAAAAAAAATGATATTTTTCGATTTCTGGAACAAATTAGATTTAAACATTTTTAATAAAATTTTTTTTGAAATAATGACTTTTTTTCATTTTTTTTTAGTTTTTTCAATTTTTAAAAAAAATTAGATTAAAAAAAAGATAGTTGTTTTAATTTTTTAAATTAAAAAAAAATTGATTTTTGAAAAAAAATGATTTTTTTCGATTTCTGGAACAAATTAGATTTAAACATTTTTAATAAAAATTTTTTTGAAATAATGATTTTTTCTCATTTTTATTTTTTTTTATTTTTCAATTTTTAAAAAAAATAGATTAAAAAAAGATAGTTGTTTGAATTTTTTAAATTAAAAAAAAAATGATTTTAGAAAATAAAAGATTTTTTTTTTATTTCTGGAACAAATTAGATTTGAACATTTAAAAAAAAAAAATTTGAAATAATGATTTTTTTTCATTTTTATTGTTTTTTATTTTTTCAATTTTAAAAAAAAATAGGTTAAGAAAAGATAATTGTTTTAATTTTTCAAAATTAAAAAAAAAAATGATTTTTGAAAAAAAAAAGAAATTTTTTTCCATTTCTGGAACAAATTAGATTTAAACATTTTTATTAAAAAAAAATTTGAAATAATGATTTTTTTTATTTTTATTTTTCTTTATTTTCTCAATTTTTAAAAAAATTAGATTAAAAAAAAGACAGTTGTTTTAATTTTTTAAAATTAAAAAAACAACTAATTTTTGAAACAAAAATGATTTTTTTTCGATTTCTGAAACAAATTAGATTTAAACATTTTTAATAAAAAAAATTTTGAAAAATGATTTTTTTTCATTTTTTTTTTTTTTAATTTTCTCAATTTTTAAAAAAATTAGTTAAAAAAAAAGATAGTTGTTTTAATTTTTTAAATTAAAAAAAAAATTGATTTTTGAAAAAAAAAAGATTTTTTTTTCTGGAACAAATTAGATTTAAACATTTTTAATAAAAATTTTTTTGAAATAATGATTTTTTTTCATTTTTATTTTTTTTAATTTTCTTAATTTTTAAAAAAGTTAGATTAAAAAAAAAATAGTTGTTTTAATTTTTCAAATTAAAAAAAAAAAAAATTTAAAAAAAAAAAGATTTTTTTTCGATTCCTGGAACAAATTAGATTTAAACATTTTTAATAAAAAAAAAATTAAAATAATGATTTTTTTTCATTTTAATTTTTTTTCATTTTCTCAATTTTAAAAAAAATTAGATTAAAAAAAAGATAGTTGTTTTAATTTTTCAAATTAAAAAAAAAAAATATTTTTGAAAAAAAAAATATTTTGTTTCGATTTCTGGAACAAATTAGATTTAAACATTTTTAATAAAAAAAAATTTGAAATAATGATTTTTTTTCATTTTTATTTTTTTTATTTTCTCAATTTTTAAAATAATTAGATTAAAAAAAAGATAGTTGTTTTAATTTTTTAAAATTAAAAAAAAAAATTGCTTTTAAAAAAAAAAATGATTTTGTTTCGATTTCTGGAACAAATTAGATTTGAACATTTTTAATAAAATTTTTTTTAAAATAATGATTTTTTTCCTTTTTTTTTTTTTTTATTTTTTTAATTTTAAAAAAAATTAGATTAAAAAAAGATAGTTGTTTTAATTTTTTAAATTAAAAAAAAAATGATTTTAGAAAAATAAAAGATTTTTTTTTTATTTCTGGAACAAATTAGATTTAAACATTTAAAAAAAAAAAAAATTTGAAATAATGATTTTTTTTCATTTTTATTTTTTTTTATTTTCTCAATTTTTTAAAAAAATAGCTTAAGAAAAGATAGTTGTTTTAATTTTTCGAAATTAAAAAAAAAATTGATTTTTGAAAAAAAAAAGAATTTTTTTTCCATTTCTGGAACAAATTAGATTTAAACATTTTTAATAAAAAAAAATTTGAAATAATGATTTTTTTTATTTTTATTTTTCTTTATTTTCTCAACTTTTAAAAAAAATAGATTAAAAAAAAGACAGTTGTTTTAATTTTTTAAAATTAAAAAAAAAACTAATTTTTGAAATAAAAATGTTTTTTTTTTCGATTTCTGGAACAAATTAGATTTAAACATTTTTAATAAAAAAAATTTTGAAAAATGATTTTTTTTCATTTTTATTTTTTTTAATTTTCTCAATTTTAAAAAAAATTAGATTAAAAAAAAGATAGTTGTTTTAATTTTTTGAATTAAAAAAAAAATTGATTTTTGAAAAAAAAATGGGTTTTTTTTTCTGGAACAAATTAGATTTAAACATTTTTAATAAAATTTTTTTTGAAATAATGATTTTTTTTCATTTTTATATTTTTTAATTTTTTCAATTTTTAAAAAAAATAGATTAAAAAAAAGATAGTTGTTTTAATTTTTCAAATTAAAAAAAAAAAAAAATTAAAAAAAAAAAAGATTTTTTTTCGATTCCTAGAACAAATTAGATTTAAACATTTTTAATAAAAAAAAAATTAAAATAATGATTTTTTTTCATTTTTATTTTTTTTATTTTTCTCAATTTAAAAAAAAATTAAATTAAAAAAAAGATAGTTGTTTTAATTTTTCAAATTAAAAAAAAAAAAATATTTTTGAAAAAAAAAAGATTTTGTTTCGATTTCTGGAACAAATTAGATTGAAACATTTTTAATAAAAAAAAATTTGAAATAATGATTTTTTTTCATTTTTATTTTTTTTTATTTTCTCAATTTAAAAAAAAATTAGATTAAAAAAAAGATAGTTGTTTTAATTTTTTAAATTAAAAAAAAAAATTGATTTTTGAAAAAAAAATGATATTTTTCGATTTTTGGAACAAATTAGATTTAAACATTTTTAATAAAATTTTTTTTAAAATAATGATTTTTTTTCATTTTTATTTTTTTTTTATTTTTTCAATTTGAAAAAAAAATAGATTAAAAGAAAGATAGTTGTTTTAATTTTTTAATTTTAAAAAAAATTAGATTAAAAAAAAGATAGTTGTTTTAAGTTTTCAAATTAAAAAAAAATTGATTTTTGAAAAAAAAAAGATTTTTTTTCGATTTCTGGAACAAATTAGATTTAAACATTTTTAATAAAAAAAATTTTGAAATAATATTTTTTTTTCATTTTTATTTTTTTTTATTTTCCAATTTAAAAAAAAATTAGACTAAAAAAAAGATAGTTGTTTTAATTTTTCAATTTAAAAAAAAATTGATTTTTGAAAAAAAAAAAGATTTTTTTTCGATTTCTGGAACAAATTAGATTTAAACATTTTTTATAAAAAAAATTTTGAAATAATATTTTTTTTTCAATTTTTTTTTTTTTATTTTCTAATTTAAAAAAAAAATAGATTAAAAAAAAGATAGTTGTTTTAATTTTTTAAATTGAAAAAAAAATTAATTTTTGAAAAAAAAATGATTTTGTTTCGATTTCTGAAACAAATTAGATTTAAACATTTTTAATAAAAAAAATTTTGAAATAATGATTTTTTTTATTTTTTTTTTTTTATTTTATCAATTTTTAAAATAATTAGATTAAAAAAAAGATCGTTGTTTTAATTTTTTAAATTAAAAAAAAATTGCTTTTTGAAAAAAAAATGATATTTTTCGATTTCTGGAACAAATTAGATTTAAACATTTTTAATAAAAAAAAATTTGAAATAATGATTTTTTTTCATTTTTTTTTTGTTTTTTCAATTTTTAAAAAAATTAGATTAAAAAAAAGATAGTTGTTTTAATTTTTTAAATTAAAAAAAAATTGATTTTTGAAAAAAAAATGATTTTTTTCGATTTCTGGAACAAATTAGATTTAAACATTTTTAATAAATTTTTTTTTGAAATAATGATTTTTTTTCATTTTTATTTTTTTTTATTTTTCAATTTTTAAAAAAAATAAATTTTAAAAAGATAGTTGTTTGAATTTTTTTAAATTAAAAAAAAAAAGATTTTAGAAAAATAAAAGATTTTTTTTTTATTTCTGGAACAAATTAGATTTGAACATTTAAAAAAAAAAAAAATTGAAATAATGATTTTTTTTCATTTTTATTTTTTTTTATTTTTTTAATTTAAAAAAAAAATAGGTTAAGAAAAGATAGTTGTTTGAATTTTTAAAATTAAAAAAAAAATTTATTTTTGAAAAAAAAAAGATTTTTTTTTCCATTTCTGGAACAAATTAGATTTAAACATTTTTATTAAAAAAAAATTTGAAATAAGGATTTTTTTTATTTTTATTTTTCTTTATTTTCTCAATTTTTAAAAAAATTAGTTTAAAAAAAAGACAGTTGTTTTAATTTTTTAAAATTAAAAAAAAAACTAATTTTTTGAAATAAATATGATTTTTTTTCGATTTCTGGAACAAATTAGATTTAAACATTTTTAATAAATTTTTTTTTGAAAAATGATTTTTTTTCATTTTTTTTTTTTTAATTTTCTCAATTTTTAAAAAAATTAGATTAAAAAAAAGATAGTTGTTTTAATTTTTTAAAATTAAAAAAAAAATTGATTTTTGAGAAAAAAATGATTTTTTTTTCTGGAACAAATTAGATTTAAACATTTTTAATAAAATTTTTTTTGAAATAATGATTTTTTTTCATTTTTATATTTTTTAATTTTTTCAATTTTTAAAAAAATTAGATTAAAAAAAAATAGTTGTTTTAATTTTTTAAATTAAAAAAAAAAAAAATTAAAAAAAAAAAAGATTTTTTTTCGATTCCTGGAACAAATTAGATTTAAACATTTTTAATAAAAAAAAAAAAAAAATAATGATTTTTTTTCATTTTCATTTTTTTTAATTTTCTCAATTTTAAAAAAAATTAGATTAAAGAAAAGATAGTTGTTTTAAGTTTTTAAATTAAAAAAAAAATTGATTTTTGAAAAAAAAATGATTTTTTTCGATTTCTGGAACAAATTAGATTTAAACATTTTTAATAAAATTTTTTTTGAAATAATGATTTTTTTTCATTTTTTTTTTTTTTTATTTTTCAATTTTTAAAAAAAATAGATTTTAAAAAGATAGTTGTTTGAATTTTTTAAATTAAAAAAAAATGATTTTAGAAAAATAAAAGATTTTTTTTTTATTTCTGGAACAAATTAGATTTGAACATTTAAAAAAAAAAAAAATTGAAATAATGATTTTTTTTCATTTTTATTTTTTTTTATTTTTTTAATTTAAAAAAAAAATAGGTTAAGAAAAGATAGTTGTTTTCATTTTTAAAATTAAAAAAAAAATTGATTTTTGAAAAAAAAAAGAATTTTTTTTCCATTTCTGGAACAAATTAGATTTAAACATTTTTATTAAAAAAAAAATTGAAATAATGATTTTTTTTATTTTTATTTTTCTTTATTTTCTCAATTTTTAAAAAAATTAGATTAAAAAAAAGACAGTTGTTTTAATTTTTTAAAATTAAAAAAAAACTAATTTTTTGAAATAAAAATGATTTTTTTTCGATTTCTGAAACAAATTAGATTTAAACATTTTTAATAAAAAAAATTTTGAAAAATGATTTTTTTTCATTTTTTTTTTTTTTAATTTTCTCAATTTTTAAAAAAATTAGTTAAAAAAAAAGATAGTTGTTTTAATTTTTTAAATTAAAAAAAAAATTGATTTTTGAAAAAAAAAAGATTTTTTTTTCTGGAACAAATTAGATTTAAACATTTTTAATAAAATTTTTTTTGAAATAATGATTTTTTTTCATTTTTATTTTTTTTAATTTTCTCAATTTTTAAAAAAGTTAGATTAAAAAAAAAATAGTTGTTTTAATTTTTCAAATTAAAAAAAAAAAAAATTTAAAAAAAAAAAGATTTTTTTTCGATTCCTGGAACAAATTAGATTTAAACATTTTTAATAAAAAAAAAATTAAAATAATGATTTTTTTTCATTTTAATTTTTTTTCATTTTCTCAATTTTAAAAAAAATTAGATTAAAAAAAAGATAGTTGTTTTAATTTTTCAAATTAAAAAAAAAAAATATTTTTGAAAAAAAAAATATTTTGTTTCGATTTCTGGAACAAATTAGATTTAAACATTTTTAATAAAAAAAAATTTGAAATAATGATTTTTTTTCATTTTTATTTTTTTTATTTTCTCAATTTTTAAAATAATTAGATTAAAAAAAGATAGTTGTTTTAATTTTTTAAAATTAAAAAAAAAAATTGCTTTTAAAAAAAAAAATGATTTTGTTTCGATTTCTGGAACAAATTAGATTTGAACATTTTTAATAAAATTTTTTTTAAAATAATGATTTTTTTCCTTTTTTTTTTTTTTTATTTTTTTAATTTTAAAAAAAATTAGATTAAAAAAAGATAGTTGTTTTAATTTTTTAAATTAAAAAAAAAATGATTTTAGAAAAATAAAAGATTTTTTTTTTATTTCTGGAACAAATTAGATTTAAACATTTAAAAAAAAAAAAAATTTGAAATAATGATTTTTTTTCATTTTTATTTTTTTTTATTTTCTCAATTTTTTAAAAAAATAGCTTAAGAAAAGATAGTTGTTTTAATTTTTCGAAATTAAAAAAAAAATTGATTTTTGAAAAAAAAAAGAATTTTTTTTCCATTTCTGGAACAAATTAGATTTAAACATTTTTAATAAAAAAAAATTTGAAATAATGATTTTTTTTATTTTTATTTTTCTTTATTTTCTCAACTTTTAAAAAAAATAGATTAAAAAAAAGACAGTTGTTTTAATTTTTTAAAATTAAAAAAAAAACTAATTTTTGAAATAAAAATGTTTTTTTTTTCGATTTCTGGAACAAATTAGATTTAAACATTTTTAATAAAAATTTTTTTGAAAAATGATTTTTTTTCATTTTTATTTTTTTTAATTTTCTCAATTTTAAAAAAAATTAGATTAAAAAAAAGATAGTTGTTTTAATTTTTTGAATTAAAAAAAAAATTGATTTTTGAAAAAAAAATGGGTTTTTTTTTCTGGAACAAATTAGATTTAAACATTTTTAATAAAATTTTTTTTGAAATAATGATTTTTTTTCATTTTTATATTTTTTAATTTTTTCAATTTTTAAAAAAATTAGATTAAAAAAAAGATAGTTGTTTTAATTTTTCAAATTAAAAAAAAAAAAAAATTAAAAAAAAAAAAGATTTTTTTTCGATTCCTGGAACAAATTAGATTTAAACATTTTTAATAAAAAAAAAATTAAAATAATGATTTTTTTTCATTTTTATTTTTTTTATTTTTCTCAATTTAAAAAAAAATTAAATTAAGAAAAAGATAGTTGTTTTAATTTTTCAAATTAAAAAAAAAAAAATATTTTTGAAAAAAAAAAGATTTTGTTTCGATTTCTGGAACAAATTAGATTGAAACATTTTTAATAAAAAAAATTTGAAATAATGATTTTTTTTCATTTTTATTTTTTTTTATTTTCTCAATTTAAAAAAAAATTAGATTAAAAAAAAGATAGTTGTTTTAATTTTTTAAATTAAAAAAAAAAATTGATTTTTGAAAAAAAAATGATATTTTTCGATTTTTGGAACAAATTAGATTTAAACATTTTTAATAAAAATTTTTTTAAAATAATGATTTTTTTTCATTTTTATTTTTTTTTTATTTTTTCAATTTGAAAAAAAAATAGATTAAAAGAAAGATAGTTGTTTTAATTTTTTAATTTTAAAAAAAATATTGATTCTTGAAAAAAAAAAAAAAAAATTTCGATTCCTGGAACAAATTAGATTTAAACATTTTTAATAAAAATATTTTTGAAATAATGATTTTTTTTCATTTTTTTTTTTTTAATTTTCTCAATTTAAAAAAAAATTAGATTAAAGAAAAGATAGTTGTTTTAAGTTTTCAAATTAAAAAAAAATTGCTTTTTGAAAAAAAAAAGATTTTTTTTCGATTTCTGGAACAAATTAGATTTAAACATTTTTTATAAAAAAAATTTTGAAATAATATTTTTTTTTCAATTTTTATTTTTTTATTTTCCAATTTAAAAAAAAAATAGATTAAAAAAAAGATAGTTGTTTTAATTTTTTAAATTGAAAAAAAAATTAATTTTTGAGAAAAAAATGATTTTGTTTCGATTTCTGAAACAAATTAGATTTGAACATTTTTAATAAAAAAAATTTTGAAATAATGATTTTTTTCATTTTTTTTTTTTTTTATTTTATCAATTTTTTAAAATAATTAGATTAAAAAAAAGATAGTTGTTTTAATTTTTTAAATTAAAAAAAAATTGCTTTTTGAAAAAAAAATGATATTTTTCGATTTCTGGAACAAATTAGATTTAAACATTTTTAATAAAAAAAATTTTGAAATAATGATTTTTTTTCATTTTTTTTTGTTTTTTCAATTTTTAAAAAAATTAGATTAAAAAAAAGATAGTTGTTTTAATTTTTCAAATTAAAAAAAAAAATGATTTTTGAAAAAAAAATGATTTTTTTTCGATTTCTGGAACAATTTAGATTTAAACATTTTTAATAAAATTTTTTTTGAAATGATGATTTTTTTTCATTTTTTTTTTTTTTTATTTTCTCAATTTTTAAAAAAATTAAATTAAAAAAAAGATAGTTGTTTTAATTTTTCAAATTGAAAAAAAAATGATTTTTGAAAAAAAAAGGATTTTTTTCGATTTCTGGAACAAATTAGATTTAAACATTTAAAAAAAAAAATTTTGAAAAAATAATTTTTTTCATTTTTTTTTTTTTTTTTTCTCAATTTAAAAAAAAATTAGAATAAAAAAAAAAAAGTTGTTTTAATTTTTCGAAATTAAAAAAAAAAATGATTTTTGAAAAAAAAAGGATTTTTTTTCGATTTTTGGAACAAATTAGATTTAAACATTTTTAATAAAAATAATTTTGAAATAATAATTTTTTTCCATTTTTATTTTTTTTTATTTACCAATTTAAAAAAAAAATATATTAAAAAAAAAAAAGTTGTTTTAATTTTTTAAATTAAAAATAAAAATGATTTTTGAGAAATTTTTTTTTTTTTTTTTCTGGAACAAATTAGACTTAAACATTTTTAATAAAAAAAATTTTGAAATAATGATTTTTTTTCATTTTTATTTTTTTTATTTTCTCAATTTTTAAAATAATTAGATTAAAAAAAGATAGTTGTTTTAATTTTTTAAAATTAAAAAAAAAAATTGCTTTTAAAAAAAAAAATGATTTTGTTTCGATTTCTGGAACAAATTAGATTTGAACATTTTTAATAAAAAAAAATTTGAAATAATGATTTTTTTTCATTTTTATTTTTTTTATTTTCTCAATTTTTAAAATAATTAGATTAAAAAAAGATAGTTGTTTTAATTTTTTAAAATTAAAAAAAAAAATTGCTTTTAAAAAAAAAAATGATTTTGTTTCGATTTCTGGAACAAATTAGATTTGAACATTTTTAATAAAATTTTTTTTAAAATAATGATTTTTTTCCTTTTTTTTTTTTTTTATTTTTTTAATTTTAAAAAAAATTAGATTAAAAAAAGATAGTTGTTTTAATTTTTTAAATTAAAAAAAAAATGATTTTAGAAAAATAAAAGATTTTTTTTTTATTTCTGGAACAAATTAGATTTAAACATTTAAAAAAAAAAAAAATTTGAAATAATGATTTTTTTTCATTTTTATTTTTTTTTATTTTCTCAATTTTTTAAAAAAATAGCTTAAGAAAAGATAGTTGTTTTAATTTTTCGAAATTAAAAAAAAAATTGATTTTTGAAAAAAAAAAGAATTTTTTTTCCATTTCTGGAACAAATTAGATTTAAACATTTTTAATAAAAAAAAATTTGAAATAATGATTTTTTTTATTTTTATTTTTCTTTATTTTCTCAACTTTTAAAAAAAATAGATTAAAAAAAAGACAGTTGTTTTAATTTTTTAAAATTAAAAAAAAAACTAATTTTTGAAATAAAAATGTTTTTTTTTTCGATTTCTGGAACAAATTAGATTTAAACATTTTTAATAAAAATTTTTTTGAAAAATGATTTTTTTTCATTTTTATTTTTTTTAATTTTCTCAATTTTAAAAAAAATTAGATTAAAAAAAAGATAGTTGTTTTAATTTTTTGAATTAAAAAAAAAATTGATTTTTGAAAAAAAAATGGGTTTTTTTTTCTGGAACAAATTAGATTTAAACATTTTTAATAAAATTTTTTTTGAAATAATGATTTTTTTTCATTTTTATATTTTTTAATTTTTTCAATTTTTAAAAAAATTAGATTAAAAAAAAGATAGTTGTTTTAATTTTTCAAATTAAAAAAAAAAAAAAATTAAAAAAAAAAAAGATTTTTTTCGATTCCTGGAACAAATTAGATTTAAACATTTTTAATAAAAAAAAAATTAAAATAATGATTTTTTTTCATTTTTATTTTTTTTATTTTTCTCAATTTAAAAAAAAATTAAATTAAGAAAAAGATAGTTGTTTTAATTTTTCAAATTAAAAAAAAAAAAATATTTTTGAAAAAAAAAAGATTTTGTTTCGATTTCTGGAACAAATTAGATTGAAACATTTTTAATAAAAAAAATTTGAAATAATGATTTTTTTTCATTTTTATTTTTTTTTATTTTCTCAATTTAAAAAAAAATTAGATTAAAAAAAAGATAGTTGTTTTAATTTTTTAAATTAAAAAAAAAAATTGATTTTTGAAAAAAAAATGATATTTTTCGATTTTTGGAACAAATTAGATTTAAACATTTTTAATAAAAATTTTTTTAAAATAATGATTTTTTTTCATTTTTATTTTTTTTTTATTTTTTCAATTTGAAAAAAAAATAGATTAAAAGAAAGATAGTTGTTTTAATTTTTTAATTTTAAAAAAAATATTGATTCTTGAAAAAAAAAAAAAAAAATTTCGATTCCTGGAACAAATTAGATTTAAACATTTTTAATAAAAATATTTTTGAAATAATGATTTTTTTTCATTTTTTTTTTTTTAATTTTCTCAATTTAAAAAAAAATTAGATTAAAGAAAAGATAGTTGTTTTAAGTTTTCAAATTAAAAAAAAATTGCTTTTTGAAAAAAAAAAGATTTTTTTTCGATTTCTGGAACAAATTAGATTTAAACATTTTTTATAAAAAAAATTTTGAAATAATATTTTTTTTTCAATTTTTATTTTTTTATTTTCCAATTTAAAAAAAAAATAGATTAAAAAAAAGATAGTTGTTTTAATTTTTTAAATTGAAAAAAAAATTAATTTTTGAAAAAAAAATGATTTTGTTTCGATTTCTGAAACAAATTAGATTTGAACATTTTTAATAAAAAAAATTTTGAAATAATGATTTTTTTCATTTTTTTTTTTTTTTATTTTATCAATTTTTTAAAATAATTAGATTAAAAAAAAGATAGTTGTTTTAATTTTTTAAATTAAAAAAAAATTGCTTTTTGAAAAAAAAATGATATTTTTCGATTTCTGGAACAAATTAGATTTAAACATTTTTAATAAAAAAAATTTTGAAATAATGATTTTTTTTCATTTTTTTTTGTTTTTTCAATTTTTAAAAAAATTAGATTAAAAAAAAGATAGTTGTTTTAATTTTTCAAATTAAAAAAAAAAATGATTTTTGAAAAAAAAATGATTTTTTTTCGATTTCTGGAACAATTTAGATTTAAACATTTTTAATAAATTTTTTTTTGAAATGATGATTTTTTTTCATTTTTTTTTTTTTTTATTTTCTCAATTTTTAAAAAAATTAAATTAAAAAAAAGATAGTTGTTTTAATTTTTCAAATTGAAAAAAAAATGATTTTTGAAAAAAAAAAGATTTTTTTCGATTTCTGGAACAAATTAGATTTAAACATTTAAAAAAAAAAATTTTGAAAAAATAATTTTTTTCATTTTTTTTTTTTTTTTTTCTCAATTTAAAAAAAAATTAGAATAAAAAAAAAAAAGTTGTTTTAATTTTTCGAAATTAAAAAAAAAAATGATTTTTGAAAAAAAAAGGATTTTTTTTCGATTTTTGGAACAAATTAGATTTAAACATTTTTAATAAAAATAATTTTGAAATAATAATTTTTTTCCATTTTTATTTTTTTTTATTTACCAATTTAAAAAAAAAATATATTAAAAAAAAAAAAGTTGTTTTAATTTTTTAAATTAAAAATAAAAATGATTTTTGAGAAAATTTTTTTTTTTTTTTTCTGGAACAAATTAGACTTAAACATTTTTAATAAAAAAAATTTTGAAATAATGATTTTTTTTTGTTTTTATTTTTTTAATTTTCTCAATTTAAAAAAAAATTAGATTAAAAAAAGATAGTTGTTTTAATTTTTCAAAATTGAAAAAAAAAAAAAATTAAAAAAAAAGAAGATTTTTTTTCGATTTCTGAAACAAATTAGATTTAAACATTTTTAATAAGAAAAATTTTGAAATAATGATTTTTTTTCATTTTTATTTTTTTTTATTTTCTCAATTTTTAAAAAAAAATTAAATTAAAAAAAAGATTGTTGTTTTAATTTTTCAAATTAAAAAAAAAAATGATTTTTGAAAAAAAAATGATTTTTTTTCGATTTCTGGAACAATTTAGATTTAAACATTTTTAATAAAAAAATTTTTGAAATAATGATTTTTTTTCATTTTTATTTTTTTTTATTTTCTCAATTTTTAAAAAAATGAAATTAAAAAAAAGATAGTTGTTTTAATTTTTCAAATTAAAAAAAAAATGATTTTTGAAAAAAAAATGATTTTTTTTCGATTTCTGGAACAAATTAGATTTAAACATTTAAAAAAAAAAAATTTTGAAAAAATGATTTTTTTCATTTTTTTTTTTTTATTTTCTCAATTTTGAAAAAAAATTAGAATAAAAAAAAGATAGTTGTTTTAATTTTTCGAAATTAAAAAAAAATTGATAGGATTTTTTTTCGATTTTTGGAACAAATTAGATTTAAACATTTTTAATAAAAAAAATTTTGAAATAATGATTTTTTTTCATTTTTTTTTTTTTTTTTTTTCTCAATTTTAAATAAATTAAATTAAAAAAAGATAGTTGTTTTAATTTTTTAAAATTAAAAAAAAAATTGATTTTTAAAAAAAATCTGGATTTCTGGAACAAATTAGATTTAGACATTTAAAAAAAAAAAAAATTTGAAATAATGATTTTTAAAAAAAATTTTTTTAATTTATTTTCTCAATTTTTAAAAAAATTAGATAAAAAAAAAGATAGTTGTTTTAATTTTTTAAATTAAAAAAAAAATTGATTTTTGAAAAAAAAAGATTTTTTTTCGATTTCTGGAACAAATTATATTTAAACATTTTTAATAAAAAAAATTTTGAAATAATGACTTTTTTTCATTTTTATTTTTTTTATTTTCTCAATTTTTAAAATAATTAGATTAAAAAAAAGATAGTTGTTTTAATTTTTTTAATAAAAAAAAAAATTGATTTTTGAAAAAAAAAAGATTTTGTTTCGATTTCTGGAACAAATTAGATTTAAACATTTTTATTAAAAAAAATTTTGCAATAATGATTTTTTTTCATTTTTATTTTTTTTAATTTTCTCAGTTTTTAAAAAAATTAGATTGAAAAAAGATATTTTTTTCAATTTTTCAAAATTAAAAAAAAAAAAAAAATTAAAAAAAAAGAAGATTTTTTTTCGATTTCTGGAACAAATTAGATTTAAACATTTTTAATAAAAAAAATTTTGAAATAATGATTTTTTTTCATTTTTATTTTTTTTTATTTTCTCAATTTTTAAAAAAAAATTAAATAAAAAAAAAGACAGTTGTTTTAATTTTTCAAATTAAAAAAAAAAATGATTTTTGAAAAAAAAAAGATTTTATTTCGATTTCTGGAACAATTTAGATTTAAACATTTTTAATAAAAAATTTTTTGAAATAATGATTTTTTTTCATTTTTATTTTTTTTTATTTTCTCAATTTTAAAAAAAATTAAATTAAAAAAAAATAGTTGTTTTAATTTTTCGAATTAAAAAAAAAAAATGATTTTTTAAAAAAACTGATTTTTTTTCGATTTCTGGAACAAATGAGATTTAAACATTTAAAAAAAAAAAAATTTGAAATAATGATTTTTTTTCATTTTTATTTTTTTTAATTTTGTCAATTTTTAAAAAAGTAGATTAAAAAAAAGATAGTTGTTTTAATTTTTCATAATTAAAAAAAAAAATGATTTTTAAAAAAAAAAGATATTTTTTCAATTTCTGGAACAAATTAGATTTAAACATTTTTAATAAAAAATTTTTGGAAATAATGATTTTTTTTCATTTTTATTTTTTTTTATTTTTTCAATTTAAAAAAAAATTAGATTAAAAAAAGATAGTTGTTTTAATTTTTATAATTAAAAAAAAATTGATTTTTGAAAAAAAAAAGATTTTTTTTCGATTTCTGGAACAAGTTAGATTTAAACATTTTTAAAGAAAAAATTTTAAAATAGTAATTTTTTTTCATTTTTTATTTTTTTTTATTTTCCAATTTAAAAAAAAAATAGATTAAAAAAAAGATAGTTGTTTTAATTTTTTAAATTAAAAAAAAAAATTGAGTTTTGAAAAAAAAAAGATTTTGTTTCGATTTCTGGAACAAATTAGATTTAAACATTTTTAATAAAAAAAAATTTGAAATAATGATTTTTTTCATTTTTTTTTTTTTCTATTTTCTCAATTTTTAAAATAATTAGATTAAAAAAAATATAGTTGTTTTAATTTTATAAAATTAAAAAAAAAATGATTTTTGAAAAAAAAATTATTTTGTTTCGATTTCTGGAAAGAATTAGATTTAAACATTTTTAATAAAAAAAATTTTGAAATAATGATTTTTTTTCATTTTTATTTTTTTTTATTTTCTCAATTTTAAAAAAAATTAAATTAAAAAAAAGATAGTTGTTTTAATTTTTCAAATTAAAAAAAAAATGATTTTTGAAAAAAAAAATGATTTTTTTTAGATATCTGGAACAAATTAGATTTAAACATTTAAAAAAAAAAAATTTTGAAATAATGATTTTTTTTCATTTTTTATTTTTTATTTTCTCAATTTTAAAAAAAGTTAGAATAAAAAAAAGATAGTTGTTTTAATTTTTCAAAATTAAAAAAAAATTGATTTTTGAAAAAAAAAGGATTTTTTTTCGATTTTTGGAACAAATTAGATTTAAACATTTTTAATAAAAAAAATTTTGAAATAATAATTTTTTCCATTTTTATTTTTTTTTATTTACCAATTTAAAAAAAAAATATATTAAAAAAAAAAAGTTGTTTTAATTTTTTAAATTAAAAAAAAAATGATTTTTGAAAACAATTTTTTTTTTTTTTTTCTGGAACAAATTAGACTCAAACATTTTTAATAGAAAAAATTTTGAAAAAATGATTTTTTTTTATTTTGATTTTTTTAATTTTCTCAATTTAAAAAAAAATTAGATTAAAAAAAGATAGTTGTTTTAATTTTTCAAAATTGAAAAAAAAAAAAAAAAATTCGATTTCTGGAACAAATTAGATTTAAACATTTTTAATAAAAAATTTTTTGAAATAATGATTTTTTTTCATTTTTATTTTTTTTTATTTTCTCAATTTTAAATAAATTAAATTAAAAAAAAGATAGTTGTTTTAATTTTTTAAATTAAAAAAAAAAATTATTTTTAAAAAAAATCTGGATTTCTGGAACAAATTAGATTTAGACATTTAAAAAAAAAAAAATTTTGAAATAATAATTTTTTTTTATTTTTTTTTTATTTATTTTCTCAATTTTTAAAAAAAATTAGTTAAAAAAAAAAAAAGTTGTTTTAATTTTTTAAATTAAAAAAAAAATTGATTTTTGAAAAAAAATGATTTTTTTTCGATTTCTGGAACAAATTAGATTTAAACATTTAAAAAAAAAAAAATTTGAAATAATGATTTTTTTTCATTTTTTTTTTTTTTATTTTCTCAATTTTTAAAAAAATTAAATAAAAAAAAAGATAGTTGTTTTAATTTTTCAAATTAAAAAAAAATTGATTTTTGAAAAAAAAAAGATTTTTTTTCGATTTCTAGAACAAATTAGATTTAAACATTTTTAATAAAAAAAAATTTGAAATAATAATTTTTTTTCATTTTTGTTTTTTTTTTATTTTCCAATTTTAAAAAAAAATATATTAAAAAAAAGATAGTTGTTTTAGTTTTTTAAATTAAAAAAAAAAATTGATTTTTGAAAAAAAAAAGATTTTGTTTCGATTTCTGGAACAAATTAGATTTAAACATTTTTAATAAAAAAAATTTTGAAATAATGATTTTTTTTCATT
Organism: Flabesymbios commensalis; assembly: GCA_964017125.1. NCBI lineage: Eukaryota > Metazoa > Annelida > Polychaeta > Terebellida > Flabelligeridae > Flabesymbios > Flabesymbios commensalis. The sequence goes on from OZ024913.1 coordinate 9,034,663, forward strand.
TTTATTTTTTTTTATTTTCTCAATTTTTAAAATAATCAGATTAAAAAAAAGATAGTTGTTTAATTTTTTAAATTAAAAAAAAAAATGATTTTTGAAAAAAAAAAGATTTTGTTTCGATTTCTGGAACAAATTAGATTTAAACATTTTTAATAAAAAAATTTTTGAAATAATGATTTTTTTTTATTTTTTTTTTTTTTATTTTCCAATTTAAAAAAAAAATATAATAAAAAAAAGATAGTTGTTTTAATTTTTTAAATTAAAAAGATTTTGTTTCGATTTCTGGAACAAATTAGATTTAAACATTTTTAATAAAAAATATTTTGAAATAATAATTTTTTTTCATTTTTATTTTTTTTTATTTTCCAATTTAAAAAAAAAATATATTAAAAAAAAGATAGTTGTTTTAATTTTTTAAATTAAAAAAAAAATTGATTTTTGAAAAAAAAATGATTTTTTTTCGATTTCTGGAACACATTAGATTTAAACATTTTTAATAAAAAAATTTTTTAAATAATATTTTTTTTTCATTTTTATTTTTTTTTATTTTCTAATTTTAAAAAAAATTAGATTAAAAAAAAGATAGTTGTTTTAATTTTTTAAATTAAAAAAAAAAATTGATTTTTGAAAAAAAAAAGATTTTGTTTCGATTTCTGGAACAAATTAGATTTAAACATTTTTAATAAAAAAATTTCGAAATAATGATTTTTTTTCATTTTTTTTTTTTTTTATTTTCCAATTTAAAAAAAAAATATATTAAAAAAAAGATAGTTGTTTTAATTTTTTAAAAAAATAAAAAAAAAAATTGATATTAAAAAAAAAAAATGATTTTTTTCGATTTCTGGAACACATTAGATTTAAACATTTTTAATAAAAAAAAATTTTAAATAATATTTTTTTTTCATTTTTATTTTTTTTTATTTTCCAATTTTTAAAAAAAATTAGATGAAAAAAAAGATAGTTGTTTTAATTTTTTAAAATTAAAAAAAAAAAAAAAGATTAAAAAAAAGAAGATTTTTTTTCGATTTCTGGAACAAATTAGATTTAAACATTTAAAAAAAAAAAATTTGAAATAATGATTTTTTTTTTTTTTTTTTTATTTATTTTCTCAATTTAAAAAAAAATTAGATTAAAAAAAAATGGTTGTTTTAATTTTTTTAAATTAAAAAAAAATTGATTTTTGAAAAAAAAAAAGATTTTTTTCGATTTCTAGAACACATTAGATTTAAACATTTTTAATAAAAAAAAATTTGAAATAATATACTTTTTTTTCATTTTTTTTATTTTTTATTTTCTAATTTTAAAAAAAAATAGATTAAAAAAAAGATAGTTGTTTTAATTTTCTAAATTAAAAAAAAATTGATTTTAAAAAAATAATGATTTTGTTTCGATTTCTGGAACAAATTAGATTTAAACATTTTTAATAAAAAAAAATTTGAAATAATGATTTTTTTTCATTTTTATTTTTTTTTATTTTCTCAATTTTTCAAAAGATTTTTTTCGATTTCTGGAACAAATTAGATTTAAACATTTTTAATAAAAAAAAATTTGAAATAATGATTTTTTTTCATTTTTATTTTTTTTTATTTTCTCAATTTTTAAAAAAATTAAATTAAAAAAAAATTGTTGTTATAATTTTTCAAATTAAAAAAAAAAATGATTTTTAAAAAAAAAATGATTTTTTTTCGATTTCTGGAACAAATTAGATTTAAACATTTAAAAAAAAAAATTTGAAATAATGATTTTTTTTCATTTTTTTTTTTTTTTTTTCTCAATTTTAAAAAAAATTAAATAAAAAAAAAGATAGTTGTTTTAATTTTTCAAATTAAAAAAAAAAATGATTTTAAAAAAAAAAAGATTTTTTTTCGATTTCTGGAACAAATTAGATTTAAACATTTTTAATAAAAAAATTTTTGAAATAATGATTTTTTTTCATTTTTATTTTTTTTTATTTTCTCAATTTTTAAAATAATTAGATTAAAAAAAAAAAAGTTGTTTTATTTTTTTAAATTAAAAAAAAAAAATTGATTTTTGAAAAAAAAAAGATTTTGTTTCGATTTCTGGAACAACTTAGATTTAAACATTTTTAATAAAAAAAAAATTGAAATAATGATTTTTTTTCATTTTTATTTTTTTTTATTTTCTCAATTTAAAAAAAAATTAAATTAAAAAAAAGATAGTTGTTTTAATTTTTTTAATTAAAAAAAAATTTGATTTTTAAAAAAAAAAGATTTTTTTTTATTTCTGGAACAAATTAGATTTAAACATTTAAAAAAAAATAATTTTGAAATAATGATTTTTTTTCATTTTTTTTTTTTTTTATTTTTCAATTTTTAAAAAAATTAGATAAAAAAAACATAGTTGTTTTAATTTTTTAAAATTAAAAAATGATTTTAAAAAAAAAAGATTTTTTTTCTGGAACAAATTAGACTTAAACATTTTTAATAAAAATTTTTTTGAAATAATGATTTTTTTTCTTTTTATTTTTTTGATTTTTTCAATTTTAAAAAAAGTTACATTAAAAAAAAATAGTTGTTTTAATTTTTTAAAATTTAAAAAAAAAAAAAAATTAAAAAAAAAGAAGATTCTTTTTCGATTTCTGGAAAAAATAAGATTTAAACATTTTTAATAATATTTTTTTTGAAATAATGATTTTTTTTAATTTTTTTTTTTTTTTTATTTTCTCAATTTAAAAAAAAATTAAATTAAAAAAAAGATAGTAGTTTTAATTTTTCAATTTAAAAAAAAAAATTGATTTTTGAAAAAAAGAAAGATTTTTTTCGATTTCTGGAACAAATTAGATTTGAACATTTAAAAAAAAAAAATTTGTTAAATAATGATTTTTTTTCATTTTTTTTTTTTTTTATTTTCTCAATTTTTAAAAAAATTAGATCAAAAAAAGATAGTTGTTTGTATTTTTCAAAATTAAAAATTAAAAAAAATGATTTTTTTTTATTTCAGGAACAAATTAGATTTGAACATTTAAAAAAAAAAAATTTTGAAATAATGATTTTTTTTCATTTTTTTTTTTTTTTTATTTTCTCAATTTTAAAAAAAATTAAATAAAAAAAAAGATAGTTGTTTTAATTTTTCAAATTAAAAAAAAATTAATTTTTGAAAAAAAAAAGATTTTTTTTCGATTTTTGGAACAAATTAGATTTAAACATTTTTAATAAAAAAAATTTGAAATAATAATTTTTTTTCATTTTTATTTTTTTTTATTTTCCAATTTAAAAAAAAAATATATTAAAAAAAGATAGTTGTTTAATTTTTAAAATTGAAAAAAAAAATTTGATTTTTGAAAAAAAAAAGATTTTGTTTCGACTTCTGGAACAAATTAGATTTAAACATTTTTAATAAAAAAATTTTTTAAATAATGATTTTTTTTCATTTTTTTTTTTTTTTTTTTTTCAATTTTTAAAAAAATTAAGTTAAAAAAAAGGTAGTTGTTTTAATTTTTAAGATTAAAAAAAAAAAAGATTTTTGAAAAAAAAATGATTTTGTTTCGATTTCTGGAACAAATTAGATTTAAACATTTTTAATAAAAAAAATTTTGAAATAATGATTTTTTTTTATTTTTATTTTTTTTTGATTTTTTTCAATTTTAAAAAAAATTAGGTTAAAAAAAAGATAGTTGTTTTAATTTTTAAAATTAGAAAAAATTGATTTTTGAAAAAAAGAAAGATTTTTTTTCGATTTCTGGAAAAAATTAGATTTAAACATTTTTAATAAAATTTTTTTTGAAATAATGATATTTTTTCATTTTTATTTTTTTTTATTTTCACAATTTTTGAAAAAATCAGATTAAAAAAAAAATAGTTGTTTTCATTTTTTAAATTAAAAAAAAATTGATTTTTGAAAAAAAAAAGATTTTTTTTCGATTTCTGGAACACATTAGATTTAAACATTTTTAATAAAAAAAATTTTGAAATAATATTTTTTTTTCATTTTTATTTTTTTTTATTTTTCAATTTAAAAAAAAATTAGATTAAAAAAAGATAGTTGTTTTAATTTTTCAAAATTGAAAAAAAAAAAAAAAATTCGATTTCTGGAACAAATTAGATTTAAACATTTTTAATAAAAAATTTTTTGAAATAATGATTTTTTTTCATTTTTATTTTTTTTTATTTTCTCAATTTTAAATAAATTAAATTAAAAAAAAGATAGTTGTTTTAATTTTTTAAATTAAAAAAAAAAATTATTTTTAAAAAAAATCTGGATTTCTGGAACAAATTAGATTTAGACATTTAAAAAAAAAAAAATTTTGAAATAATAATTTTTTTTTATTTTTTTTTTATTTATTTTCTCAATTTTTAAAAAAAATTAGTTAAAAAAAAAAAAAGTTGTTTTAATTTTTTAAATTAAAAAAAAAATTGATTTTTGAAAAAAAATGATTTTTTTTCGATTTCTGGAACAAATTAGATTTAAACATTTAAAAAAAAAAAAATTTGAAATAATGATTTTTTTTCATTTTTTTTTTTTTTATTTTCTCAATTTTTAAAAAAATTAAATAAAAAAAAAGATAGTTGTTTTAATTTTTCAAATTAAAAAAAAATTGATTTTTGAAAAAAAAAAGATTTTTTTTCGATTTCTAGAACAAATTAGATTTAAACATTTTTAATAAAAAAAAATTTGAAATAATAATTTTTTTTCATTTTTGTTTTTTTTTTATTTTCCAATTTTAAAAAAAAATATATTAAAAAAAAGATAGTTGTTTTAGTTTTTTAAATTAAAAAAAAAAATTGATTTTTGAAAAAAAAAAGATTTTGTTTCGATTTCTGGAACAAATTAGATTTAAACATTTTTAATAAAAAAAATTTTGAAATAATGATTTTTTTTCATTTTTATTTTTTTTTATTTTCTCAATTTTTAAAATAATCAGATTAAAAAAAAGATAGTTGTTTAATTTTTTAAATTAAAAAAAAAAATGATTTTTGAAAAAAAAAAGATTTTGTTTCGATTTCTGGAACAAATTAGATTTAAACATTTTTAATAAAAAAATTTTTGAAATAATGATTTTTTTTTATTTATTTTTTTTTTATTTTCCAATTTAAAAAAAAAATATAATAAAAAAAAGATAGTTGTTTTAATTTTTTAAATTAAAAAGATTTTGTTTCGATTTCTGGAACAAATTAGATTTAAACATTTTTAATAAAAAATATTTTGAAATAATAATTTTTTTTCATTTTTATTTTTTTTTATTTTCCAATTTAAAAAAAAAATATATTAAAAAAAAGATAGTTGTTTTAATTTTTTAAATTAAAAAAAAAATTGATTTTTGAAAAAAAAATGATTTTTTTTCGATTTCTGGAACACATTAGATTTAAACATTTTTAATAAAAAATTTTTTTAAATAATATTTTTTTTTCATTTTTATTTTTTTTTATTTTCCAATTTTAAAAAAAATTAGATTAAAAAAAAGATAGTTGTTTTAATTTTTTAAATTAAAAAAAAAAATTGATTTTTGAAAAAAAAAAGATTTTGTTTCGATTTCTGGAACAAATTAGATTTAAACATTTTTAATAAAAAAATTTCGAAATAATGATTTTTTTTCATTTTTTTTTTTTTTTATTTTCCAATTTAAAAAAAAAATATATTAAGAAAAAGATAGTTGTTTTAATTTTTTAAAAAAATAAAAAAAAAAATTGATTTTAAAAAAAAAAATGATTTTTTTCGATTTCTGGAACACATTAGATTTAAACATTTTTAATAAAAAAAAATTTTAAATAATATTTTTTTTTCATTTTTATTTTTTTTTATTTTCCAATTTTTAAAAAAAATTAGATGAAAAAAAAGATAGTTGTTTTAATTTTTTAAAATTAAAAAAAAAAAAAAAGATTAAAAAAAAGAAGATTTTTTTTCGATTTCTGGAACAAATTAGATTTAAACATTTAAAAAAAAAAAATTTGAAATAATGATTTTTTTTTTTTTTTTTTTATTTATTTTCTCAATTTAAAAAAAAATTAGATTAAAAAAAAATGGTTGTTTTAATTTTTTTAAATTAAAAAAAAATTGATTTTTGAAAAAAAAAAAGATTTTTTTCGATTTCTAGAACACATTAGATTTAAACATTTTTAATAAAAAAAAATTTGAAATAATATACTTTTTTTTCATTTTTTTTATTTTTTATTTTCTAATTTTAAAAAAAAATAGATTAAAAAAAAGATAGTTGTTTTAATTTTCTAAATTAAAAAAAAATTGATTTTAAAAAAATAATGATTTTGTTTCGATTTCTGGAACAAATTAGATTTAAACATTTTTAATAAAAAAAAATTTGAAATAATGATTTTTTTTCATTTTTATTTTTTTTTATTTTCTCAATTTTTCAAAAGATTTTTTTCGATTTCTGGAACAAATTAGATTTAAACATTTTTAATAAAAAAAAATTTGAAATAATGATTTTTTTTCATTTTTATTTTTTTTTATTTTCTCAATTTTTAAAAAAATTAAATTAAAAAAAAATTGTTGTTATAATTTTTCAAATTAAAAAAAAAATGATTTTTAAAAAAAAAATGATTTTTTTTCGATTTCTGGAACAAATTAGATTTAAACATTTAAAAAAAAAAATTTGAAATAATGATTTTTTTTCATTTTTTTTTTTTTTTTTTCTCAATTTTAAAAAAAATTAAATAAAAAAAAAGATAGTTGTTTTAATTTTTCAAATTAAAAAAAAAAATGATTTTAAAAAAAAAAAGATTTTTTTTCGATTTCTGGAACAAATTAGATTTAAACATTTTTAATAAAAAAATTTTTGAAATAATGATTTTTTTTCATTTTTATTTTTTTTTATTTTCTCAATTTTTAAAATAATTAGATTAAAAAAAAAAAAGTTGTTTTATTTTTTTAAATTAAAAAAAAAAAATTGATTTTTGAAAAAAAAAAGATTTTGTTTCGATTTCTGGAACAACTTAGATTTAAACATTTTTAATAAAAAAAAAATTGAAATAATGATTTTTTTTCATTTTTATTTTTTTTTATTTTCTCAATTTAAAAAAAAATTAAATTAAAAAAAAGATAGTTGTTTTAATTTTTTTAATTAAAAAAAAATTTGATTTTTAAAAAAAAAAGATTTTTTTTTATTTCTGGAACAAATTAGATTTAAACATTTAAAAAAAAATAATTTTGAAATAATGATTTTTTTTCATTTTTTTTTTTTTTATTTTTCAATTTTTAAAAAAATTAGATAAAAAAAACATAGTTGTTTTAATTTTTTAAAATTAAAAAATGATTTTAAAAAAAAAAGATTTTTTTTCTGGAACAAATTAGACTTAAACATTTTTAATAAAAATTTTTTTGAAATAATGATTTTTTTTCTTTTTATTTTTTTGATTTTTTCAATTTTAAAAAAAGTTACATTAAAAAAAAATAGTTGTTTTAATTTTTTAAAATTTAAAAAAAAAAAAAATTTAAAAAAAAAGAAGATTCTTTTTCGATTTCTGGAAAAAATAAGATTTAAACATTTTTAATAATATTTTTTTTGAAATAATGATTTTTTTTAATTTTTTTTTTTTTTTTATTTTCTCAATTTAAAAAAAAATTAAATTAAAAAAAAGATAGTAGTTTTAATTTTTCAATTTAAAAAAAAAAATTGATTTTTGAAAAAAAGAAAGATTTTTTTCGATTTCTGGAACAAATTAGATTTGAACATTTAAAAAAAAAAAATTTGTTAAATAATGATTTTTTTTCATTTTTTTTTTTTTTTATTTTCTCAATTTTTAAAAAAATTAGATCAAAAAAAAGATAGTTGTTTGTATTTTTCAAAATTAAAAATTAAAAAAAATGATTTTTTTTTATTTCAGGAACAAATTAGATTTGAACATTTAAAAAAAAAAAATTTTGAAATAATGATTTTTTTTCATTTTTTTTTTTTTTTTATTTTCTCAATTTTAAAAAAAATTAAATAAAAAAAAAGATAGTTGTTTTAATTTTTCAAATTAAAAAAAAATTAATTTTTGAAAAAAAAAAGATTTTTTTTCGATTTTTGGAACAAATTAGATTTAAACATTTTTAATAAAAAAAATTTGAAATAATAATTTTTTTTCATTTTTATTTTTTTTTATTTTCCAATTTAAAAAAAAAATATATTAAAAAAAGATAGTTGTTTAATTTTTAAAATTGAAAAAAAAAATTTGATTTTTGAAAAAAAAAAGATTTTGTTTCGACTTCTGGAACAAATTAGATTTAAACATTTTTAATAAAAAAATTTTTTAAATAATGATTTTTTTTCATTTTTTTTTTTTTTTTTTTTTCAATTTTTAAAAAAATTAAGTTAAAAAAAAGGTAGTTGTTTTAATTTTTAAAATTAAAAAAAAAAAAGATTTTTGAAAAAAAAATGATTTTGTTTCGATTTCTGGAACAAATTAGATTTAAACATTTTTAATAAAAAAAATTTTGAAATAATGATTTTTTTTTATTTTTATTTTTTTTTGATTTTTTTCAATTTTAAAAAAAATTAGGTTAAAAAAAAGATAGTTGTTTTAATTTTTAAAATTAGAAAAAATTGATTTTTGAAAAAAAGAAAGATTTTTTTTCGATTTCTGGAAAAAATTAGATTTAAACATTTTTAATAAAATTTTTTTTGAAATAATGATATTTTTTCATTTTTATTTTTTTTTATTTTCACAATTTTTGAAAAAATCAGATTAAAAAAAAAATAGTTGTTTTCATTTTTTAAATTAAAAAAAAATTGATTTTTGAAAAAAAAAAGATTTTTTTTCGATTTCTGGAACACATTAGATTTAAACATTTTTAATAAAAAAAATTTTGAAATAATATTTTTTTTTCATTTTTATTTTTTTTTATTTTTCAATTTAAAAAAAAATTAAATTAAAAAAAAGATAGTTGTTTTAATTTTCTAAATTAAAAAGAAATTGATTTTTGAAAAAAAAGATTTTTTTTCGATTTCTGGAACAAATTAGATTTAAACATTTTTAATAAAAAAATTTTTGAGATAATGATTTTTTTTCATTTTTATTTTTTTTATTCTCTCAATTTAAAAAAAAATTAAATTAAAAAAAAGATTGTTGTTTTATTTTTTTTCAAATTAAAAAAAAAATTAATTTTTGAAAAAAAAAAGATTTTTTTTCGATTTCTGGAACAAATTAGATTTAAACTTTTTTAATAAAAAAAATTTTGAAATAATATTTTTTTTTAATTTTTTTTTTTTTTATTTTCCAATTTAAAAAAAAAATATATTAAAAAAAAGATAGTTGTTTTAATTTTTTAAATTAAAAAAAAATTGATTTTTGAAAAAAAAATTATTTTGTTTAGATTTCTGGAACAAATTAGATTTAAACATTTTTAATAAAAAAAATTTTGAAATAATGATTTTTTTTCATTTTTATTTTTTTTCCATTTTCTCAATTTTTAAAATAATTAGATTAAAAAAAAGATAGTTGTTTTAATTTTTTAAATTAAAAAAAAAAAATGATTTATGAAAAAAAAAAAAAATTGTTTCGATTTCTGGAACAAATTAGATTTAAACATTTTTAATAAAAAAAAATTTGCAATAATGATTTTTTTTCATTTTTATTCTTTTTAATTATCTCAGTTTTTAAAAAAATTAGATTAAAAAAAGATAGTTGTTTTAATTTTTCAAAATTAAAAAAAAAAAAAATTAAAAAAAAAAAGATTTTTTTTCGATTTCTGGAACAAATTAGATTTAAACATTTTTAATAAAAAAAAATTTGAAATAATGATTTTTTTTAATTTTTATTTTTTTAAATTTTTTTCAATTTTTTAAAAAAATTAGGTTAAAAAAAAGATAGTTGTTTTAATTTTTAAAAAATTAAAAAAAAATGATTTTTGAAAAAAAAAAGATTTTTTTCGATTTCTGGAAAAAATTAGATTTAAACATTTTTAATAAAAATTTTTTTGAAATAATGATATTTTTTCATTTTTTTTTTAATTTTCTCAGTTTTTTAAAAAATTAGATTAAAAAAAGATAGTTGTTTTAATTTTTCAAAATTAAAAAAAAAAAAAAAATAAAAAAAAAAAAGATTTTTTTTCGATTTCTGGAACACATTACATTTAAACATTTTTAATAAAAAAAATTTTGAAATAATATTTTTTTTTCATTTTTATTTTTTTTTATTTTCTAATTTAAAAAAAAATTAGATTAAAAAAGATAGTTGTTTTATTTTTTTAAATTAAAAAAAAAATTGATTTTTGAAAAAAAAAGATTTTTTTTCGATTTCTGGAACACATTAGATTTAAACATTTTTAATAAAAAAAAATTTGAAATAATGATTTTTTTTCATTTTTATTTTTTTTTATTTTCTCAATTTTTAAAATAATTAGATTAAAAAAAAGATAGTTGTTTTAATTTTTTAAATTAAAAAAAAAAATTGATTTTTGAAAAAAAAAAGATTTTGTTTCGATTTCTGGAACAAATTAGATTTAAACATTTTTAATAAAAAAAAATTTGAAATAATGATTTTTTTTAATTTTTTTTTTTTTAATTTTCTCAATTTTTAAAAAAATTAGATTAAAAAAAAGATAGTTGTTTTAATTTTTTAAATTAAAAAAAAAAATTGATTTTTAAAAAAAAAAAGATTTTGTTTCGATTTCTGGAACAAATTAGATTTAAACATTTTTAATAAAAAAAATTTTGAAATAATGATTTTTTTTCATTTTTTTTTTTTTTAATTTTCTCAATTTTCAAAAAAAATAAATTAAAAAAAGATAGTTGTTTTAATTTTTCAAAATTAAAAAAAAAAAAAAGATTAAAAAAAAAAAGATTTTTTTTCGATTTCTGGAACAAATTAGATTTAAACATTTTTAATAAAAAAAATTTTTAAATAATGATTTTTTTTGATTTTTTTTTTTTTTTTGATTTTTTCAATTTTAAAAAAAATTAGGTTAAAAAAAAGATAGTTGTTTTAATTTTTAAAATTAAAAAAAATTGATTTTTGAAAAAAAAAAGATTTTTTTTCGATTTCTGAAAAAAATTAGATTTAAACATTTTTAATAAAATTTTTTTCGAAATAATGATATTTTTTCATTTTTTTTTTTTTTATTTTCACAATTTAAAAAAAAATTAGATTAAAAAAAAAATAGTTGTTTTCATTTTTTAAATTAAAAAAAAATTGATTTTTGAAAAAAAAAAGATTTTTTTCGATTTCTGGAACACATTAGATTTAAACATTTTTAATTAAAGAAATTTTGAAATAATATTTTTTTTTCATTTTTATTTTTTTTTATTTTCCAATTTTAAAAAAAATTAAATTAAGAAAAAGATAGTTGTTTTAATTTTCTAAATCAAAAAGAAATTGATTTTTGAAAAAAAGAAAGATTTTTTTTCGATTTCTGGAACAAATTAGATTTAAACATTTTTAATAAAAAAAATTTTGAAATAATGATTTTTTTTCATTTTTATTTTTTTCATTTTCTCAATTTTTAAAATAATTAGATTAAAAAAAAGATAGTTGTTTTAATTTTTTAAATTAAAAAAAAAAAATGATTTTTGAAAAAAAAAAAATTTGTTTCGATTTCTGGAACAAATTAGATTTAAACATTTTTAATAAAAATAAATTTGCAATAATGATTTTTTTTCATTTTTATTTTTTTTAATTATCTCAGTTTTAAAAAAAATTAGATTAAAAAAAGATAGTTGTTTTAATTTTTCAAAATTAAAAAAAAAAAAAAATAAAAAAAAAGAAGATTTTTTTTCGATTTCTGGAACAAATTAGATTTAAACATTTTTAATAAAGAAAAATTTGAAATAATGATTTCTTTAAATTTTTATTTTTTTTAATTTTTTTCAATTTTAAAAAAAAATTAGGTTAAAAAAAAGATAGTTGTTTTAATTTTTAAAAATTAAAAAAAAATTGATTTTTGAAAAAAAAAAGATTTTTTTTCGATTTCTGGAAAAAATTAGATTTAAACATTTTTAATAAAAATTTTTTTGAAATAATGATATTTTTTCATTTTTTTTTCAATTTTCTCAGTTTTTTCAAAAATTAGATTAAAAAAAGATAGTTGTTTTAATTTTTCAAAATTAAAAAAAAAAAAAAAATAAAAAAAAAAAAGATTTTTTTTTCGATTTCTGGAACACATTAGATTTAAACATTTTTAATAAAAAAAATTTTGAAATAATGATTTTTTTTCATTTTTATTTTTTTTTATTTTCTAATTTAAAAAAAAATTAGATTAAAAAAGAGAGTTGTTTTAATTTTTTAAATTAAAAAAAAATTGATTTTTGAAAAAAAAAGATTTTTTTTCGATTTCTGGAACACATTAGATTTAAACATTTTTAATAAAAAAAATTTTGAAATAATGATTTTTTTTCATTTTTATTTTTTTTTATTTTCTCAATTTTTAAAATAATTAGATTAAAAAAAAGATAGTTGTTTTAATTTTTTAAATTAAAAAAAAAAATTGATTTTTGAAAAAAAAAAGATTTTGTTTCGATTTCTGGAACAAATTAGATTTAAACATTTTTAATAAAAAAATTTTTGAAATAATGATTTTTTTTCATTTTTTTTTTTAATTTTCTCAATTTTTAAAAAAATTAGATTAAAAAAAAGATAGTTGTTTTAATTTTTTAAATTAAAAAAAAAAATTGATTTTTGAAAAAAAAAAGATTTTGTTTCGATTTCTGGAACAAATTAGATTTAAACATTTTTAATAAAAAAAAATTTGAAATAATGATTTTTTTTCATTTTTTTTTTTTTTAATTTTCTCAATTTTCAAAAAAATTAAATTAAAAAAAGATAGTTGTTTTAATTTTTCAAAATTAAAAAAAAAAAAAAGATTAAAAAAAAAAGATTTTTTTTCGATTTCTGGAACAAATTAGATTTAAACATTTAAAAAAAAAAAATTTTGAAATAATGATTTTTTTTCATTTTTTTTTTTTTTTTTTTTCTCAATTTAAAAAAAAATAGATTAAAAAAAAATGGTTGTTTTCATTTTTTGAAATTAAAAAAAAATTGATTTTTTTTCGATTTCTGGAACACATTAGATTTAAACATTTTTAATAAAAAAAAATTTGAAATAATTTTTTTTTTTCATTTTAATTTTTTTTTTATTTTCTAATTTAAAAAAAAATTATATTAAATAAAAGATAGTTGTTTTAATTTTCTAAATTAAAAAAAAATTGATTTTAAAAAAAAAAATGTTTTTTTTTCGATTTCTGGAACAAATTAGATTTAAACATTTTTAATAAAAAAAATTTTGAGATAATGATTTTTTTTCATTTTTATTTTTTTTTATTCTCTCAATTTAAAAAAAAATTAGATTAAAAAAAAAAGTTGTTTTAATTTTTAAAATTAAAAAAAAAATTGATTTTTGAAAAAAAAAGATTTTTTTTCGATTTCTGGAACACATTAGATTTAAACATTTTTAATAAAAAAAAATTTAAAATAAAGATTTTTTTTCATTTTTATTGTTTTTTATTATCTCAATTTTTAAAATAATTAGATTAAAAAAAAGATAGTTGTTTTAACTTTTTAATTAAAAAAAAAATTGATTTTTGAAAAAAAAAAGATTTTGTTTCGATTTCTGGAACAAATTAGATTTAAACATTTTTAATAAAAAAAATTTTGAAATAATGATATTTTTTCATTTTTTATTTTTTTTATTTTCACAATTTTTAAAAAAATTGGATTAAAAAAAAAATAGTTGTTTTCATTTTTTAAATTAAAAAAAAATTGATTTTTGAAAAAAAGAAGATTTTTTTTCGATTTCTGGAACACATTAGATTTAAAAATTTTTAATAAAAAAAATTTTGAAATAATATTTTTTTTTCATTTTTATTTTTTTTTATTTTCCAAATTAAAAAAAAATTAAATTAAAAAAAAGATAGTTGTTTTAATTTTCTAAATTAAAAAGAAATTGATTTTTGAAAAAAAAAAGATTTTTTTTCGATTTCTGGTACAAATTAGATTTAAACATTTTCAATAAAAAAATTTTTGAGATAATGATTTTTTTTTCATTTTTATTTTTTTTTATTCTCTCAATTTTTAAAAAAATTAGAATAAAAATAGATAGTTGTTTTAATTTTTTAAATTAAAAAAAAATTGATTTTTGAAAAAAAATGATTTTTTTTCGATTTCTGGAACAAATTAGATTTAAGCATTTTTAATAAAAAAAATTTGAAATAATGATTTTTTTTGATTTTTATTATTTTTTTTTTTCTCAATTTTTAAAATAATTAGATTAAAAAAAATATAGTTGTTTTAATTTTTTAAATTAAAAAAAAAAATTGATTTTTGAAAAAAAAAAGATTTTGTTTCGATTTCCGGAACAAATTAGATTTAAACATTTTTAATAAAAAAAAATTAGAAATAATTTTTTTTTTTCATTTTTATTTTTTTTATTTTCTCAATTTTTAAAAAGATTTTTTTTCGATTTCTGGAAAAAATTAGATTTAAACATTTTTAATAATTTTTTTTTTGAAATAATGATTTTTTTTCATTTTTATTTTTTTTTATTTTCTCAATTTTAAAAAAAAATTAATTAAAAAAAAGATTGTTGTTTTAATTTTTCAAATTAAAAAAAAAATAATTTTTGAAAAAAAAAAGATTTTTTTTCGATTTCTGGGACAAATTAGATTTAAACATTTAAAAAAAAAAATTTTGAAATAATGATTGTTTTTCTTTTCTTTTTTTTTATTTCTCAATTTTAAAAAAAATTAGATAAAAAAAAAGATAGTTGTTTTAATTTTTCAAATTAAAAAAAAATTGATTTTTGAAAAAAAAAAGATTTTTTTTCGATTTCTGGAACAAATTAGATTTAAACATTTTTAATAAAAAAAATTTTGAAATAATGATTTTTTTTCATTTTTATTTTTTTTTATTTTCTCAATTTTTAAAATAATTAGATTAAAAAAAAGATAGTTGTTTTAATTTTTTAAATTAAAAAAAAAATTGATTTTTGAAAAAAAAAAGATTTTGTTTCGATTTCTGGAACAAATTAGATTTAAACATTTTTAATAAAAAAAATTTTGAAATAATGATTTTTTTTCATTTTTTTTTTTAATTTTCTCAATTTTTAAAAAAATTAGATTAAAAAAAGATAGTTGTTTTAATTTTTTAAATTAAAAAAAAAAATTGATTTTTGAAAAAAAAAAGATTTTGTTTCGATTTCTGGAACAAATTAGATTTAAACATTCTTAATAAAAAAAATTTTGAAATAATGATTTTTTTTCATTTTTTTTTTTTTTAATTTTCTCAATTTTCAAAAAAATTAAATTAAAAAAAGATAGTTGTTTTAATTTTTAAAAATTAAAAAAAAAAAAAAGATTAAAAAAAAAAGATTTTTTTTCGATTTCTGGAACAAATTAGATTTAAACATTTAAAAAAAAAAAAATTTTGAAATAATGATTTTTTTTCATTTTTATTTTTTTTTTATTTTCTCAATTTAAAAAAAAATAGATTCAAAAAAATGGTTGTTTTCATTTTTTGAAATTAAAAAAAAATTGATTTTTTTTCGATTTCTAGAACACATTAGATTTAAACATTTTTAATAAAAAAAAATTTGAAATAATTTTTTTTTTTCATTTTAATTTTTTTTTTATTTTCTAATTTAAAAAAAAATTAGATTAAATAAAAGATAGTTGTTTTAATTTTCTAAATTAAAAAAAAATTGATTTTAAAAAAAAATATGTTTTTTTTTCGATTACTGGAACAAATTAGATTTAAACATTTTTAATAAAAAAAATTTTGAGATAATGATTTTTTTTCATTTTTATTTTTTTTTATTCTCTCAATTTAAAAAAAATTAGATTAAAAAAGACAGTTGTTTTAATTTTTTAAATTAAAAAAAAAATTGATTTTTGAAAAAAAAAGATTTTTTTTCGATTTCTGGAACACATTAGATTTAAACATTTTTAATAAAAAAAAATTTGAAATAATGATTTTTTTTCATTTTTATTTTTTTTTATTTTCTCAATTTTTAAAATAATTAGATTAAAAAAAAGATAGTTGTTTTAACTTTTTAAATTAAAAAAAAAATTGATTTTTGAAAAAAAAAAGATTTTGTTTCGTTTTCTGGAACAAATTAGATTTAAACATTTTTAATAAAAAAAATTTTGAAATAATGATTTTTTTTAATTTTTATTTTTTTTAATTTTCTTCAATTTTTGAAAAAATCATGTTAAAAAAAAGATAGTTGTTTTAATTTTAAAAATTAAAAAAAAATTGATTTTTGAAAAAAAAAAAGATTTTTTTTCGATTTCTGGAAAAAATTATATTTAAACATTTAAAAAAAAAAAAATTTCAAATAATGATTTTTTTTCATTTTTTTTATTTTTATTTTTTCAATTTTTGAAAAAATAAAATAAAAAAAAAGATAGTTGTTTTAATTTTTCAAATTAAAAAAAAAATGATTTTTGAAAAAAAAGAGATTTTTTTTCGATTTCTGTAACAAATTAGATTTAAACATTTTTAATAAAAAAAATTTTGAAATAATGATTTTTTTTCATTTTTATTTTTTTTTATTTTCTCAATTTTTAAAATAATCAGATTAAAAAAAAGATAGTTGTTTAATTTTTTAAATTAAAAAAAAAAATGATTTTTGAAAAAAAAAAGATTTTGTTTCGATTTCTGGAACAAATTAGATTTAAACATTTTTAATAAAAATTTTTTTGAAATAATGATTTTTTTTTATTTATTTTTTTTTTATTTTCCAATTTAAAAAAAATATATATTAAAAAAAAGATAGTTGTTTTAATTTTTTAAATTAAAAAGATTTTGTTTCGATTTCTGGAACAAATTAGATTTAAACATTTTTAATAAAAAATATTTTGAAATAATATTTTTTTTTCATTTTTTTTATTTTTTATTTTCAAATTTAAAAAAAAAATATATTAAAAAAAAGATAGTTGTTTTAATTTTTTAAATTAAAAAAAAAATTGATTTTTGAAAAAAAAATGATTTTTTTTCGATTTCTGGAACACATTAGATTTAAACATTTTTAATAAAAAAAATTTTTAAATAATATTTTTTTTTCATTTTTATTTTTTTTTATTTTCCGATTTTAAAAAAAATTAGATTAAAAAAAAGATAGTTGTTTTAATTTTTTAAATTAAAAAAAAAAATTGATTTTTGAAAAAAAAAAGATTTTGTTTCGATTTCTGGAACAAATTAGATTTAAACATTTTTAATAAAAAAATTTTGAAATAATGATTTTTTTTCATTTTTTTTTTTTTTTATTTTCCAATTTTAAAAAAAAATATATTAAAAAAAAGATAGTTGTTTTAATTTTTTAAATTAAAAAAAAAAATTGATTTTTGAAAAAAAATGATTTTTTTTCGATTTCTGGAACACATTAGATTTAAACATTTTTAATAAAAAAAAATTTTAAATAATATTTTTTTTTCATTTTTATTTTTTTTTATTTTCCAATTTTTAAAAAAATTAGATTAAAAAAAAGATAGTTGTTTTAATTTTTTAAATTAAAAAAAAAAATTGATTTTTGAAAAAAAAAAGATTTTGTTTCGATTTCTGGAACAAATTAGATTTAAAGATTTTTAATAAAAAAAAATTTGAAATAATGATTTTTTTTCATTTTTTTTTCTTTTAAATTTCTTAATTTAAAAAAAAATTAAATTAAAAAAAGTTAGTTGTTTTAATTTTTCAAAATTAAAAAAGAAAAAAGATTAAAAAAAAAAGTTTTTTTTTCGATTTCCGGAACAAATTAGATTTAAACATTTAAAAAAAAAAATTTTTGAAATAATGATTTTTTTTTTTTTATTTTTTTTTTATTTTCTCAATTTAAAAAAAAATTAGATTAAAAAAAAATGGTTGTTTTAATTTTTTAAAATTAAAAAAAAATAGATTTTTGAAAAAAAAAAAGATTTTTTTTCGATTTCTAGAACACATTAGATTTAAACATTTTTAATAAAAAAAATTTTGAAATAATATTTTTTTTTCATTTTTTTTATTTTTTATTTTCTAATTAAAAAAAAAATTAGATTAAAAAAAAGATAGTTGTTTTAATTTTCTAAATTAAAAAAAATTGATTTTTAAAAAAAAAAGATTTTGTTTCGATTTCTGGAACAAATTAGATTTAAACATTTTTAATAAAATTGTTTTTGAAATAATGATTTTTTTTCATTTTTTTTTTTTTATTTTCTCAATTATTAAAAAAATTAGATTAAAAAAAAGATAGTTGTTTTAGTTTTTTTAAATTAAAAAAAAAAATTATTTTTGAAAAAAAATGATTTTTTTTCGATTTCTGGAACAAATTAGATTTAACCATTTAAAAAAAAAAAAAATTGAAATGATGATTTTTTTTCATTTTTTTTTTTTTTATTTTCTCAATTTTTAAAAAAATTAAATAATAAAAAAGATAGTTGTTTTAATTTTTCAAATTAAAAAAAAATTGATTTTTGAAAAAAAAAAGATTTTTTTTCGATTTCTGGAACAAATTAGATTTAAACATTTTTAATAAAAAAATTTTTGAAATAATAATTTGTTTTCATTTTTATTTTTTTTTATTTTCCAATTTAAAAAAAAAATATATTATAAAAAAGATAGTTGTTTTAATTTTTTAAATTAAAAAAAAAAATTGATTTTTGAAAAAAAAAAGATTTTGTTTCGATTTCTGGAACAAATTAGATTTAAACATTTTTAATAAAAAAAATTTTGAAATAATGATTTTTTTTCATTTTTTTTTTTTTTTATTTTCCAATTTAAAAAAAATATATATTGAAAAAAAGATAGTTGTTTTAATTTTTTAAATTAAAAAGATTTTGTTTCGATTTCTGGAACAAATTAGATTTAAACATTTTTAATAAAAAATATTTTGAAATAATAATTTTTTTTCATTTTATTTTTTTTTTATTTTCCAATTTTAAAAAAAAATATATTAAAAAAAAGATAGTTGTTTTAATTTTTTAAATTAAAAAAAAAAATTGATTTTTGAAAAAAAAATGATTTTTTCGATTTCTGGAACACATTAGATTTAAACATTTTTAATAAAAAAAATTTTAAATAATATTTTTTTTTCATTTTTATTTTTTTTTATTTTCCAATTTTGAAAAAAATTAGATTAAAAAAAAGGTAGTTGTTTTAATTTTTTTAAAAAAAAAAAAGGGATTTTTGAAAAAAAAAGATTTTGTTTCGATTTCTGGAACAAATTAGATTTAAACATTTTTAATAAAAAAAATTTTGAAATAATGATTTTTTTTCATTTTTATTTTTTTTTATTTTCTCAATTTTTAAAATAATCAGATTAAAAAAAAGATAGTTGTTTAATTTTTTAAATTAAAAAAAAAAATGATTTTTGAAAAAAAAAAGATTTTGTTTCGATTTCTGGAACAAATTAGATTTAAACATTTTTAATAAAAATTTTTTTGAAATAATGATTTTTTTTTATTTATTTTTTTTTTATTTTCCAATTTAAAAAAAATATATATTAAAAAAAAGATAGTTGTTTTAATTTTTTAAATTAAAAAGATTTTGTTTCGATTTCTGGAACAAATTAGATTTAAACATTTTTAATAAAAAATATTTTGAAATAATATTTTTTTTTCATTTTTTTTATTTTTTATTTTCAAATTTAAAAAAAAAATATATTAAAAAAAAGATAGTTGTTTTAATTTTTTAAATTAAAAAAAAAATTGATTTTTGAAAAAAAAATGATTTTTTTTCGATTTCTGGAACACATTAGATTTAAACATTTTTAATAAAAAAAATTTTTAAATAATATTTTTTTTTCATTTTTATTTTTTTTTATTTTCCAATTTTAAAAAAAATTAGATTAAAAAAAAGATAGTTGTTTTAATTTTTTAAATTAAAAAAAAAAATTGATTTTTGAAAAAAAAAAGATTTTGTTTCGATTTCTGGAACAAATTAGATTTAAACATTTTTAATAAAAAAATTTTGAAATAATGATTTTTTTTCATTTTTTTTTTTTTTTATTTTCCAATTTTAAAAAAAAATATATTAAAAAAAAGATAGTTGTTTTAATTTTTTAAATTAAAAAAAAAAATTGATTTTTGAAAAAAAATGATTTTTTTTCGATTTCTGGAACACATTAGATTTAAACATTTTTAATAAAAAAAATTTTTAAATAATATTTTTTTTTCATTTTTATTTTTTTTTATTTTCCAATTTTAAAAAAAATTAGATTAAAAAAAAGATAGTTGTTTTAATTTTTTAAATTAAAAAAAAAAATTGATTTTTGAAAAAAAAAAGATTTTGTTTCGATTTCTGGAACAAATTAGATTTAAACATTTTTAATAAAAAAATTTTGAAATAATGATTTTTTTCATTTTTTTTTTTTTTTAATTTTCCAATTTTAAAAAAAAATATATTAAAAAAAAGATAGTTGTTTTAATTTTTTAAATTAAAAAAAAAAATTGATTTTTGAAAAAAAATGATTTTTTTTCGATTTCTGGAACACATTAGATTTAAACATTTTTAATAAAAAAAAATTTTAAATAATATTTTTTTTTCATTTTTATTTTTTTTTATTTTCCAATTTTTAAAAAAATTAGATTAAAAAAAAGATAGTTGTTTTAATTTTTTAAATTAAAAAAAAAAATTGATTTTTGAAAAAAAAAAGATTTTGTTTCGATTTCTGGAACAAATTAGATTTAAAGATTTTTAATAAAAAAAAATTTGAAATAATGATTTTTTTTCATTTTTTTTTCTTTTAAATTTCTTAATTTAAAAAAAAATTAAATTAAAAAAAGTTAGTTGTTTTAATTTTTCAAAATTAAAAAAGAAAAAAAGACTAAAAAAAAAAGTTTTTTTTTCGATTTCCGGAACAAATTAGATTTAAACATTTAAAAAAAAAAATTTTTGAAATAATGATTTTTTTTATTTTATTTTTTTTTTATTTTCTCAATTTAAAAAAAAATTAGATTAAAAAAAAATGGTTGTTTTAATTTTTTAAAATTAAAAAAAAATAGATTTTTGAAAAAAAAAAAGATTTTTTTTCGATTTCTAGAACACATTAGATTTAAACATTTTTAATAAAAAAAATTTTGAAATAATATTTTTTTTTCATTTTTTTTATTTTTTATTTTCTAATTAAAAAAAAAATTAGATTAAAAAAAAGATAGTTGTTTTAATTTTCTAAATTAAAAAAAATTGATTTTTAAAAAAAAAAGATTTTGTTTCGATTTCTGGAACAAATTAGATTTAAACATTTTTAATAAAAAATTTTTTGAAATAATGATTTTTTTTCATTTTTTTTTTTTTATTTTCTCAATTATTAAAAAAATTAGATTAAAAAAAAGATAGTTGTTTTAGTTTTTTTAAATTAAAAAAAAAAATTATTTTTGAAAAAAAATGATTTTTTTTCGATTTCTGGAACAAATTAGATTTAACCATTTAAAAAAAAAAAAAATTGAAATGATGATTTTTTTTCATTTTTTTTTTTTTTATTTTCTCAATTTTTAAAAAAATTAAATAATAAAAAAGATAGTTGTTTTAATTTTTCAAATTAAAAAAAAATTGATTTTTGAAAAAAAAAAGATTTTTTTTCGATTTCTGGAACAAATTAGATTTAAACATTTTTAATAAAAAAATTTTTGAAATAATAATTTGTTTTCATTTTTATTTTTTTTTATTTTCCAATTTAAAAAAAAAATATATTATAAAAAAGATAGTTGTTTTAATTTTTTAAATTAAAAAAAAAAATTGATTTTTGAAAAAAAAAAGATTTTGTTTCGATTTCTGGAACAAATTAGATTTGAACATTTTTAATAAAAAAAATTTTGAAATAATGATTTTTTTTCATTTTTTTTTTTTTTTATTTTCCAATTTAAAAAAAATATATGTTGAAAAAAAGATAGTTGTTTTAATTTTTTAAAATTAAAAAGATTTTGTTTCGATTCCTGGAACAAATTAGATTTAAACATTTTTAATAAAAAATATTTTGAAATAATAATTTTTTTTCATTTTATTTTTTTTTTATTTTCCAATTTAAAAAAAAAATATATTAAAAAAAAGATAGTTGTTTTAATTTTTTAAATTAAAAAAAAAAATTGATTTTTGAAAAAAAAATGATTTTTTTCGATTTCTGGAACACATTAGATTTAAACATTTTTAATAAAAAAAATTTTAAATAATATTTTTTTTTCATTTTTATTTTTTTTTATTTTCCAATTTTGAAAAAAATTAGATTAAAAAAAAGGTAGTTGTTTTAATTTTTTAAATTAAAAAAAAAGGGATTTTTGAAAAAAAAAGATTTTGTTTCGATTTCTGGAACAAATTAGATTTAAACATTTTTAATAAAAAAAATTTTGAAATAATGATTTTTTTTCATTTTTTTTTTTTAAATTTCTCAATTTAAAAAAAGATTAAATTAAAAAAAGATAGTTGTTTTAATTTTTCAAAATAAAAAAAAAAAAAAAGATTAAAAAAAAGAAGATTTTTTTTCGATTTCTGGAACAAATTAGATTTAAACATTTAAAAAAAAAAATTTTGAAATAATGATTTTATTTTTTTTTTTTTTTTTTTTTTTCTCAATTTAAAAAAAATTAGATTAAAAAAAAATGGTTGTTTTAATTTTTTTAAATTAAAAAAAAATTGATTTTTGAAAAAAAAAAAGATTTTTTTTCGATTTCTAGAACACATTAGATTTAAACATTTTTAATAAAAAAAATTTTGAAATAATATTTTTTTTTCATTTTTTTTATTTTTTATTTTCTAATTTAAAAAAAAATTAGATTAAAAAAAAGATAATTGTTTTAATTTTCTAAATTAAAAAAAAATTGATTTTAAAAAAATAATGATTTTGTTTCGATTTCTGGAACAAATTAGATTTAAACATTTTTAATAAAAAAAAATTTGAAATAATGATTTTTTTTCATTTTTATTTTTTTTTATTTTCTCAATTTTTGAAAAGATTTTTTTTGATTTCTGGAACAAATTATATTTAAACATTTTTAATAAAAAAAATTTTGAAATAATGATTTTTTTTCATTTTTATTTTTTTTTATTTTCTCAATTTTAAAAAAAATTAAATTAAAAAAAAATTGTTGTTATAATTTTTCAAATTAAAAAAAAAAATTGATTTTTAAAAAAAAAATGATTTTTTTTCGATTTCTGGAACAAATTAGATTTAAACATTTAAAAAAAAAAAAAAATTGAAATAATTATTTTTTTACATTTTTTTTTTTTTTTTTTCTCAATTTTTAAAAAAATTAAATAAAAAAAAAGATAGTTTTTTTAATTTTTCAAATTAAAAAAAAAATTGATTTTTAAAAAAAAAAGATTTTTTTTCGATTTCTGGAACAAATTAGATTTAAACATTTTTAATAAAAAAAATTTTGAAATAATGATTTTTTTTCATTTTTATTTTTTTTTATTTTCTCAATTTTTAAAATAATTAGATTAAAAAAAAAAAAGTTGTTTTAATTTTTTAAATTAAAAAAAAAAATTGATTTTTGAAAAAAAAAAGATTTTGTTTCGATTTCTGGAACAACTTAGATTTAAACATTTTTAATAAAAAAAAATTTGAAATAATGATTTTTTTTCATTTTTATTTTTTTTTATTTTCTCAATTTAAAAAAAAATTAAATTAAAAAAAAGATAGTTGTTTTAATTTTTTTAATTAAAAAAAAATTAGATTTTTGAAAAAAAAATGATTTTTTTTGATTTCTGGAACAAATTAGATTTAAACATTTAAAAAAAAAAAATTTTGAAATAATGATTTTTTTTCATTTTTTTTTTTTTTATTTTTCAATTTTAAAAAAAATTAGATAAAAAAAAACATAGTTGTTTTAATTTTTTAAAATTAAAAAAAAAATGATTTTTAAAAAAAAAGATTTTTTTTTTCTGGAACAAATTAGACTTAAACATTTTTAATAATTTTTTTTTTGAAATAATGATTTTTTCAATTTTTAAAAAAGCTACATTAAAAAAAAATATTTGTTTTAATTTTTTAAAATTTAAAAAAAAAAAAAATTTAAAAAAAAAGAAGATTCTTTTTCGATTTCTGGAAAAAATTAGATTTAAACATTTTTAATAAAAAAAAAATTGAAATAATGATTTTTTTTCATTTTTTTTTTTTTTTTATTTTCTCAATTTAAAAAAAAATTAAATTAAAAAAGAGATAGTTGTTTTAATTTTTCAATTTAAAAAAAAAATTGATTTTTGAAAAAAAGAAAGATTTTTTTCGATTTCTGGAACAAATTAGATTTGAACATTTAAAAAAAAAAAATTTGTTAAATAATGATTTTTTTTCATTTTTTTTTTTTTTATTTTCTCAATTTTTTAAAAAAATAGATCAAAAAAAAGATAGTTGTTTTAATTTTTCAAAATTAAAAAATTTAAAAAAAATGATTTTTTTTTTATTTCTGGAACAAATTAGATTTGAACATTTAAAAAAAAAAAATTTTGAAATAATGATTTTTTTTCATTTTATTTTTTTTTTATTTTCTCAATTTTTAAAAAAATTAAATAAAAAAAAGAGATAGTTGTTTTAATTTTTCAAATTAAAAAAAAATTAATTTTTGAAAAAAAAAGGATTTTTTTTCGATTTTTGGAACAAATTAGATTTAAACATTTTTAATAAAAAAAATTTTGAAATAATAATTTTTTTTCATTTTTATTTTTTTTTATTTTCCAATTTTAAAAAAAAATATATTAAAAAAAGATAGTTGTTTAATTTTTAAAATTTAAAAAAAAAATGATTTTTGAAAAAAAAATGATTTTGTTTCGATTTCTGGAACAAATTAGATTTAAACATTTTTAATAAAAAAAATTTTGAAATAATGATTTTTTTTGATTTTTTTTTATTTTTTGATTTTTTTCAATTTTAAAAAAAATTAGGTTAAAAAAAAGATAGTTGTTTTAATTTTTAAAATTAAAAAAAATTGATTTTTAAAAAAAAAAAAGATTTTTTTTCGATTTCTGGAAAAAATTAGATTTAAACATTTTTAATAAATTTTTTTTTGAAATAATGATATTTTTTCATTTTTTTTTTTTTTTATTTTCACAATTTTTAAAAAAATTAGATTTAAAAAAAAATAGTTGTTTTCATTTTTTAAATTAAAAAATAATTGATTTTTGAAAAAAAAAGATTTTTTTTCGATTTCTGGAACACATTAGATTTAAACATTTTTAATAAAAAAAATTTTGAAATAATATTTTTTTTTCATTTTTATTTTTTTTTATTTTCCAATTTAAAAAAAAAATATATTAAAAAAAAGATAGTTGTTTTAATTTTTTAAATTAAAAAAAAATTGATTTTTGAAAAAAAATTTATTTTGTTTCGATTTCTGGAACAAATTAGATTTAAACATTTTTAATAAAAAAATTTTTGAAATAATGATTTTTTTTCATTTTTATTTTTTTTCATTTTCTCAATTTTTAAAATAATTAGATTAAAAAAAAGATAGTTGTTTTAATTTTTTAAATTAAAAAAAAAAAATGATTTTTGAAAAAAAAAAAAATTTGTTTCGATTTCTGGAACAAATTAGATTTAAACATTTTTAATAAAAAAAAATTTGCAATAATGATTTTTTTTCATTTTTATTTTTTTTAATTATCTCAGTTTTAAAAAAATTAGATTAAAAAAAGATAGTTGTTTTAATTTTTCAAAATTAAAAAAAAAAAAAAAATTAAAAAAAAAAAGATTTTTTTTCGATTTCTGTAACAAATTAGATTTAAACATTTTTAATAAAAAAAAATTTGAAATAATGATTTTTTTTAATTTTTATTTTTTTTAATTTTTTATTTTTTTAAAAAAATTAGGTTAAAAAAAAGATAGTTGTTTTAATTTTTAAAAATTAAAAAAAAATTGATTTTTGAAAAAAAAAAGATTTTTTTTCGATTTCTGGAAAAAATTAGATTTAAACATTTTTAATAAAAAAAATTTTGAAATAATGATATTTTTTCATTTTTTTTTTTAATTTTCTCAGTTTTTTAAAAAATTAGATTAAAAAAAGATAGTTGTTTTAATTTTTCAAAATTAAAAAAAAAATAAAAATAAAAAAAAAAAAGATTTTTTTTCGATTTCTGGAACACATTAGATTTAAACATTTTTAATAAAAAAAATTTTGAAATAATATTTTTTTTTCATTTTTATTTTTTTTTATTTTCTAATTTAAAAAAAAATTAGATTAAAAAAGATAGTTGTTTTAATTTTTTAAAAATTAAAAAAAAAATTGATTTTTGAAAAAAAAAGATTTTTTTTCGATTTCTGGAACACATTAGATTTAAACATTTTTAATAAAAAAAAATTTGAAATAATTATTTTTTTTCATTTTTTATTTTTTTTTATTTTCTCAATTTTTAAAATAATTAGATTAAAAAAAAGATAGTTGTTTTAATTTTTTAAATTAAAAAAAAAAATTGATTTTTGAAAAAAAAAAGATTTTGTTTCGATTTCTGGAACAAATTAGATTTAAACATTTTTAATAAAAATTTTTTTGAAATAATGCTTTTTTTTAATTTTTTTTTTTTAATTTTCTCAATTTTTAAAAAAATTAGATTAAAAAAAAGATAGCTGTTTTTATTTTTTAAATTAAAAAAAAAATTGATTTTTAAAAAAAAAAAGATTTTGTTTCGATTTCTGGAACAAATTAGATTTAAACATTTTTAATAAAAAAAATTTTGAAATAATGATTTTTTTTCATTTTTTTTTTTTTTAATTTTCTCAATTTTCAAAAAAAATAAATTAAAAAAAGATAGTTGTTTTATTTTTTTAAAATTAAAAAAAAAAAAAAGATTAAAAAAAAAAAGATTTTTTTTCGATTTCTGGAACAAATTAGATTTAAACATTTTTAATAAAAAAAATTTTGAAATGATGATTTTTTTTGATTTTTTTTTTTTTTTGATTTTTTCAATTTTAAAAAAAATTAGGTTAAAAAAAAGATAGTTGTTTTAATTTTTAAAATTAAAAAAAATTGATTTTTGAAAAAAAAAGATTTTTTTCGATTTCTGGAAAAAATTAGATTTAAACATTTTTATTAAAAAATTTTTCGAAATAATGATATTTTTTCATTTTTTTTTTTTTTATTTTCACAATTTTTAAAAAAATTAGATTAAAAAAAAAATAGTTGTTTTCATTTTTTAAATTAAAAAAAAATTGATTTTTGAAAAAAAAAAGATTTTTTTTCGATTTCTGGAACACATTAGATTTAAACATTTTTAATTAAAAAAATTTTGAAATAATATTTTTTTTTTATTTTTATTTTTTTTTATTTTCAAATTTTTAAAAAAATTAAATTAAAAAAAAGATAGTTGTTTTAATTTTCTAAATTAAAAAGAAATTGATTTTTGAAAAAAAAAAGATTTTTTTTCGATTTCTGGAACAAATTAGATTTAAACATTTTTAATAAAAAAAATTTTGAAATAATGATTTTTTTTCATTTTTATTTTTTTTCATTTTCTCAATTTTTAAAATAATTAGATTAAAAAAAAGATAGTTGTTTTAATTTTTTAAATTAAAAAAAAAAAATGATTTTTGAAAAAAAAAAAAATTTGT